>CM021105.1:327467023-328000160 GCA_007115665.2 Sequoiadendron giganteum | reverse complement strand
AAAAGAGGCATGCAAACTTGCTCTTAACACAAAGTGAACTGAAACTAATCGATAACAAGCTTAAAGGCATAGGCTCAGCAATTTGTTATCACAAGCATGGTTAAAGAAAAATGAGCAAACACTGCTCTTATTTATAACTAAGCAGAGGAGTAGGGAACCCTAAAATCTCCTTGCTTTTACAATTAATACTTGCCAGCATGCAAGCTATAATTCTAAACCTAAAGAAGATAACATCTAACACCTAAGAAAGCATGTAAAATAGGAAGTGCCAACTCATTACAATTGTTTTCTTTCTCTTCTCTAAAAAGTGGATAAGAATCAAGTCGAGAATAGAAAGAAAGCTAAAAAGAAGCTTCTAGATGAAAGTTGATTTAAATCTCGATCACATTCGTTAAAAAGCGAGCAACTGTGTCCTTGGTGGGAGTGTCAATACTATTAATAACAAAATGCTGCTTTTCCAAAATTTCTTCCCCATTTGCTGACATCATGGAAATCAAATTCATTCTTCCAACACTACCATCACCGCCATGAACAACACTCTGAAACTCTGCTTGGACTACATCAAGCCCAATGCATGAACCATCCTCAAGGCAATACTGACAAGGAATTGCTGCAACAAACTCTCTTATGAACTCGAGAGCATCAATAACCCTTTGCTTGTGTACAACAAACTCCTCGGATATTCTTTCATATGTCTTAACCTTGAAAAGGTGACCTTCTTTCCACTCCAGAATCTGTCTTTTGTGTTCTCTTGCAATTGTAGAGCCATATGCCACATCTAAATCTGCAATTATGAATTCATGCATAGGCTTGACTTCTATTACCAACTGCTCAAAATCCTAGATACCTTGACGTAAATCATGAGCATTGTATCTCAGTTGAAAGATCTATGCCAGAATCTCTTTTCCTCTGATAATGAATTCTTCAATCCATTCTTGAGTTTGTTTCCCACAAATAACCAACTACTTTAACTGTTGTTGATCAGCTAGTGTCTCTAAAACTTGGGGCAATAACTATGTTGTTTGTGAAGTGCCATGAAAGAGGTTAGAAATGTATAACCGGAGTTGACGATTTTCAGCCTTGAGGGCTGCCTTGTCTTCTCCATGTTTTTGCACTCTTTCCTGAAGATTTTTTGATACCATCTTGAACAAACTTATGTCAGCATGCCGAGTACTCTTGCCAAAATTCGCCTTGACCATTACAAAATCATCCATATCCACCTCATCCTTGTTTCTATCTTCAGGAGGTGTAGCCGTCTCCATGACCATCTCACCATCAAGATTTCTCTCAAAGTGCATTTGTTTCTTTGCCTTCTTCTTGGGTGCTTCTTGATACACATTGAGATCATCAAGATTCACTTGATATGAAGACCTTTGTCTTGTCCTTCCCAAGGAGCTCTCAAGCCAAGATGTGGTATCTCTACTAACATCCATGGGAAGTACAACTGCAATATCTTCTTCTACCTCCTCGTCTTCCAAATCAATGTGAATTGGTAAAGACCTCGGGGATGGCAAAGGCTCATGTGTCAAAAGCACATCTTTTGTTTCCTCTTGAGGTATGGGCTCATGTGGAGGGGTTTTTGTTTCAACCATTGGCTGCTCCTGTATGACTATACCCATGAAGTCCAACCTCTTCTTTGCATTCTTTGTTGACTTGCTACCCTTTACAACCTCTTGACTTTTTCCTTTTGTCTTCAACTGATCTCTGGAAGAAGAAGGAAGAGATGAATGAATCCTTGGCGGGTCTGCTACTGGGATGGACTTCTTCCTTTTAAGGACCAAGAAAGTCTTACTATATTCAACAACTTGACGAGTCCTTTCTTCCACTGAGATGCATTCTTTATTAGCCCAATTAACTTGTGGAAGAGGTTGTTGCTCAATCTGCTTTCGAGTGTAAGCTGGGAGAGGCACGTCTCCGTCATCATCTGATAACCCTTCAATATCCTCAGACAAGCAATCCTTCATCTAATGAAGAGTGAGTCTACTATTGCTACGCCTTCGGACCTCGAACTCATCTCTACAGTTGGCCCAAAAATCCTCGAGTGTGGGCACATGACCGAAGTTTTGACCAAGTCTGGCTACATAGACACCATGGGGATCATAAGATCGTCCCTCGCTGAAAGGCTTGAGACCAAGTTTAGTTAACTCATTACCCATTATTTTGGCATCTGCTGATGACCTGCACCTGTAAATTCCTAATGCAAAAGGGAAGTTGAAGGCTAGTTTCTTTTTGTTTCGCAAGTGGGTGTGAACATGTGATACTTTCCTAAGAAACTCCATACACACAACCTCATCTGACGGATACCTTGGCAACATAAGAGGAGCATCGGAAAAGCAATAAACCCTTAAGTAAGTGAAACTAGCAAACTGAATATACCAATCCGCCCATTCTGACATCATTGTCCTGGCAATATATGAAATGCGTACATGAAGCTCATAGTCCAGGTCACGCACTGTATACATTAGGAATGCTTCATTCACTCTTTTGTCACTATGTGATGATGCAACGAACTCCAACTGAGTGTAGTAATTGTAGACATGCTGAACATTTAAGGATCCCTCAGTGTTTAACCCTTTGAATTTGCCTTGGAAGGCAACCAAGCAGACTAGGTAGGGGATCATGTGGAATTCATGCCTATTGAAATACTCAGTTATCTGATGATGAAGGCAGTCACTGATCAATGTAGGCTAGTCATAGAATTTTGTCTTCTTCATGATGTGAGGTATCACATAAAACATCTAGGGCTGAAACTTAGTTGCATCAGCTTGGCCTATAATCCGGTTGAGCAAGGTGATTATTATGGCAATATCATCCCTAAACTCGCCTCTCCCAACATTCTTTGGCAATGTCTTATTTTTTCTTTCCTCCATTTTGTTGCAACCTTCTTGTTGTACTTCTCTTTATGCATTTCCCATACACTTTCACATTCGTCTCAAGAGATAGTAACAATTCCAGACCATGGTGGAATTGAAAAACATCTTTCTATCATATCAGGCTTTAGGCTCCAAATACTTCTCTTGTCCACTAACTGAATCTCCCTCGCTGCAAGATTGTAATGCTTGATGCAAGCAATTACGAATTCCAAGCTTTGAACTAAAAAGGGGGTGGATGCTGCTGCAAGAAGACCTGAATGGCCAAGGTGCCTGATGGTGGCATTGCCTGCGTCTTCCAAAGCACGCAAATTGAACACTGGCTTGATGTGGTATAAGTCAGTTTGAGCTGTTTCAATGAAGTCATGGTACAATGTTGATTTAGTCTTAAACTCAGTTGCAAAACTCGCAAGATTGACTATGAACTCGAAGATTGACTATGAACATGTTGCAAAACTCGAAGATTGACTATGAACTCGCCTATGTTCTGACAAGTGTTGCACAACTTTCTATTTTTAGCTTGCTGATTTTCTTCGTCAAACAGATGAATTTTTTGAAAAAAAATTCTGAAATTTGGGTTTTGTTCAGAATTTTGTTACAAGCAAACCCAGATCGTCCGTTTTTGAAAATACTAAGTGTAGACTAAAAAAGCAGCAAACCCTAATTTTCTCTGAAATAGCTGGCATCTAGGTATTGTTCAAAGGCACATTTTGGATGAACCCAGTTGATCAGATGTTGAAAACCTTGAGGTTTGACTGAAAAAGCAGCCACTTGAAATTTCTCTGAAAAAGCTATGATATGGGTTTTGTCCAGAAGAATGTTTAAGATGGACCCAGAAGATTAGAAGTTGAAAATTTTGAAGTTTTCTTTGACATGCGAAGAAAAAGCAGTTGCTGCAATTTGAGAAAGTTCTTCAAAAATTATCCAGAAGATAGAATTAGTATAACCCAGCTTGCTGAAAATTGAAAACAATAACCTCTTTTTTCAAAGATTTGGTGTTCTGGATGAAAAAAACATGAAAAAGCAAGTCTTCTTATGTGTTGATCTGAAAATTCATGAAAAACCAGCAAGTTTAGGTTCTTGAATCTTGAAAAGAAAGGTTTGAAGTTGCTGCTCTATTTCTCCTTGGACGCCACCTGCAAGAAAATATGAAAAATGAAACACAAAGGTGCCTTAAATAAGCTTTGCCTTGAAAAAATCAGCTTTCTTTTGCCCTAATTCTTCAAAACCCTAATCTAAGTTTGTGCAATGAACTTAGACGTTTTTTTTCATCTTAAATTTTTGAATTTCTCAAAAAATTTGACTAAGGCAAGTGAGGTCGGGCGCCCTTCTTGGCTTGAGGCGCCTGTCTCACCCAGACTTAGCCATTTTCTCAGCATTTTCAACTTTTACTCAATTTTCAACCTCTGTTTGATCCTGTCTCCTGGCTTCCAGATTGATCGGATGGACGAGCTGAATGTTTCAACACAGAGCTTGATCGAATCTGACAAAGTTTGTTTGGAAACAACTTCTGATGAAAACTTCATTTCACCCTTCAAAATGTCGGGTGTCTATCTCCTCCAGGGGCGCCCATCTTTACCAGTGTTAGCCATTTTTATGAGCTTTAAATTCTTGCCTGTTTTTTGACCTTCAGATGAGTTCATGATTCTAAGAGTTATACTGATCAGATCGACTGGCTGTCAGGTTCACTGGATAGCTAAGAAGATTCTGGAAGGGGTCTCTTGGATACTGTATTTCTGGAAACTGCCATCTGAGGCCTCTAAACCCTAGGCGCCCTTCTTGACTGGAGGCGCCTAACTTCTCCAGAGTTAGTTTTTATTCTGAGATTTTCACCATTGCTTTTGACTTTTGTCGTTTTACTCACATTTTCTCCTCTGTTCAGTCTTTGATATCTGACGATTGCCAGCTCCGACGAACGTACTGATGATTGCGTTGGAAAGCTTGATCAAATCTGATGAAGTTACGTTCGAGGCGTCTTCTGCAAATTTATTCATTTGACACCTTAAAAACTTGGGCACCCTTTTCCTTCTGGGCGCCCAACTTCACTAGACTTAGCCAAATTTTGTTTGTTTTCACTTTCAGAGTTTGAACCTCTTATCATGTATTTTGTTTGATCTTCGATTCCGAATGACTGAATGATCGGATGACTGTGTTGTCGGGCTCACTACAGAGCTGAGAAGATCCTGAACAACATTGCCTGGGAGGGTGAACTTCTAATTCCATTATCTGATCCTTCTTCTCCAGGGGCGCCCTTCTTCTCCAGGGGCGCCCATGGCTAGCAAAGTTAGAAACGTTTTTGAAATTTTCAATTTTCTTCCTCGTTTGACATGCTTTCCTTTGCCTAGCTGCCGGAAACGAAAAATTTTCTAAGGCATGAAGGTTTGGGCACCTATTCTTGACAAGGGCGCCTGAAGTCTCCAAACTTAGCCAGATTTTCTCATTTTTTAACTTTTTCAGCTCCCTCTCTCCATTTTTCGTTTCGCGTGCATGTTCATCATTGACAGCTTTTGTTCAATGTTTGCATATCTGACTCTGGCAGCTAGCAGCTAGTTGACCTCCATTGATGACCTTGGATCTCCAGAAAAAACTTCTGAAAAAGCAGAATAGACCCACTAGGGCAAAACTGATCTTTTTGTGATTCTGACTGCACCAACCTGATGAGGAAGTATTTTGAGCCAATCAAAATCAGTCTTGACTCTAGAAGCCAAATTTTCTATTTTTAGAAATTTTCAATTTTTGTTTAGAAAATTTTGCCAGTATCCGTTTCGAAAGAAACCCAGAAAAAGTTTTCATTTTTAGAAAACTGTTAAAAATAGAAATTTTCCTAAAATTTAGGGTTGAAAAACTGAAATCTAGGTATTGTAAATTTGGTCGCTCTGAGCCAACCCAGATTGTCAAATTTTGAAAATTTCAAGTTTTTGACCCCTACGCAAAACATACAAACCCCAATTTTGACATTTTTGATAGATTTTGACAAGACTTTAACTCATTTCTTCAAAATGCCTAAGTGTAGCAAAAATTTTAATTTGGGGTACAACAGCATAATACCTGGAGCGCTTAATTGCTTGTGCCTTGTCAATGGTTTTTGGAGGTAATAGGAGTTGAAAGCTGCCAATAAATATTTTATATTATTGGTTCCATATCAGACAGGGGCAATTGTGCTTGAGGAGGTCGATTTTAAAGAAGGAGGCTCCATAAATTTTGAGTTTATTCAAGAAGACCCATAGGGTGCCCAAGAGTCCAAGCGCCATACTTTGGAGGTCAAAAATCACCTTATCAAGGAGAATCAAAGACATCTTTGGTTGCTGCTTGTATGAACAGGTTCTTCATTTTCATGGAATTTGCATATTAGTCTCCATTTATAATCATGCATGCTAATAAGAGCTAGATGCTGATCTGACCAGCTTGTTGCCATTGTAATTACAGTCTTAATATTATAATCAGAGCATGCTTGTGAGGCTGCCATAGACTGATAACATAATCTCAGTCAAGTCTAGCATTACATTAGGGTTAGAGTTATATATGCACTTCATTTCAGATTGTAATCATCATCTTGCTATTACAAGATTGTTTGAGAGGCATTTTAAGTTGCATGCGAAATATATGACGAAATGTCTATTGCTGTAGATGCATAAATTCATGAGTAGGTGTCAAGTATATGCATTTGGAATACAAAATTATATATTGCAATACACTGTTCTTCTCTTAGTTGTTGTTTGGCATTCGTTTTCAAGCAATTTATATCATTGGCAAACATCAAAACCAAAGACACAGCAAGCTGAAATCCAAAACAGCAAGAACAGACTTTGCATGACAACTGTTTGACAAAATGTCCAAGACATAACGAGGTCAAAATAAGGCCAGATTTGCTTGGGACATCACATGAGAAGTGGTTTCATTCTTCAGGTCATGATGTCTAGAAATCATGGGAGCCTTAGAAACAAGGCGAAGGTTATAATAGCAACATGCTCGTATAAAGTCCTCTGCACAATATAAGTTGACTTCATCAACTGGATCACAGGAAGGAATGTTTCTGTTGCCATTCTTGACGGCCATGTCAGTTGATTTGATGCATCTAAAAGCCTCGTCAGATTTGCACTCTGCCAATAAAGGGCTCGATGATAGAAGAGACCAAGGTGACGGAAAATACCAGATATGAGGTCCGATAATTATCTATTGTGGTCTTTGATTCTTCAAAGTCTTGGCATATGATTTTGTATCTTCCATGTCTTTCATTCAACTATAATTATTTCCAAATAAATGTGCGGGTAATACATATTGACTGAACAAGTAAGCTATCGGCCAATAATGAGCAAACAATCGATTAGCCTGTATAGAGCCCAAATAATGAATTATTGATCAGATTAAGCGATCAATAATTAGGAAATTTCTGCCCATGTGGATCGATGGGAAAAATCAAACCCCAAAAAACTGGGACATTACACTTTCCTTCAGGCACACAATGCAATCGCTTCCAAGGTTAAGGTTAAGGCACAATCATTCCTAGAAAAGACAAATCTATGCTAGTACAAAAATGTTTCAGTTCAACACAATCTTGCAAGTGGTTCTCAGTATCCATTGTTTTCAAAATTGATTGCAGCATATATATAACACAATTCTCAGCATATGTTCAATTTGTTTGTCGACCATATTTTAAGTTCAGTGCATTAGAGTCTTGAAATACCACAAGCTGCTTTTTTCCTTCACAGAATACAGTCATGTTGGTTTACTAACAAATTAATAATAAAACCGTTCTGAAAATTTTAAAAAATCACAAATATCATACCTATAAGAAGGTGCCCTGCTTCATGAACAATGATACGCCGCTTATAAGGAGGCCAGATACTCAAAACTTGAGCAAGAAGTGAACCACCCAGGTATACAGCATCGAGTACCCCAAGGCCCAAGATAATTGCTAGCTTTGGTCTGATGTCTATCCCATTGGTCACTAAGAAGGAAATTCCAGCCAAAGAAGCCAATAAAATTAATGCAGAGCTGCCAGAAATGCC
Source organism: Sequoiadendron giganteum (assembly GCA_007115665.2). Classification (NCBI taxonomy): domain Eukaryota; kingdom Viridiplantae; phylum Streptophyta; class Pinopsida; order Cupressales; family Cupressaceae; genus Sequoiadendron; species Sequoiadendron giganteum. The sequence continues at coordinate 327,992,281 of CM021105.1, read as the reverse complement.
CCATTTTTTGGGTGCAAATTTAGATGCTGTGGATGAAAAATACAACTTCATTAATAATGATGGTTACGAATACTCCCTATAAATCATAATAAACACACATATCCTACTGCTCTGAATTTTATTTTGATATTTAAGCATTGAAAAGGTGACTCAAATTCAAAGAATCTAAAAACAAAATAATACTCCCATAATTTTAATTCTCAAAATAATTTTATTTTTACCACAGAAATGTGCACAAGTAGTCTATCCATTACCTTCCACTCCAGTTGAATCCTTCAGAACTGCAGGTGTCACATTTCTTGCACCTTTAATAACTGTTGATACAAGCACAAAACAAGCAAGAGCTGTTATAAGTCAAGCCCCAAACTTTAAGTTCATAGTTATACACTTGAACAATGAACAAAAAAACTGCTAGATGTATTGCCCTAATCTCTAGACCATGTTAACAAATTGTTAGAATTATAAGAAGAAAAACAGGCTTAAGGTCATGATTAATGTTAGACACTAGACATGTGACAAAAGTAACATTAAATGTTGTGATGAGCAATTAGATGATTAAACAATCATCATGTTATTAATTAATTGGTGCTATAAATATGTAACTAGAGAATTATATGAGTGAGGGACTGATGCATGGCAACCCACCTAAGGATAGTCATTGTTGCAGTATTTGATATGATATCAATTTCTATCCAATGATCTTGTACTCAAAGTAATGAGCACCCAGAATTCCTGATACAATTTTGATGTAATAGTTACTTCTATTCATTTCAAGAATGAATAACTAAAGTTACCTAGTTCCTCTTAAATGTACCCTCAAGTAGGTATAGGCTGTGATATCCACAGCCTCAACTTTATAGGAAAACAGGAACCCATAAAGAGCATACCTAAAGGTACTGAAGATTATGGCATTAGTTTCACTTAAGGCAGTGACTAGTTAGAAAATCTTGTAAAAAAGAGCAAGAACATTTGACAGTCTCTGGAAATGCTCACAAGTGCAAACAAGGAGTATAACATCAACAGCTAAAAGCAATATAAAAATAATAAAACTCAATACATGATGTTAAGTCCAATTATTATGAACAAGAGAACTTTGTTTAAGGGAGTCTTTAGGCTCATCTACTTAGAAAAATGTTAAAAGAGAGTCTAATTTAAGTATCAAACAAGAAAAAATGTAATATACATGCCTTGCTTAATTTATAAAATTTAACAACCACTTTGAAACTATTAATCCTTCCAATCTTTAATAAATGCTAATACAATAACTGAAATATTAGTGATACAAGTTGATGCAGAAAAGTACAAAGATGATTATCATATAGAACTGTTCTCATCCAATTGCATATGAGCAATTTACAAAAGAAAGCAAAATGAGGTACAAACTACAAATAATCCTTGCAATTTAGAATATTTCATATTTTCATAAATAGTAGTCACAACATAGCCCCTAAACATTTTATTTCCCATGTGTAACAACCCCACGCCAATTTTTTTGGTTTTTCAATATAGAAAATGCAATACAATTCCATACTGTTTGTTTTAGGATCAGAAAATGCAACACATGAGACAATGAACACAACCAGATACCCTGGGAAAACCCTCCTAACTCGAGGGGAAAAACCCAGCAAATATATCTCTCATATATTTAGGAATTAGAGCAAAAATCTGCTTATAACTCAGGCCCAACACAAGGCCGATTTTGATACACTAAATAATAGAACCTCTCCTAGATGCGAAGATACAAATGATATAATTCTCCTTGTAATCAATCTACTGCTACAAAAGATGATCTGCTGCTACAGAAGATGATCTGCTGCTACAGGAGAATGGTCTACTGCTCAGACCTAAACTCAGCCTTCTACAAGATATCAACCTGCACTTGATGACAAACTCGGACTTCTCTATAGAATGCGAACTTCCTTGATGTTGACTTGCTGCTACAGGAAGACGAGTTTTTGCAAGGTGCGAACTATGTTGAATGAACTTGTTCCAAATGAATGAATCTCATCTTGTATATATACACACGCCAAGAGAAAGACGTGACTCTTCATGCCACCAAGTCGGCCCATAAAGAGACAAGGAGACGTGTCTCTTAAATTAACTTCAAGTCAGCCTTAGAGAGAAATCGTATTAATTCAATATTAATTATAATCATATAAATAATTAGGCGCCTCCTCCATAAAAATAAATCGCTGTATAAATTAAATAGCCATCAAGCTATAATTTAATTTATAACTACCTAGAAGTAATTTGACAGAAGCTATATACATCAACACTCCCTCTCAGCTAGGGAGAATTACTTCCATATGTTACAAGACATATCACCTCATCGTGATATCACTCAACATGGCTACACCCATGTGTGGAGCAAAGCATATCACCTCATCATGATAGCATATCACCTCATCGTGATATCAACCATCATGGCTACACCCATGAAGTGGTAAAGGAAAGATATCACCTCATCGTGATATCAACCACCATGGCTACACCCATGAAATGGTATGTACAAGTGCTCATCACTCAACGTGATGTTGTCACCTCATCGTGACGTTCACCATGGCTCTCCTAGATGGTGAAAACACAAGTACAAGAAAATCATCACAGACTCTCTCACGTGATGTTGTCATGGAGTCACACACATGACATCCACCATGGCTCTCCCCGAGGGTGGAAACAAGGGCTTTCACCTCAAATCTCAAAGAGAAATGCATTAACAAGGGTTTGCACCTCAAATCTCTCTCAAAGATAAATGCATTAAAGAGGATCACTGATACTGAGACTCCTTCTCAGCTAGGGCTTGATTCTCCACCATACCAAGCTTGTCTCGAAGGTACATAAACTTTATCTTGAAGAGATGCTCGGTGAGAATGTCTGCCATCTGCTCATCAGTGTTGATATACCTCAACTGAATTGCTTTCCTTAATACCATATCTCTGATAGAGTGGTATGCTTAGTTCTGTCATGAAACACTAGAATGACAGAAAGCTTCTCAAAGCCTTGATTATCACAATGGATGATAGTCGGCTCCAATGATTGTCCAAACAATCCTGCAAGGAGCTTCTGAAGCCACACTACTTATCGAGCTGCCACACAAGTTGTAATGTACTCGGCCTTTGTTGTACTCAGTGCCACAGAAGATTGCTTCTTGCTACACCAAGATATCATCGCAAACCTCAACCTGAAACAACATCCAGAGGTACTCTTCTGATCAGCAACAACACCATCTTCTTTAGGTTTAGTAGGCTCCCTCTGAATCTTCAAGCACTTGCATCAACCTCTTGACCTCATCGTCCAAGATTTGCCTGCAATGCTTGCCTTAAGAGAAATGGTTACCAGCGCACACCTTTGTAGAGAATCATGGTTGTCCTCTTCAACCTCATCTTAGATCACACTATTCTGAATAGGTTTGTGGAGCTACCAATGTTAAATCCAGGTTGACTGATTTGAGCAATTTTGATCTCAACTGCTAAAGAGGTACTTCAAGAATTTAGCATCTGGCCTTGCAACACTACAACCCTTACTTATTCTCACTGAGTCATAGAACTCCCTCTGAAGGTTAATTCTTCCTCTTCGAAGAGATGTCTTCAGCCATTCACTCAGACTCATAGCTACAAGCAGTGGCTCCATTCTTCAACCTATAGGATGCATCAAGCTCTTCTTGAAAGCAATCTCTTATGCTTCTTGATCCGTCCTGAAAGCATTAAGAAGAGATTACTAATAGTTCATGGAACTCAACTATCTCAAACAGAAGTACCATTGCTAGGAGCATACATGATTGACTATCTCAATGTAATAGCATGAATTAGTAACTACATAACAATTCATGAACATTATTCAACCATGCAATACTTATCTCATTGAAACCAGAATCCTGTACACTGAGAATGAGGGATCGATCTACTCAAGCAACGATCACAATATCTACTCTCTCCGCCCTTTTAGTGGCGTCGATCACTACAAGTCAGCCCTTCGAAAGAGCTGATAATCGATGACTCCCGTGACAGTGTTCATCAGTGCAAACTCCAAACATTTTGCAACCTCTTGACTTAAATCTTCATCGACTTAAGCATCCTTCACTAAGTCCTCATCATACATATACTTCTACTCTAAGTATTGATGGCGACTTCTCTGTCAAGATGTTCAACTGTAATGCAATCCATCGAAAATGGGCACTATGCTTGCTCAACTCAATGCATAGAGCCATGCAGCCAGAATATAGGGTCAGGCCTCTCCATGCATCATCATAATCCATGCACAAAAGAGAATGAAATCAATGTGTTTAACCAATCACTATCGAGATTGTAGCTCTCTTTTCATCTCTGAGTCATACTCAAAAATTTTCGCAACTAGCATGATCATCTCACAATGAATGAAGGGTGTCTCCATAGAATCTCATCCAAGGATCACTATTCAAGAGAAGGACAACACGATCTTTAATACACACAAGATCAAACAAACAAATGTCAGATCTGCACAACCCAGCAGACTGACTTTCAACTCAAATGAAAATTATTTCAAAGGCATAAACAAAAAACAAAACAAAATACTTATCTCTTCCTTGATTATGACCAATGATAATCACTGGTTGATTTTGAATATGGCCTTTGATATAGAATAACAGCTTTGCAATTCTGGAAATTTCTGGTGACTCATTCAGTAATTATTTAAATGCTTATTTGCCAGGCCCGACCAGGCATACTGTGTCGCTCTTCTTTATTATTCGACTCCTTCCAACTCCATGTCATCTATAAGTTTAAAGAAGATGATTTTGTGACAGGAAACAGCAGCTATAAAGCTCAACTCTCTTGATATTATGTACACCAAGTTATCTTAGAATTGTTGCGCTGAAGATCTTTGTTTTACACAAACTCAAATAGAGAAGGCATAGTATGGGTTTTCTCAAATCTAGACCCGTTCATGATAAATTTGAAGCCAAATCTGATTAGACTTTTCAGAACCCGCTCTGATACCATGTTAGTTTTAGGATCAAAAAAGAAAGCAATCAGAAAATGCAACACATGAGACAATGAACACAACCAGATACCCTGGGAAAACCCTCCTAACTCGAGGGGAAAAACCCAGCAAATATATCTCTCATATATTTAGGAATTAGAGCAGAAATCTGCTTACAACTCAAGCCCAACACAAGGCCGATTTTGATACACTGAATAATAGCACCTCTCCTAGATGCGAAGATACAAATGATATAATTCTCCTTGTAATCGATCTGCTTCTACAAAAGATGATCTGCTGCTACAGGAGAATGGTTTGCTGCTCAGACCTGAACTCAGCCTTCTACAAGATATCAACCTGCACTTGATATCGATCTGCACTTGATGACAAACTCGCACTTCTCTATAGAATGCAAACTTCCTTGATGTCGACTTGCTGCTACAAGAAGACGAGTTTCTGCAAGGTGCGAACTATGTTGAATGAACTTGTTCCAAATGAATGAATGAATCTTGTATATATACACACGCCAAGAGAAAGACGTGACTCTTCATGCCACCAAGTCGGCCCGTAAAGAGACAAGGAGACATGTCTCTTAAATTAACTTCAAGTCAGCCTTAGAGAGAAATCGTATTAATTCAATATTAATTATAATCATATAAATAATTAGGCGCCTCCTCCATAAAAATAAATCATTGTATAAATTTAATAGCCATCAGGCTATAATTTAATTTATAACTACTTGGAAGTAATTTGACAGAAGCTGTATACATCAACACATACACTTTCAGATCACCAAGTTCCCAGTGTGGGCAAGGTGAGACCATAGAGTGTTTTGGAGAACACATACTCTATCTAGATGAATGCATTGCTGAAATGTAAAGGCAACAAGCCGACCAAAGCATGCAAGTGGCAAAGCCAACTCAAATCAACAGCTCTTCGGCAAACAAGCATGCATAGAAAATTTAGAGCCGCTGACAGATTACAACAGAATCTAATCAAGCCAAAATGACTGATTAAATGCAGATTCGATCAATGCCAAAACAGGCTTGAAATACAAAAGGGTCTAGGAGTAATCCAACCAAGACCTTCAATGATAAATGTATATGAACTAATGGTAAGCCATCCAGTTTTACAAAATAAAATGCATATGAACTGGTGGTAAATCATCTAGTTTTACAAGATAAAATGCATACAAATATATACCTCCAACGGTACTACCATCTGAGGTTTACAAGACAAGCATGGAATATCATAAACGATTGATATACAACTGGAACAAGTCTGATATAATATTTTGATTACAAAATCAAACTACTGCAAAAACATAAATTAGTCTAAAAGACTAAAAATGAACATGGAATATTATACCCAAAAAGTGTGTTTATCAACCCAGCTGAAGTATACATTGAAAGTTCAAGCAAGAGGCTGATATAGTGTTGCTTTGTACTGCTGTCACACTGTCAAAATCAAAACAGATACATAACGAAAAATATTCTATAATCACCTTCAAATGTTGAAACAACCACCCACTGTGAAAGCAAGAGAACCTAACCACTGAACAACAACTGAAAATGCATCCCAAGGAAACCAAAATCTTACTATCAAATCATTTAAAAATAGTGATTGTGCTTTCCATAATGCCTAATACCTCATCAATATGGCGAAGATGATCATCCCATGTCTTGATGTAAATTAGGATGTCATCAAAGAAAACAAGTACAAATTTCCACAACTGCTTGTTAAACACATGAGTCATACAAGATAGAAATGTAGCAGGTGCATTGGTCAATTTGAAAGGCATGACTAGGAACTTGTAGTGACCATATTGACATCTAAAAGCAAACTTATGTACATCCTCCTCCCTAACTCTGATGTAATGTCCCCTTCCTAACCTATTCAGCAATTTGGCAGAGTAGCCTATTTAGTAGTTCCCGTAGGCTAACGAGGCTATGGTTAGGGAACTTTAGTGACAATTTATCTACCATGGTGTGGTCAAGAGTTGTGTAATGCCCTTTTCTGGAATGTTTTTGGTGATTTCTCCCATACTCTTTTTAGTAAGTCAGTCTTGAGCACCGACGGAGCCAGTTGTCTATCCTATTATTTTTAGAAGTGTCAGTGGGAGTAGTTGATTGATTGATTGATTTTAATAACGTCCACAAGACCAGCCAGTCTATGGGACCCACGGAATGAAACTGAAACCACCTTAGCCAAAACAACAGCAAACCCCACCGAACTACTTCCCGTTGTTTTCCAACTCTTAAAGTGACAATAGTTGATATCAATATTTTAATATTTAAATGGTCCAATGCATTTATTTTAAATAACATAAAAGTATTAAAGTTAAATTAAATATTTAATTCATGTTATTTATTTTATAAAGTTGCTTTATAAAAAGGGGTCAAGGGAAACATAAGGGAAAATATAAAAAAAGTAAATACTTGTGCAACTTAAGTGGGACCTAAAGTTATTAAAAAGGTGTTTTTTTTAAAAAGCAATGAAAAAGCAAAAAAACACTTTTTTGAAAAAGCAACGAAAAAGCAAAAAAACCGCTTTTTTGAAAAAGCAGCGAAAAAGCTATAAAAGAAGGTTTGGGGTTCTCATTTGGTTTATGTTGGTATTGGATATTTGTGTTTTTCTTCAAGTTGGAGAAGACATTTCTTCAGGAGGGTTCGTGAGGATGAAATCCTTTGCAGGCGACATCCTCTACGTTGGTAAGAGATCCAATCTAGAGGTTTTCTTAGTGGTTTCACACGGCAATCACAACTAAGCCATATTGTCGAAGATTTTCAGTGGTTACAAGTCTGATTTCAGTGAGCAAATTGCATAAGGTGAACAATAGATTGAAGATCATTACTTTCACCTCAGATATTCCTTTCCCTGTTGGTTATACACTTCCAGCTAGGTCATACAGCCCTTTGTCAAAGTTGCCAACTCTTTTTGGGTATGTTGGATTTAGATATGTAGTTGTTATACCCCAAAATTAAAATTTTCGCTACACTTAGGCATTTTGAAGAAATGAGTCAAGATACTGTTAAATCTATCAAAAAGGTCAGAATTGGGGTTTGAATGTCTTGCATGGGGGTCAAAAACTTGAAATTTTCAAAATCTAACAATCTGGGTCGGTTCAAAAAGATCAAACCTACAATACCTAGATTTCAGTTTTTCATCCCTAAATTTTAAGAAATTTTCTATTTTTAGCAGTTTTCTAAAAATAGAAATTTTTCCTGGGTTTCTTACGAAACATATACTTGCAAAATTTTCTAATAGAAAATTTCTAAAAATAGAAAGTTTGGCCGTTAGGGTTAAGATTGATTTTGATTGGCTTAAAATACTTCCTCATTAGGTTGGTGCAGTCAGAATCACAAAAAGATCAGTTTTACTTTACTGGGTCTATTCTGCTTTTTCAGAAGCTTTTTCGGAGATCCAAGGTCATCAATGGAGGTCAGACAACTGCCAGGTATCAGAATCAAACATTCGATCATCAAACAGAGGTTGTCAACGAACAATGTGCACAAAGAGCGAGGAACAGGCAAAGGAAGTTTGAAAAAATGAAAAATGAGAAATTTTATCTAAGTCTGGAGACTTCAAGCGCCCCAATCAAGAAGAGGCGCCCATACTTCAATGCTTTAGAATATTTTCCATTCCGGTAGTCAAAGCTAAGGAGGGCACGTTAAACAAGGTAAAAAGTTGAAAAATTCATAATTTTTTCTAACACTGCCAGCCATGGGCGCCCCAGAAGGAGAAAGGCGCCCAGCTTTTCAAGAGGTCAAAAGCCAGAATTAAGGTTTCTGCCTCCAGGCCAATGTTGCTCAGAATCATCCCGGCTCTGCAATGAATCAGTCAGCACTCCCGTCAGATCATCTAGTCATCGGCAAATCCAAGACAAACAGAGGTCACGGAGAGATATTTTAAAGGTTGAACACGAAGAACACAGAATAAAATCGAAGTCTGGAGAAGATGGCAGCCCCTGAAGGAGAAGGGCGCCCAAGCTTTTGAGGTACTAAATGATAAAATTTGCAGAAGGCCCCTCCAACGTCACTTCGTCAGACTGGACTCAGCTTTCCAACGAATTCGTCAGCTCATCCGTCAGAGTTAGCAGCCGTCAGATGTCACAAGCCGAACAGAGGCGAAAAATTGTGTGAAAAGACAAAAGTTGGAAGTAACAGTGAAAACACAGAATAAAAACTAAAATTGTGTGAAAAGACAAAAGTTGGAAGTAACAGTGAAAACACAGAATAAAAACTAACTCTGGAAGCCATGGGCGCCCTTGGAGGAGAAGGGCGCCTAGGGTTTAGAGCCACCGGAAGTCAATTTTCGGAGATAAGGTATCTAGGAGACCCCTTCCAAAATCATCTCAGTTATCCAGTGAATCTGTCAACCAGTCAGTCTGATCAACACAGCACCCGAAATCACGAATTCATCTGAAGGTCAGAAGACGAGCATAGATTTTAATATCATGAAAATGGCTAACACTGGAGAAAATGGGTGCCCCTATCAAGGATAGGCACCTGACATTTCGAAGGGACAAATGAAGTTTTTAGCAGATGACGTCTCCAGAACCATATCGTCAGATTCAATCAAGCTCCACAATGGAATGTTCAGTTCATTTGTCGAATCAATCTGGAAGACGGGAGACAGAGCTGAAACAGGGTTGAAAAATGAACGGAAGATGAAAAAGATGAAAAGTGGCTAAGTCCGGGGAGACTGGGCGCCATACCTCAAGAAGGGCGCCCAACTTCTCATAACTTAGTTAAATTTTGAGAAATTTCAAAATTTTCACAAGAGAGGAAAAACGCCTTTGCTCAAGGCATGAGCTAAGTTTAGGGTTTCATCAAATTAGGGTTTGAAAAGGTGTTTTCAAAGCAAAAACTTATTTAAGAAGATCTCTATGCATTATTTTATTTTCTTGCAGGTGCCTTCAAGGAGAAACAGAGCAGCAACTTCAACCCTTTATTTTTCAAGATTCAAGAACCCTAACTTGCTGGTTTCTCATTAAATTTCAGATCAGCAATCAAAGAAGGCCTCCTTTTTCATATTTCTTCATCAAAAACCTCAAATTTGTGAAGAAGAAGGCTAATACTATTAATTTTCAGCACGCTGGTCCATATTTGTTCTATCTTCTAGACAAATTGTTGAAGAATTTTCTCTAAGTTGCAGCAGTTGCTTTTATTTTGCATGTCAGGGAAAACTTCAAATTCATCCATTTCTAATCTTCTGGGTATATGCTAAACCTTCTTCTGGACAAAACCCATATCACAGTTTTTTCAAAGAAACTTAAAGTTGTTGTTTTTTCAGTCAGAAGCCAGGGTTTGTAAAATCTAATCAACTGGGTTCATCCAGAATATGCTCAAGAACAATACCCAGATGCCAACTTTTTCTGCTTTTTTTTTAGAAAATTAGGGTTTGCTGCTTTTTCAGTCTTCACTTCAAATTTTCAAAAACGGACGATCTGGGTTGGCTTGTGACAAAATTCTAATCAAAACACATATCTCAGAAAAAATCTCAAAATTTCATCCGTTTGAGGAAGGAAAATCAGCAAGCTAAATTTAGAAGGTTTGCTAAAAATTGTCAGAACCTAGGTGTGTTTACTGTCAATCTTTAAGTTTTGCAGAATGGAGTACACTCCCGCAGATTTCAAAACCAAATCAGTGTTGTACCATGATTTCATTTAAACGGCCGAGACGGACTTGCATTATATCAAGCCAGTATTCAATTTACGTCCTTTGGAAGATGCAGGCAATACCACCATCAGGCATCTTGGCCATTCAGGTCTTCTTGCAGCAGCATCCATACCTTTCTCAGTACAGAGCCTAGAGTTCATAATTGCTTGCATCAAGCATTATAATCCAGCCACAAGGGAAATACAGTCAATTGATGGAAGAATCATATGCAGCCTAAAGCCAGACATGATTGAGAAATGCTTCTCCATTCCACCATGGCCTGGGAGTGTTACCATCAACGTAGAAGAATGTGAAAGGATATGGGAAGAGCATCAAGATAAGTACAGCAAGAAGATTGCACACAGGTGGCTGAAAGAGAAACACACCACATTGCCAAAGGACGTTGGAAGAGGACAGTTCAAGGACGAATTTGCTATAATAATCACTCTACTCAACCGGGTTACTGGTCAAGCGGATGCAACAAAGTTTCAGCCTTGGATGTTCTATGTTATACCTCACATAATGAAGAAGACTGAGTTCTATGACTGGCCTACATTGATTAGTGATTGCCTACACCATCAAATAATTGAGTATTTCAATAGACATGCATTCCGTATGGTCCCCTACCTAGTCTACTCGGTTGCCTATTAGGGTAAATTCAGAGGGTTAAATACAAAGGGTTCTTTAAACATTCAACATGTCTACAATTATTACACTCAGTTGGAGTTCATTGTTGCATCACATCATTACAAACGGGTGAATGAAGCATTCTTAATCTACACAGTCCGTGACCTAGACAACGAGCTACATGTTCGCATCTCATCTGTTGTCAAGGCTGCAATATCAGAATGGGCTGATTGGTTTATTCAGTTTGCCACCTTCACTTACCTAAGGGTGTACGGTTTTTCAGGAGTTCCTCTTATGTTACCAAGGTATCCATCGGATGAAGTAGTGTGTATGGAATTCTTCAAACAGATATCAAATGTTCACACTCGTCTGCATAACAAGAAGAAACCAGCCTTCAGCTTTCCTTTTGTTTTCGGTATTTACACTTGCAGATCATCCGCAGAAGCTAAAATAATGGGTAATGAGTTAGATAAACTTGGCCTCAAGCCTTTCAGCGAGAGATGATCATATGATCCCCATGGCTTCTATGCATCTCGACTTGGTCAGAACTATGCTCATGTGCCGGCACTTGAAGACTTTTGGGCTAATTGCAGAGACAAGTACGAGGTGCAAAGGAGAAGTAACAGTAGGTTAACCCTTCATCAAATGAACGATTGTTTATCAAAAGACATTGAAGGGTTGTCAGATGATGATGGAGATGTGATTCTCCCAACCTATACTAGAAATCAGGTTGAATAGCAACCTCTTCCACAGGTCAACTGGACCAACAAAGAGTGCATTACAGTGGAAGAAAGAACACGACAAGTGGTGGATTATAGCAAGACTTTCTTAGTCCTTAAAAGAAGAGAGTCCATTCCGGTAGAAGAGCCGCCAAAGAAACATTCATCTCTTCCCTCTTCTTCAAGTGCTCAAACGAAGATGAAAGAGAAAGCTCAATCTCAGGAGGTTACAAAGGGCAGTAGATCAGCAAAGAGTGCCAAAAGGAGGTTGGACTACACAGGAATTGTTATACAAGAGCAGCCTACAGCTGAAACAGAAGTTCCTCCACCAGAGCCCATACTTCAAGAAGAAGTACAACATGATGAGCCTTTGATACAAAATCCTTTACCATCTCCTAGGTCTTCGCCAATTCACATTGATTTGGAAGACGAGGAGATAGAGGCCAATGTTACAATTATTCCTCCCTTGGATGTTAATAGAGATACCACATCTTGGCTTGAGAGCTCCTTGGGAAGGACGACAAGAAGGTCTTTGTATCAGGTGATTGATGATAACCTCAGTATATATCAAGAAGCACCCAAAAAGAAGGCCAAGAAACAAATGCATTTTGAGAGGAATCTTGAGGGTGAAATGGTTATGGAGACAGCTACGCCTCTTGAAGATAAAATCAGGGATGAGGTGGATGTTGATGATGTCATAATGGTCAAAGCAAACCTTGGTAAAAGTACCCGACATGCTGATATGAGTTTGCTTAAGATGGTAACAGAAAATATTCAAGAAAGAGTGCAGAAGGATGGAGAAAACAAGGCAACCCTCAAGGGCTGAAAATCGTCAACTCCGGTTATATATATCAAATCTTATCCAAAGCACCTCACAAACAACCCCAGTTGCTGCCACAAGTCTTAGAAACACCAGTTGATCAGCAACAGTTGAGGCGGTTGGTTATTTGTGGAAAACAGACTCCGGAATGGATTGAAGAGTTCATCGTCAGAGGAAAAGAAATTCTAACACAGGTCTTCCAATTAAGATACAAAGCTCATGACTTATGTCAAGGTATCCGGGATTTTGAGCAGTTAATAGTCGAATTCAAGACTATGCACAAAATCATAATTGCAGATTTAGAGATGGCTTATGGCTCTACAATGGCGAGGGAACATAAAAGACAAATTTTGGAGTGGAAAGAAAGTCACCTTTTTAATGTAAATACATATGTTAGAATATCTGAGGAGTTTGAAGTGTATAAACAAAGAGTCATTGATACTCTTAAGTTCATCAGAGAATTTGTTGCAGCAATTCCTTGTCAGTATTGCCTTGAGGATGGTTCATACATTGGGCTTGACGTAGTCCAAACAGAGTTTCAGAGTATCTTGCATGGCAACGATGGCAGTGTTGGAAGAATGAAGATGATATCCATGATGTCAGCACAGTTCGAGAAAGCGGCCAATGAGAGTGAAGATTTCTTGAGATCTATTGCAGATGGCGAAGAAATCTTGGAAAAGTGGCATTTTGCTATTAATGGCATCAACACTCCTACATATGAAGTTGCCCGTTTTTTAGCGGATGTGATCGAGATTTAAATTTGCTTTCTTCTAGAAGCATCTTCCATTCTTTCTTTCTATTCTTGTCTCAAATCTTATCCATTCTTTAAGGATAGAGAGAAAACAATTATAACAAGTTGTAATGAGTTGGCACTTCTTGTTTTTAGATGCTTTCTAGGGTTAGATGTTTTATCTTTTCTAGAATTAGAAATAAAGCTTGCATGTTGGCAAGTATTAGTTGTAAAAACAAGGAGATTTTAGGGTTCCCTACTCCTCTGCTTAGTTATAAATAAGAACAGTGTGTGCTCATTTTTCTTTAACCGTGCTTGTGATAACAAAATCGCTGAGCTTATGCCTTCATGTTTGTTATCATCTAGTGTTAGTTCACTTTGTGTAAAGAGCAAGTTTGCATGCCTCCTTAGCTGCAAATCCTTGTTTAGTGCATGTCTTATGTGTCAATTATAATCAGGTTGATCACATGTTGCAAGCATGTTGCTACAACTTGCTGTCCCGAAATTGTAATCTTTGTTCCAGAAGTTTGAGTGAATAAAATCCTAAGCGTGCTTTGTCTGCCTCGATATAAATATCTCAGATTTCCATTTATTGTTTTGTGTTAGAAGTGTGAGGAAATAAAATCTTGAAGCTTGCTTTGTTGCTCTTCAAATAAAAGTCTCATATTTCCGTAATACTTTTATGATCTCTTTTTCAGCTTGCCTTAAATGTATGTTGAAGAAAAGTTTGTTTAAGTATCTTTGTTAGAAAATCAATCTCGTCCATTTCTAAACTCTCTTGCTCTGCGTTTATTTGAGAGGGCAGAAACGTTTTAAGCATAGGTTAAGTTGTAGTTGTCTAGTTTCATTAAAGGGAAAACCTCAGCCGCAACATCTAGTGTTCTATAACCTTGTGTTCTCGCAGCTGAACCAAAAAGATAGGCATAACTAAGTTTAGTTTACTTTCTTTATGCAACTCAGCAAAAGAGGGAGCTTCCCCTCCTAATTCGAAGAGCAGTTTACTGCACAAAGCTGTCTGTTTCCAAAACGCATCCCAGAGGTGCGATTTGATATGCCAACAGTAGTGACATTTCATAATTTTAATTGAGGAAAACTCAATATTCTGATTGTAAATCAAATCTGGAATTTTATGTGCCTTGTAATTCCAAAACTGTAATTTTGGAGTTGTTATTCATAACTGCAAGTTACTTTAATTTTCTACACTTTGTTTATCATCTCAAAGCATCAAAAAACTATTGCAAAATACATTCAAACACATCATAAAACACAAAAAGAAACAAGGGAAAATTGAGGGTGCATGTTACAGTGGTATCAGAGCAATGTATCTTGCCATCCTGAAGGGTTTCGAGAAAATAGTGTTATTATGACAGACTGAATGTGTAATGTAGCCATATACCCATCATTATAATTTGAGAAGAAATAGATCCAACACAACCCTTGAGAGCCAACTAGAGTTAGATCCCTTTGCAAGCATCGAAATGGGTGACAAAGAGCAACCATACGAACCTAGCACTAGGGAGAGGTTAAATGATTTGGCTAGAGGTCAGCGTGAGTTGCAGCAGAGTTTAGTGCAGATGATGGCTATAATGAACAAACGATTGTTGGGGGACAACAATAATAATTAGGGGAACAATGGTGGAAAAAATGGGGGTCACAATGAGGGTCACAAAGGGCACAGTAGAAACAATGGTAATGGTGAAGGTTCAATGAATGATGGAGGAACAAATCAGCAAGGTAGAACCAATACAACCAATTCCAAGCCCTTAATGCCTAACTTTCCACCGAGAGTTAATCCTCGTGTAAAAGAAGAGCCTACCCAAAAAGAGCTCCAGGATCAGATTTTACAAGATTGGAGAGATTCAGGGATGGAGCTTCAGACTGAGATGTCCTTTTGTGATTACATGGACCTCAGAATGAAACATAGACCACATAGGGGTGGTAGACAACATCATCAGGAGTTGCAGTGGAAGGTGGGTTAAGTTATTCAATCCATACTTTGATGGCTCAGGTAAGACTACAACTAGAGCATGGGTTCAAAAGTTGGACACATATTTCCAGCTCAACCCAATGTCGGAGGATGAGGCTATCAAGTACGTAGCTATACAATTGGATGATAGTGCTCATGAGTGGTGGCACCATGGCATGATCACTATGGGTCATGACCGAATTGATTCATATGCTGAGTTCACAGAGAGGTTGATTGAAAGGTTTGACAGGAAAGACCTAGAATTGCACTTCAAGGAGTTGGCTCAACTTAAACAATGGGGTTCACTTGAGGCTTATGTGGCTGATTTCCAAAGACTTTTAGTATTAGTCATAGATATTTTAGAGAGGAGGCTCATTGTTTTTTTCATGGATGGTCTTTCAGATCCCTTGCGAGGTTGGATTAAGGCCCTTAATTCATCTTCATTACAAGAAGCTATTAAGAAGGCTAGAGACATGGAAACTTCTACTCTTAGAAGTAAATTTCAGTCTCAGAATTTCCCCCATAAAAAGGATAAGGATAAGAAAACTTTTCTTAAGGAAACACAGCAGCCACGTCATGAGACTAACAAGTTGGATAACGAGCAGCTCAATGACTTTCAGAGGAAGAAATTGTGCTTCCAATGTAGAGAGCTTTGGGACCCATCTCACAAATGCAGCGTGAAAGCAAAGGCAAAGCAAATAGAGTATTTTTCTGCTAACAAATCTGCATCAAAAAAATCAGATCAGCAGTCTGATTCGGAGAGTAGTGATGAGAACTCATCGGATGAGGAGCCAAAGAATGGTGGTACCATTGCCCAACTCTCTAGCATCCAAAAAGCAGTCACATTTAAGGTTAGAGGGACATTTCAAGGGCAGCGAATCATAGCACTCATTGATACGGGTGCCACCCATTATTTCATTGATGAGGGCTTCATAAATAGGAGAAGGTTGCAAATGGAAGAATATGATGGATTTAAGGTGATGGTAGCTGATGGGTACAAACTTTCTTTTACCCGTAAGATCTCTAACTTGAGTTTACAGTTGGGGGAATATGAGATGAAGGATGAATTTTATGTGGTTAACATCAGGGACACTGATATGGTTTTGGGAATGCATTGGATGAAATCCCTCGTGGAGTTCTCTTTTAATTTTCAAAAGATGGAAATGAAGTTTGAGGAAAATGGAAAAAAGATGGTGCTTAGAGGATTATCAGATGGGGGTCCCAGAGTTGTGTCCTTCAAAAGGATGGAACAGTTGATTAGACATGAGCAGGTTGAGTGGGCAGTAGAGTGTCTCATTGCCTACAATTGTAGATTAGCAAAAAAACAATTACCATCCAAACATCCAAAAGCTGGTATCTAAGCATAGCATGGTATTTGGGAGCATCCCTCACGAAGTGCCACCAAAGAGAGGGATAGAGCATGTAATAGAGCTGGAAGAGGGTACCAAACCAGTGATTACTACGCCTTACAGACATCCTAAGAGGCATAAGGATGAGATAGAAAAAGCAATTAAGGAATTACTGGAGATGGGGCACATTAGACTCAATAAGAGCCCATTCATATCAACAGTTGTGTTAGTGAAGAAAAAAGATGGAACAATGCGAATGTGTATTGATTATAGGGAATTGAACAAAAAGACAATTAAGAACAAGTATCCTATTCCGCGAATAGATGAATTGATTGACGAACTTCATGGGGCTTGTTACTTTTCCAAGATAGATTTGAGATCAAGGTACCATCAGATCAGGATGAGGAAAGAGGATATAGAGAAGACAACTTTCAAATGCCACTTTGGACATTTCGAGTTCTTAGTGATGCCTTTTGGGTTAACAAATGCACCAACCACTTTCTAGAGTTGTATAAACCAGGTGTTCAAGAAACAGTTGAGGAAGTCTATGTTAATATTTTTTGATGACATCTTGATATTCAGTAAAACTTGGGAAGAGCATTTGAGGCATCTCAAGGTCTTGAGCATATTGGAGAGTGAGTCCTTGTATGCCAAGGAGTCCAAATGTGATTTCGGCATGACAAAGCTTCTCTATATTGGGCACATCATTAGTGCAAAGGGAGTGAGAATTGATCCTAAGAAGATCAAGGCTATTGTGGATTGGCCTACTCCTACAAATCTCACTTAGCTTAAGGGATTCTTTGGTCTGTGTGGGTTTTATAGGAGGTTTGTTAGAGGTTTTTCAAGTCTAGAGTTTGGGAAGTCTTTAGAGCTTGAGTCTACACAAGGTTCTGAGCAAGCTAGAGAGGGATTGTTGAAGATTAACTTAGAGTTGCAACATAATATTTTGAAGAAGCTTTTCAACTAAACCAACAAGCTCAAAACTAGATTGGATTCTCTCCAACTCAATATAGCTAAGGAATCCCCTCTCTCGTTGAGCACTGATCATGGGCAATGAAACCTTGTGGATGAGTTCTGCAAACTCAAGGAGAACAAACTAAAGAAGGAAAGGATTGGCAAGCTTCATAATGAACTTGGCACTATAAAGAAAGATATGATAAAAGTGCTACAATTGAGTAGAACGAGTATAAAAAACTACATAGCTAGCATACTTATGCTAGAGGAAGGATGGTGGAGAAGAAAAAAGAAATAGTTGGACTTGAGCCCTAGGAGGCATACTTGAAACCAAACCAGGAAGGTAATTGAGATTGAGGAATCATAAAATGATTTTCTCAAGGATCATCTACAATTCTTGAAGGACAGACGGAGGCAGCTAAAACCCTCCATGTCTTGCCCTTAGCCTTATTGGTTCTCTAGTGATTTTGTTGTCAGATGTTTTCTTTCAGCTTTCTCTCCACTTTGTTTCCTACTCTACTTTGTAGTCTTTTTGCCACATTTTTCTTGATGTTGATGCTCCCAACCTACCTCACTCTCCCGTAAAGGGGTTTGGGCCCTTTCAAAAACCCAATCTTTACCAATTAATCAAAAGAAAAATCCTTAAGTCAAGTTCATTACATGTAAAAAGGTAAATAATGTTTACAAACTTAAAATTAACATTCTAGAACAAATTTGCATATGATTGGAAAAAAGAACTAACCTTGAAACCCAAAATTTCTCAAATCTGCTCCAATTCACTCAAGGAAGCAAAAATGCTATGTGAGGAAGATGTGTGGGTGTGGGGATTTTTTTTTTTAAAATAGCATTTTTTCAACATAATTTTCATGTTTTTACTATGTCCCCTTCGAATCCTACACCTAGCGAATTTTGGCATTGGACTTGACAAGTGCTCACACAAGTTCAGCACTAAAATTCATCAAATCTTGTCCTCAATATGTCGCGAGTAAACATGGTGAATACTTACCTAGGAAAAATTTGCATGAGTATTCAATGAATTTGTGTAATGTCCCCTTCTCTATGATCACCCAGGATGCTAATTTAGCCTATTTAATTCTCGTAGACTAAAGGTGGGATAAGGGATTTCATTTATTTAATTACTTAATATTACCTGGCAGGAAAAGCAAAAATAAAAAAGGTAGCGTTAAGTGATTAATTAAATATGTTATAAAGTGACTTTAAGTGAAATATTAAAAGGTAACTTAATAAAGTCACTTTAATATATTTGAGTGGGAAATTAAAGTGAGAAATATAAAAGGAGATTTGGAGGCTCATTTTCATTGATACTTGGTTTATTTCTCATTTTCACCTTGGAGAGTTCTCGAAGCTTCTTGGTCTTGGGGACAAGGAAACCCTAGAGCATTTGGTTTCAGTGGTGAAATCCACCCTAGCTGGTTCGTAGAGATCACACAGGTCTTCTACTTGAGCGATAAGGCAATTTTGTGAGTCTCTTTCAGAGACAAAATTGGTGTAGAACGAATATGTATTTAGTTTGAGGATTCATAGCAAGGGTTTGAGTTTGAGCAAACATATGTCTTCTTATTTGGAAGCTATCCATTCTGAGCTAAAGCTACACATTCATATCGTTTTTGTGGTGTTTAGTTGCATATTCATTGGTGGACATATCTGAGGTTTCTTTCCAGGTCGTGATCAGTAATAGAGGGCTCTTATCTTGTGTCACCCGTGAAGGGTTCCGGCTGAGCCGCCATTCTGCATACAACCATTATTAATTGTTAGTAATGTAAGTGGTCAAATATCTTTAGTGTAGTCGGTCGTAGTCGGCCAGTTGTTATATTTCAATAAACTATAGTTGTAGTGGGAATAATTATTGGCATGTGCATTCAGGTAATTAAGTCCCGATTAGTTGTAGCGGGTTGTTATGGAATGTCACGACAGTTGGTTGCTCAACCACCGCCGAACGTTATATGTACTCAGTTTTGTAGTCAGGAGATATTACTATGGTTCCATGCTTGATAGTAAGGGAATACTTTGTGATTGTACATGGTGATAATTACTGGAAATGAATACAAGCATCTCATGATTCTAGCATATGGTATTGTTCTATTCTATGTATTGCATATAGTTCAGTTTACTTCTTGTGTACGTAGTACGTTGATATAAATACCCAGTGAGGTAAACAAGTAAGACGTCTTCACAGGGAGTAAAGGGCACGAGCACTTAGAAGGAGCACAAATGATAGGCGATACACATTCTCAGGCAGGAACATGATTACCAGGGAGGCCGTGGATTTTTGTAGGAGAATATTGTTGTGGGGAGGCGTGTAGAGGGAGTTTGGAGGCTGGCGTGAGCTCCTTGCAGCAAATTGCACCCCTTTCCTTGCATTTCCTGCTCTGTCACACTCACATGTGGAGTCTAGGACCTGTGCGTGGCTGAGTGGAGAAGCACTGGAGACTATCTCTGCTGTTTGTGGGGTTTCTTAGAGGTTTTGAGCTAAGTTCGGATTGCTGTGTACATTTGAGTCCTCTACTCATTTCTAGGTTTGGGTATCATACCACCACAAGCTGGTTAAATGTAATCATCTGTTCAGAAAATCAGAATATTGTAATCCTGTAATCTCAAATAGATCTCTGAATGCATAGATCTATAATCAAATTAGCAGTCTGTTTATCTAAGAGTGCATTTGTATGTTGGGTCAAGTCTGAAGGATCATTTGCATAACTTTTTCTTTAGCTCTCAGTCTGTGTTGTATAGAACTGTCTCTGTTAGCAGCAGATTGCTATTTGAATATCGGATATTGTGAAGAGTTATTTTGCATTCTGATTATCAGATTTAATCTCCTTGTATTATCTTGTCAAAATATATACATGATCATGAAATAAGTTTGATAAACTGGCACATCTATCAAACTAGACAATCGAAAAATCTCTACACAAAACCGGAAGGGTATTTTACAATTTGTAAACTGTGCTATGTGGTATTCTAAACTTAATTCCTATTTCTAAGTCACACACACACAGATATATATATATATATATATATATATATATGATTTTTTTATGTTTTTTGTACACATCCAAAAATGAACCCAGCACATGAAAAAAATTGCCATACCAACATACCCAAACCCAAACAAGTAACTTGGTAGAGTACCAACACCATAATCGTGAAGAGAGAATCAAAGAAGCAACCCACTTTAAAGAAACAAGGGCTAAATATGGGTTATCTCTCGTGGCTCAAAGAAAGATTGTAAAGGTTGGGAAATACACTCGACCTGTATGATGAAGAGGTTAAGATTGTTTTCCTTCCTTTATTAGTCCTACATGCTCTATTTGTTGCACTTTCTAATCCCATTGACCTACTTTACTCATTCCTAGGCATTATTATAACATATTTGTTTCTTTGGTTTCGTGACAATGTATGGAGTCACTAGTAAGCTACTAACAAGTGTAGCTATCATTATTGTCTTCTGTGTGAGTTTTGTAATGGTCATAATAATTCCCCATAAGGTGTGAGTTGAATGTTGCTCGATATAAGATGGTCAAGTTTTAATACATTCACATCAAGAACAATTTGGAGTTAATATATATCCTTCCATCTAACATGTTGAAAATTATTAAAAAGGTTAACAACAAAGCATTATGCTGGGCAGAGAATCTCATTTACAGTATCCATACCAAGTAAGTGAAACAGTTTTAGGTCCCCTCCATTTGCTCTTCAAAAATCTACATTTTTCCCTGTCCTAAACCGTAGAAGAGATACCATAAGCAATTTAGGGAACCCTGAAGATATATTTTCAGATACTGCTCTACAATTTACAATCTATCAATACCCAATGCCACTTAAGCTTATATTCCCCCATAATGAAGAACCTGCTAATTCAGCCCAACAGGAAAACAGAATTTCTTCATATGTCAATCTATTTAAATATTTATCTCTACTCACCTCTTTTTGTAGTAGGTTAGATGATTTAAAAAAATTCAAATTCATTAGCACTTGGTAATTTGGAAATCTGAAGTGAGTCTAAGAGTTCCAGAATCCAAACCACTTTTTCTTCTTTTGTTGTTTTCAAAATATTTTTAATTGAAAGATACATCAAAGGACAACAGAACATTACAATTGTACAATATAACTCTGAAAGCTGAAAGCTAGGAACCATCAACCATTAAACTGGCCAAACCTAATCCATACACCATCAGATATGAACTAGCTCTATAAAGAAAGAACATAATTCTCTATGTTTGACACTCTGACTAACCCATTTATTTGGGCATTGCCCCTTATACCAACTTTCGACTTTGTTTGTTTCAAATGCATGACAGAATTGAAATCTGTCCCAATCGTTTCAAGATTTACCTCTTCTTATGCTTTCATTTTTTAGCGGTTCAGTTTTAATCTTGGTCATTTTTTCGGATCCAAGGGTTGTTTCCTACCCTAGTATTTTTAATGGAAACTAAATGTACTAGCAGTCCCCATCAACCTACTTTGGTCGATGGTGAGCATTAACATAATTTATTTCTTCCCCTCTTTTCTTCATTCCGCTCTTTTCTTATTTCTTTCTTAGAGTTTTCTTAAAAAGAAAAAGAAGTTATTTATCAACCATTCTCATACTACTAAAGTTTTTATGCCTAGTCTCATTCTTATATTTTGTTTTATTGTACACTTTTTTGGACAATGGTCTCTTGCTAACTTCTCACAAAAATATGCCTTGAATTTAGACCCAATTTGGTATCCATATACTTCGAGTTCCTTCCTTTTCATGGAGGGAGGCTCTATAATCCCTCCATGTGGGTTAGGAGGAAGATCCTACGAATCCTTCCAAATCTAATGTACATGTGCTTGTATCTGTTGCATCCACTATACGTGTTTGCAGGTACAAGCCAGTCCATAACATTTTCTTAAATACCTTTTCCACTACCTTTCCCACATTTGTTAATTCAAATTATAATGTCATTTACAAACTATCAGCATGACAATAAACCTCTACATATGTTCTATGCTTTCTATTAAACCATTTTCAAATAGCTATGAAATTGGATATGACAGGCTAACAACCATTAACATGCACAAGAAGGGAGATAATATGAAGCCTTGTCTGATCTACAGGAAACGGAGAAGAATTCAGATTGCTCGATATTTTATGAAGATAATATATTGTGCCACTAGTGGCTATAAGCAGACAACCAATCAAAATCTTGCATAACATGATTAAGTGTATTAGCAAAAAGAAGTTGAAAATGCATGTATTTTTTTGAGAAAGAGATTGTTGGTTTGTCTTCTCTTATTGAAATATCTTATACACTTTTTATTGACATGGTCAATGCGGAACACAAGTCATCAGCAAGATGATTTATTTAATAACTAATAAACTAAATAACTCAACGCCTTTATTGAAACATAGCTAGATACTGCCAGTAAAATGCCTTGTATACTCTATTTTCCACCAAGTCCCCACCTCAGAACAAAGAAGGGTGGATGCCTAAAAGTAAACCAAAGAAAACATATTTGAAATATGAAAATAGCGTGAGGGTGGAACAGGGGACTAAGAGATTGGGAGGCATCCTTGTGAAGGCTATATGACCTTTTAGCTATCACTGTAGAATCTCATGCACTACATTTCTAATTGAGTTCAATAGCACTCTAGATTTATGACCTATATATCAGAATAATCGGACTTCCTCTGGCTTGCCCTTTTTCAGATTTGAGTAGTGTATACAGCTTCCTATTTCTACAATGGTCATAAAAAAGAGAAAATTATTTAGCTTGTCCATTCGTGTAGTTTTAGGACATGATTCTATTCCATTCAATATTTTAAATAGTTTATACATTATTTGTTTAAAAATACCTGTATTCTTAAATTTTCCAAAGTTGGGAAGAAATCCACGGTCGTACAGAAATTGGAAGCTTCGTGCCACTAACTCCATGTCTTGGCAATTCAAGCAGGTGTCGAGAATCTCCCAATTTCTCGAGGGAGAGGAAGAGGAAGAGCTTCCAGAGGTTCCAACATTATTCAATTCTAAATCCTTATATTCAAGAGATTCCAAAAGTCGGAGAGCTCTTGTGAGTTCTTTCTCCTGCACTGCGTCCTCAAATTCTTTCCACTCCCCTCTCCAAGCTCTCAAACGCCACCATTCGTGTCGAATCTTGGACGGACATATTTTAATGCCGGTAATCTGTTTATACTGGTGGTAGTATGGATTTGCCACAGATTTCAGGCGGCCCGGTGGCAAGGACGGGGCATTAGATGGAATCAAACTTGTCATGGCTTAAAAAGTAAATGTTTCCCCTTCCTCGCTCAGCCTGCAATATAAATAACCTCCATATGTAAAAGTTTTTCAACTGGAAACACTTTTACATTTTAAATTAATCAAAAGAGCCTAAGAATTTTTAAAAAGGTTTATATGTAAAAATAAAAATTAGCTAGTTGGAATTCACATTTCAAAAAATATCATTATAAAAGTTTATAAAAATATACATTAAGTATTTGGTGGTGGAGAAGGCAAATCGTTAATTATTCATCAAAATCATCCAATAGACATATGCATTTAATGCATGTATAAATTGATATTACATGGTGTAATGTAGAAAAATGTACATTTTTACATTTTCACATTATGCTTGCATCCTCTTAATTAATTGGACTTATTTAAACCTCTAATTGACCCAATTATACATTTAAAAGCCTAAATAATTTCGTTTTTCGAAAGGGGAACCTACATTAAACAATTGCAAACATCAAATTAAACACCTTCAAAATTGAGTGTCTTAGATTTAGGGTCTAGGACCCATTCGCCCAAAGACAAATGAGTCCTTCTTAGGTCTTAAGTCCCAAGTTTTAATATGTTTTTTATGGTATTTTAATGATTCAAATTACAATTAAAATTGTCGGATTTTGATGTTTAATTGTCAGGAAATTAAGGAATTTCCTATAAATACAAGGTATTTTTATCAATTCAAACCTAAGCAACATTAAGACAATCTTCACAAGAGCAAAAATTATTGTCAAGAGCATTGAAGAGCAAATTTATCAATCATCTACAATAGCATTCAAGAACCTATCATGATGTGAAAGTTTACATTTGTTCATGCATGTTTTTGGAGCTAACATTGTGAAGTAGGTTTCAAGCATTCAAGCATCAAATCAAGTGTTGAATCAAGCATCCAATCAATCCATTTCATGCAAGATCTAATCCTTAGAAAGATGTGTTAGACTTCAATCCTTTAAGGGCGGCCATTAAGGGTTTGGTGAGTTGTGACATAGCATTGTTTATTCATCATTCCTTTCATTTATGCTTTCATTTCATTGTCAAGATTTAATTACCAAACTAGGGTTTGACCAAGGAAAACCCTTATACACCAAAAATAAATTGTTTTCTCCTTTTTGTGTGTTTGCAGATTTGCAAGTGAAAAAAGATTGAAATTGGATCAAAAGTGCAATTTTGCAAAGTTGTCAATATTGTCATCAAGCCACGAAAACTTAGATCCCAAATTTATTTTCAGCCCCTGACAGTCAAACCTAGAGAAATCAAATCCTTGGATTCAACATCAGAGGATTGCAAAAAGAATTTTTAGAAAAGAGTTCAAGGACATATTCGCCTAGGTGAATGAGTCCTGCTAAGATGCTTTACAATATTTTTTAAGTCAAGTACAAACAATCTTAACCTTCTCAGATCTTCCATTTGATTGTTGTTTTTGATAGTCTTATCATAGCACTTTACATTCCAAGTGGTAGATCCTAGATAAATGCACTTTTATTCATCTTCCAAAAGTGCATTTCAGCCATATTTTGGAGTCTAGTTTTGGTGAAAGTGTCCTATAGTTTTCGAGAAAAAATTTTTTGGGTTAGTAAATATCACCCTACAACCCCTAAATCTTCCTGCAAATTGTATTTTATGTTAGTATTATGCTTTAATCTTGCATCTTAAGTTTTAGATTGCATAATTGAGCTCTTTAAGCATTTTTAGTTTGTCTCCCCAAAGTGCATTTCAATCATATTTTGCACTTTTCTGTCATAAGGAAAACAACAAGATCTCTAAAAGGGGTTGACTCACTTAAGGGTTGAAAGTCAATCCTACCTTTGGGGATCTCATTTCCTAATGAAAATAGACAAAGGTAGGTGCATCATACATCCATTTAACCATTCCATTTTGGATCACTCACTTACCTTTTTCTATGTTTTATTTTAGTGAATCCAACATTGTAACATCTAAAATTTTGAAATTGGAGTTCATTCAAACCATAGATCTAGGATTTGCATTAGTTTGCATTTAATACAGGGTTATCAAAATTGCTTTAGTTTGCATTTAATCTAGGGTTTTAAATTTGCATTTTGAATTGTTTAGAATCTAAACTATCCAAAAAATTACATACAAAACACATTGATTTTGCATAGTACGTGCATATTAGTGTACTTTCAATCATTTACATTAGAATATTTAGTCAAAATTGCATTCAAACATTTGTCACTTTGTTCACTATTTATCACTAATTGCACTTGCATTAAGACACCTAAAATTGGAAAAAATTGTCACAGAATTCACAGTTTGCAACCTGGGACAAAGAACACAAACAATAACTCAGAATTTGCATTTTTCATTTTTTAAAACCCTGTATAAGGACCCATTTTCCCTTGGGTGAATGAGTCCTTGAAGGCACATCAAAACCAACCTTTTTGTAGTCCCCTGTACTTCCCAACTCCGTTGGTAAACTATTGTTTCAGTCTGTCAATTTTTAGGAATTTTTGTTTTATGCATTAGGTCTAATCATCCATTTAGTTTAGTCATTTTAAATCATTCTAAATTTATCTCAAAGCTTTCCTACTATCCTAAGGAACTAATATCTAAGGTTAGATTGGCTTGCCTCGTACATTATTGTCTCTGTTTTGACTTCATGTCTATGTTGTTCAATCTGTACTTTGAAATTCTAAGAAATTGTTATTGCATGTTCAAGAAAAGTATCATTTTGCTTGATTTATTGCAAATTGGAAAAAAATGTTACATTTCAGATCTGTAAAACAATTATTACATCATGTTTTCATTGCAAAAATCTTTAGTTATCATACTTCATGTTCTATTTTCAAATCTTATTGAATACTCTAGGAAATTGTTGTTACAAGCATATGAATATAGAGCCCTTTCCCCTCTTTTCTTGTTTTTCATTGATCTCTCTCATGTGTGTGAAACTTAGTGAAAGAGAATACAATCATGGACAATCATGACAATCAAGTTTGTTTTTCTCCCAATATCTCTCCTATTTGTAAAGAAGATATTTTGGTGTTAGAGGAACCCATCAATGAGATCCATGAGAATCCTATTTGTTTCTCTTCTCCTATTTGGAAAGCACTATTGAACAAGAGGATGCAATCATTAATAAGAAATAAAATCATAGTTGTTCTTCTCTAGATACCTCCCCTACTTGTGATGAAGTTGTCTTAGAACACCCAACTGTTCAATGTCATGAAAATCTTGTTTGCTCTCCTATTAGGGAAGATATCATAGTGCAAGAAGATGATAGAATTGATACATGTCTTTCAAACAATAGTAATGTGGCTTCCTTAGATGAAGATGATAAGGTGACATTAGATTTCCCTCGCTAGAATATCATCAAAATGAGGATGAGTCCATTGAGGTTCTGAACATTAGATCTCCCTTGATTATTAGACCTCCTACAATTCCTTTAATTATTGGACCTCCCAAGTCATCTCCTAAGCCACTTCTTATCATAGGACCACCACAACACCAACCAAAACCTCCTGAACATATGTTAAATTTTGGAAGACAACTCACCAGTAACAATGTTTCATAGAACTTGAGTTATAATACCATTTCTCATACATATAACACTAGAAAAAATCAACAACCAAGACAAACTCCACACATCCATTCCATTACCTCAACCATATCTCCCACCCTCACCTAATATCTTGCGGCATAATGTTAAAGAATATGACCTTGTAGAACAACTTCGCAACACTCCTGCTAAGATATCCTTGTGGGATTTGATTCAAGCATCACCTAATTATCATAACATGCTTCAAAATTCCTTAAAATGCCTTACAACAAGTTGTTATCCCTCCTAGTGCATAACCAAATGGTGTAGCAACCCTAATTCAAGGTATGAACTCGATCAGCTTAGACATTACCTCTCATCAAGATGAGTTACCTCCATTGGAAATACAAAAACAAAATGATACTTTGATGATAGTGGTTGGTATTAACATTACTGATCATCATTGGGGCATAATGCATACCCTCATTGATTATGGTTCAACACTCAATGACATGATTGGAGTAGACAAGATTCAAGTTCAACCAAACTCTTTATCTATCCAACGATTCGATAATGTGGGAAAGCAACCTCTTAGTGTGATAACATTACCTATGGAAGTTAGAAAAGTTACATTGCAAACCCCTATTCATGTTATGCCCAATGATCTTTCATATAATCTAATGATCTTTCATATAATCTTCTCTTAAGTAAACCTTGGATTCATGCAATGAATGTGGTGCTTCAATGTTACATCATCTAGTGAAGCACATTTACAACAACAAGGTTTAGACGATCAAAGATGACCTATAATTAGAAAATTATTTACAAACTGAAACAACAATTTGAC
This sequence comes from Sequoiadendron giganteum, assembly GCA_007115665.2. Classification (NCBI taxonomy): domain Eukaryota; kingdom Viridiplantae; phylum Streptophyta; class Pinopsida; order Cupressales; family Cupressaceae; genus Sequoiadendron; species Sequoiadendron giganteum. The sequence continues at coordinate 327,963,888 of CM021105.1, read as the reverse complement.
AAATCCTCTTACAATATTGATACCAACTGCAAAAGTGGAACTGATCCAAGAAGCAAGAGAAAAATCAATTACAAAACTATTGGATGATGATTGGGGTTTGTTGGATTTTACACCAACATTCATGGGAGAATACAAGATTACACACAAACTAGGAAAAGAGAAAGAAGTTGATATAGTATCCACATAAGTTGAGTCATCAAAAGCATGTGAGTCCATAGCTTTTAGCAAAGAAGAAGAAATCACAAATTATACATCTACATTTGATGAGTGTGATCATGCGAAACCACCAAATCCAAAAGAAATGGAAAAAATTTATGCAAGAGGTTATGAAAATTTGGAACAACTTGGCTATAAGGGAAAAGGATGTGGTGCTAGAGAACAAGGTATTTGTGTCTCTATAGAACCTACCCCACAAGAACAAACAAAAGGTCTTGGCTATTGTCTTTCAAAAAATGAAAGCTTCGCTTAATATCAATGCCATCATGCAAAACACTCCTAGAACAAATATTGCTTCATCTTAAAACACATGTCTTAGTGATGATTGAGGTTCATTATATTTTACACCCTCCTTTATAGGAGAGTACAAAATCTCACAATCTAGAGAATCTTGGTATGTAAGACACCTTGTACTTGTAAGGAAGCTAAGGTAGCAGAACAACTTCCTACACTAATCTTGAGAGGAGAATAATGCAAAACTTTTATAGATCTTTAAAAATTACAAAAACTAAAATAGAAATAAACATGAATATCATTCATACCACAAGACAATGATTTAAGTGGGGAAAACCCTTATGGAAAGAAAAAGATCCACACTCCAAAAGTTGTACAATATATTATTCAAAAAATCACAAAGATTGCAATATACTTGCAGAGAAAGCTTCTCACAAGAGTATCACCAACCAGAGATCTAGATGCAACACAACCGCTATCAGACTCTCAAAATACATCACAATACATAGTTGTAATACAATGCCCTCATAAATAGGGTTGTCTTCTAGGACAAGTCAAGCTGATAAAATATCAGCAATCAAATCTAAGACCTAATGATGAACGGTCCAGATTTACAATAATAAAATATAAATAATTGTTTTCCTTTTGGGGGCCCTATCCCTAATTCCCCATAGGGGCACGCTACCCCTAGACTCCCAAATGAGGGGATGATGGAAAAAATAAGACAATAGCGTTAGTAGAAGATAAATATTACAGGCCAAAGATGAAAAGAGATGTAACCAGATATGTATCAAGGAGTAGGATTTGTCAAGTGGCTAAAGGGCAGACACAGAATATAGGGTCGTATATGCCATTGCTAGTACCTGCAGGGTCGTGGACAGATTTAATTATGGACTTTGTGTTGAGGCTGCCAAGGTCACAACAAGGTAATGATTCTAGGGAACCCCATGCCCTAGACCACCTCTTTTTGGCTCCAATTTGAATATGTTAGTGTTGATATTTGATTATTTGAATTTCTAATTTCAATTGTCGACTATCGATATTTGATTTTCAGGAAATTAGAAGAATTTCATATAAAATACAATGTATTTTTACCATTTTAGTCCTAACATTTTTTTAGAAGGCAATTGAAATTATTATTGATGCAAGGACTTCCGAAGGTCATAACTTTTGACTGGGGTCTTTGTTTGGGCTCAAATTTTACATGGATATTTGTTATGACAAGTTGTTTGCATTGTCAAATGAGTTGTAGGTTGGAAAACGGAACTTGATATGAAAAATATGAATACTATTGTTAAAATGTTAGTTCACAAGTTACGACAATTTCAGATATCTAAAGTTACAACTTTGATTTAGGGTTACAATCGAAGGAAACTATAACTCCCTGGTTATAGTTTTAGGATTACTCCTAAGGAAGCTACAACTCAATGATTAGAATAATTGGAATATGATGCAAGAGCATCCAAGTGTCTAGAATAATTTCCCTATCTTTTGTTATGTGGATGAGTGGATTAGATACAATTTGAGCAGGATTCATGACAAGTTTATATGGTTGGATATACCACATATGATTAACAAGGAGGCAATTAAGGTTGTAACAATATTATGTTCTGAAGGACTAGTTCTGACACTCAAACTACTAAAAAATGAAATGGTGACGAATTTAACAGGTGCAAAATATGACAAGAGAGCCCTGACTATCAAGGACATTAAAGACCCTGCAATAAAGTACATATCAATGATGATAGGGTACAAAATAGACTTTACAAACATAGAGAACTTTGTTTCTACTAGTGCCATCAACATTGCATATGAGATGGTAAAGAAAGGTGTTGATTTTGATTTTTGTGAGTTGTTAAGGGAACAACTCTTGGAGAATTTGTAGAAGACCGAGGACTTGTGGTACCCCTTCCAATTTCGGACATTGATCATTTGTTTGTTAATTGATTTCCTAAATGAGGTCCCCAGGACCAAGAAAATTGTATGGTTGAAGGAAATCCTAGCGACTACTCAAATCAGAGACCATCTGATGAGACTAGGTGATGCAAACACACAAAATAAAGCATTATGGGGATTCTTTAAAACTTTCCAAGAGAAGATGCAATCCAAAGAAAGGATTTTGAAGAGTGTGGTGGAGAAGTATAAAAATGGCATTATCTTTATGGTTAACAAAGACTGTTGTATGATGGAGGTTGTCGAGCTTCAAACTATGTGGATCCCTGAAATGGGATATGGATGTAATTTTTGGTCTGGCTAACTATATTCTTCGCATGCTTAGAGATAGAACTGAGGGAAGATATGGCACTTATGAGGAAAAGTCTATGGAAGTGCATATGGATCACAAGAAGAAGGAGATCAATAGAAATGTTCAGAAGACGATTGCACAAGTTGTAGAGATGATGGGACTTCTTAAGGACTTTGTGGAGAAAGATAAAAACATTTATAGCTCTCCAAAAGGTGCCCCCAACACAAGAAGATGAGGTAGAATTACCACCCCTTCTCTGATTGCCCCCGAGTCCTCTAGAACTAAACCTTCTGCCAATGGAACAAAGAGAAAGGAGCCAACCAGTGTTATAGTTAAACAAAAGAATGTGCTTGTGAAGGAAAAGACTACTTCAGTGAAGCAACAAAGTGCCCCACATAAGAGAAGAGTGAAGGTGAAGGAAACAAGAGAAAGTTATGTGAGTTTTGATGATAAGAAAGAAGAGGAAGAAGAAGAAAAAATACTAATCCAAAAGAGAAAATTCAGTGTAACTCAAGAATAGACTAGCACAAAGAAGGAAAAAATTGACTTTGTAGATACAAATTGTGAAGCTGAGGTTGAAAAAGAGAAAAAGGGATTTAAAATTTATGTAAGGGAAAAGAAAGAAAAGTTCGATAAAGGAGAGAAGTCTCCAAAGGCGAAGAAGAAGAAAGACAAGACCCATCATATCTGGAAACACAGTCCGATGAAGCTTGAAGATTTGGTGAGCACAATAGCAAAATATGGAAATCTTGAGGAGATTGTTGCATTATACCCTACTGTAGATGATGCAAACAAGTCAACAATTGAGGAAGCTATTGTAAGGTACATGATTGATCTTGATGTTAACATGAAGAATATAGTTTATCAACTACTCGAAGACTTGAAAGGTGTACTATATGCAAGAATACAGGAAGAATTTGATGAAGATGCTAGAATGAGAAAATTTGCTTTGGAAAAGATCAGTGCTCCTCTCATAGATGAGGACAAAGCTAGATTAGCTCAATTGTACAACAAAGGTTTCAGGACTAAGCATGGAAAAGATTAGTGCTCCTCTCATAGATGAGGACAAAGCTAGATTAGCTCAATTGTACAACAAAGGTTTCAGGACTAAGCATGGAAAAGATTAGTGCTCCTCTCATAGATGAGGACAAAGCTAGATTAGCTCAATTATACAACAAAGTTTTTAGGACTAAGCAAAGAATCACTACCCTGATGAGCAGGGATAAGGATGATATGAAAAGGCAATTGAGAAGGTTGTTAATATAGCAAAGGAGTTAGGAATGACTCTGGATAGTGAAGGACAAATGAATGATGATGTATTTGTCCCAAAAGTAAATGAACTAGAAGATGCACAACATGATGATGCTTTCGAACATGAGCATGGAGCAACAAAGGAAAATGTGCAAGATGATACCCCTCTGATGAAAGAGAATGTTGTTGGAAAGGATGAGATGCAGGAGGATACACAAATAGAGAAGATCACGCCTCCTTCGAAAATAGGGCAAAATGCAGAGCAAGAAGAAGAGGTTGTACAAGACAACTCGGAGATATTTGAGGCACAAAATACAAAACGTTTTCCTCCTCTACATAACAATGATAAATCAGTTGATGATGGGAAGAAGAATGAAGATGAGTCTGGTGATGCTGACAAAGAGAAAAATGATGAAAAATCTGAAGTTCCCATTGGTGACAAGGAAAGGCTTATGAGAAGAAGGATGAAGAGAATGTGAAGATTGTTGGTGAGTCTTCTAGAACCTGTGAAGATTGTTGGTGAGTCTTCTAGAACCTACAAAGACTTCTTGAATAGCCTATTGGGAATGCAACTACAATTTTAAATTTTTGTATCAACTCAGTTGTTACAGATTCCAATGCAACAAGGGAAAGTTGATATGGACAAGATATCACCCTTGCATAAATTACAACTTGGTGATGCATTCCATGCCTCCACCAAAAAGGAGATTTTACAAACCCACCCACCAAAAAAGTACTGGATTGATAGATGAGGCTATGAAGGTGCTACAGGAGAGCTTCCTCGATGCTACTGTTGACAATTCTCTATCCAGTGTGCAACAATTGAGGCTACTCCTAGATTGTTTCAAAGAATACTCTAGTAGTTTAGAAGAGAAGTTGTAAAAGGAAGGGAATAGGAAGATGAATGAGAAAAGGTTGGCAGATATGATAGATAAGTGTGCTACTGCACACAGTAAGCTACAAAACAATCGTACAGATATTCATAACTATGTAGAGGAAGCCAAATTGTTTCAATTTTTCTTGAAGTGGCCCAATTCCACTAAAAACATTAAGGATGAGATGGACTCTATTGAGTCCCAAATTGACAGGGCATCTAATATGACCCAGCTAATGATGCAGATGGAAGTACAAGGTCAGCTATAGAGAATTTGCACAAACAATTCTTCCAACTGCAAGAACAAAAAGAAAAGATTATACTGTAGTTTGGACAACTCAGAGACCTTGTGAATGTCAAGTTCACACCCATATTCGATGCTTTGACTAATGTAGAGAAGGAAATAAAATTAAATCTGGTACCCAGTACCATAGAGGAAGGTGAATAACTTCTCATGGAATTTGAGACACAGAGTCGCATGCTTGGTTTAGCCAAGAAATATTGGGAAGATTTTAAGAAGGATTGGGAAGCACACCTTGCCAGATTGCAGGTGTCAAACACAAGTAACCACCCTCTTCCAATTGAATGTGCATATTTTTTGCTAGTTATGCAAATTCTAGATTTCATTGTATATATGCAGAAGATAATTGATAATATACCAATGCAAATTTTGATTAGGGGAAGTTGGTTAGACTCTTGAAGAAGTTTGTTACTCTCATGAATATATGTATATGTCAATTAGGGGGAGTATGTGAGTAAGTTAGGTAAAGTCGTGAATATATGAAAGGGGAAGAAGGAAAAAGAAGAGCAAGTATATGTGAATGATGTCAAAGGGGGAGCAAAGAATAGAAAAATATGTGTGTGTCATTTGTCCTTGATGTCAAAGGGGCAGAAGATTTGGAGAAGATTTTTTAGCATGTTGCCATCAATGACAAAAGGGGAGATTGTTGGAAGTTTGAGGAGATTGTCATTGGTATGTTCGTTGGCAACATGAGCATGATCATGAGCATATAGAGTGTTGTCATTGATGTCAACATTGTGGTTTCATGTGAAGACTGATGTATAGCTAGTTGGTGAAGCATAAAAGATTGAGGTGATGAAAATCCAGTATACAAATGTAGGAGTTTTGCTCCGATACAAAATAGATTTGTTGAATATTTAGCTAAGTCCAGAATACAAGTTTTTAGTGCATAGAGTAGTAGTTTTTAGATTTGCATTGCTCTGTCTTGAAGAATTTTGATTTACAGTTCTAAGGTAATTTTGGTGTATGTCAAAGGAGTCTAAATCCAAAGTTTCATGTTTTTATGTCCTCTAGTATCTAAGATAATGATGACAATGTATCGGGTTTGCCAGTGACAGTGTAACCATTACAAAGTACATGTTAGGATTGGTTTGCATTCCACCACAAAAGAATATTTGGTTATGCAGATTTGAGGGAGTGTTTACAGGTGTCAGTAGTATCCATGATCCAAGTGGCGAGTGTCTTGGAGGTCTAAGTGTTAGTTTGTGGATGAACAATTAGTGTATTTTGGTGTCACTTCACCTACAGTGCCAACCTAATATATTTGGGGTCGTGTGGAGTTAAAGGAAGTGTTGATCAGTATGATGGAGTTATTATAGGTCCCCTTCGACCTATTTTGATGTGTTACAAGTTTTGAATTAGGGTGCAAAGTGTGTGTGTGATTGAATCTTGAGCTAACAAGTTATGTTATGCACAATAAATCTAATTAGGCCGGCCTAATTGATATTTGTGGATGTAATGGGTATAAATGTAAGATCATTCTTGATGTTGTAGTGTGAAGATAGTGTAATGAAATGCGAAGTATGCCAATATAGTGTGAATGTAATGTGAATGCAAAGCAAAGTAGAGTGTGAAAGTTGTGTAGTATGAATTGTGTTGATTAAGTACATTGAGCTCCAATGGAATTATAGCTCCTGCATATTGTAGATGCATTGTTAACAGTTCAAATCTTGGCAATGAGCCACCCCTTTCTATTTCTCTTATTCTTTGGATAGTGAGTCCAAAAGACAGTGAGCCATTCTGTAATATGTTATGATTGGTTATAATATATTGTGAGCTAATCCTCGTCATGGTTTTTCCCTTTTTGGGTTTTCTATATAAAAATATGTTGTTCATGTGTTATGTGATTACTTTCATGGTTTCTTAATGCAATTTGAATATGATGTGGAGTGAATATTTAAGTGTTTAAGTGGTTTCAAAGAATACTAATTCACCCCCCTTCCCCGCCCCTTTTTTAATATTTCGAGTGTTCAAAAGTCATTGTTATAATGTATATACATATAATAACACAACTAGAAAGCAAAATTTTGGAGGAAAAAAAATTAAAGTGGTTATCCCTTTGCAAGCACATCTATAATCAACAACACCTCTATTAAGCATCAACTAAACCCAAGCTTTCAACAATCAATCAAGTGACATCCAATGTCAAGGCACATTCAAAATTCATTATGATTCAAATCGTTTATTCGCTCACATAAACAATAAGCAATCAATAAATCAACTCAATATCCATTACTATTGTAGATCGATATCCACTGCCACCCACTTCTCTCTTTTGACATTTATTATTAATTCAATCTTGGGGATTGACAGAGGCACAAGGAAGTCATGAACTTTAATCCTTTTGTAGCAAGCCCCACCATGCTCTTCAATATCACCAATATTATTTTTGCTTCATATGCCATTAAGCAAATAGATGTAGGTCTCAAAGATCCATTTCTAAAGGTGACATGATTGCAAAAATAGAAGATCACACCACTAAAAGGACAAGATCAATACTACAATTCTACCCCAAACATAGATTCTCAAGATTCAATCATTGTCTAAACCTTCTAATTAGTAATTCAATTCTTGTTTTCTATGTCTCTCCATCTCAATACATGCTTGTTTATATTTTCAGCTAACCTACTTTAGCTAATTAATCAAACTCAACTTGTATATCTAGAATGTCACACTTAATCAATTTTATTCATTTAACACATTCTAGATATTGGAAAGGTTATTTGATTTCCCTTCAATTTATCTTTATCTTTCTTTCTTTGAATTTTTACTAGTAGATGCTTGGTTTTACAATTGACCATTTTCATTACATAAATGAGAAAACTATGTCACAAAGGAAACCCAATTAGATTTATGTGTTTCTTCTAAATCATAAATGACACAATCAACTGAAAAAAAGCATTGAATATTATTATCACTATGTAATTAATTATAAAGAACAAAAATGATATGTAAAGCATTTACATATGTTGGCTTCTCAAATGTTATAATAATTTATGTCTAACAATTTTTTTAATTGTTTCCCTCAATTAGATTTTTTTGGTGTTTCAATTCGCACCTCGGAGTGCATATTGGAAATAGACAACTATGCACAGTATTAACTGCTCTTCAAATTAGGAGGGGAAGCTCCCTCTTTTGTTGATATGCGTAAAAAGTAAAGTAATCTAAATTCCCATCTTTTTGATTAAACTAGTAGAGGCACAAGGTTATAAAACCAAATACATTAAAGCTAAGGTTTTTCTTTGGTTTCCATAGATCTTAACTACAACTAGGCTAATGCTAAAACTATCATATCTCCTCTAGAAAACAGAGCAAGTGGGAATGGTTGACGATAAACTCTATCTCAAGATTCCAAGGAGGTGGAACACCTATCCAAGGTGCAGGCTGAAATAAAGGTTATTGGAAACAAACATGAAACAGTAAGCTAGTTCTCAAGATTCCCAAGGAGGTGGAACACTCTATCTGAGGTGTAGGTTGAAAGTAGATTACTGGAAACAAACATTAAACTATAATCTTTATTTCTACATTCCCAAGGAGGTAGAATACCTATCTGAGGTGTAGATAAGAACAAAATATTATTAAAAACAACATCAAATGATAATCTTTACTTCTAAATTCCCAAGGAGGTAGAATACCTATCTGAGGCGTAGATATGAAAGAAAGATTATTAAAACAATAATTAATCTGGGACAACAAATTGCATAATGAGACACACACGCAATGGACGATCAAACCAACTTTATATTAAACAAAGTGAACCAATACAAAATAGCAATATTGCATGGCAAGGTGGGCACAACAATTTTTTATCACAACAAAAGTTAAAATACAATGAGCAAGGTGCTCTTATTTATAGAACCTCAAAGGAGTAGGGAACCCTAAAATCTCCTTGAGTTTACATTCAGTCTTGCCAGCATGCAAGAGTTATTACTAAGTCTAAATTTATGCAACTTAACAGTTAATTGATTCTAAACTAAACTAATTAGACTGTGCAATATGCGAGTCTTTATCGATATGAGAGTCAACTAATAACCAACATCAGTTAACTGAAACCTAACTGAAAGCTCCACTTCCACCAAAAGATATGCCCGAGGAAGAGATAAACATGCATGAAACCAACAATCTGAACTCAAGAGTGATGTTGAGTTGACTGTTGCCTTTGACTCTATCCTTGGGAAAATTGCACGATCCAACTGTCTGTCTACTCCAAGCCATCATGAGCAATCATTTCCTCCAAGAAAACATTAACTGCATCCTCTTTAGGTACTTTGATGCTATCCAAAAAAACATAATGTCTACTCAATGTCTTCTCTCCATCCATGATCAATCTCAAACATTCTTTGACCTCCCCAGCAGTCTTGTCGAAACTTGTTGACATCACGGCAAAATGATTCAACTTGGACGCCACAGGATCACCATTAAGACCATCACAAACCAAACTCTAGAATTTTTCTTGCACATCGCCCAGATCGGTGTACGTGCCATCCTCATGAACATAATTGCACGAGATCTATGTGATAAATTGGCTTACGAGCTTGAGAGCACCGGCGATAGTTTGTTTCATTTCAACCATTTTTGTAGACACTCTTTCATAAGTTTCTACTTTCGAAAGGTGTTGTTCTCTCCAAGCAAAAAGCTTCCTTTTATCTTGATCTGCTACAACGACATCATGTGCGACCTTCAATTAAGAAATGATGATCTCATCCCTTGGTTTGTTCTCGACGATACCCAATTCAAGCTATTGAATTCCTTGATGAAGATCATGAGCTTTGTACCTTAATTCGTACATCTCTACAAGAAGGTATTTGCCTCCGATAACAAAGTCTTCAATCCATCTCTCCAAAAGTCTTCCATCATTGACTAACTGACCTAGCTTTTGTTGATCTACAAGTGTTTCTCGACGCTATGGAAGAAGAGGAGCCACGTCTAAAGTTCCATGAAGAAGATCAAAGATATATCGTCGCAACTGCTTATTTTCAACCTCGAGGGCTGCTTTGTCTACTTCGTCCTTCATCACCCACTCCTAAAGATTGCCTACAACTACCTTAAAGAGGCTCATATCCACGTGTCGAGAGCTCCTACCAAGGTTGGCCTTGACAAAGGTGAAATCACCAACCCCAACCTCATCTAGTCTCTTGCCCTCTGGCAGTGTAGCAACCTGAATGACGATCTTTGCATCAGGATTCTGGTATGTGTCTTGCTTCTTAATCTTCTTGTTTGACATGTCTTGATAGGCATTGCCAAACTCTGAAAGATCTAGCTGATAGGAAGGCTTTTGCCCCCTTCTTCCCAAAGTCTTCTCAAGCCAAGATGAATGGTCTATGTTCACTTCTCTGGGAGAAACGACTACAGCAGTGTCAACTTTTGGTGAACGAACTAGCACTGAGACTTCACGAACTAGCGATTCTGGCTCTAAATCTATTTGAGTGGGAGGAAGCTGAGGAGATAATGGTGAACCAGGAGATGAGGACTTGACATCAGCTTGTAGTCTTAGCTCTACTAGAACTTCTGGTACCTTTTCTAGTTGTTCTTGTTGACTTTCATTTCCTCTCTTCATTCTTCTGCTAACTCTGGCACCATTGGGTGGATTGCTCCATACCTTTTGTCTAGGTCTTGATCTTGACGTGGAAGGGAGTGAGGAGAATACAATTGGTGGCTCTACAACTGGAACTCCCATATGCTTCCTCTTGCCATCCAAGAAAAGCATACAGGGCTTGACAACTCGGCTTGAGAGATTCTCAACTGGAGTACTCTCTTAGCATACCAATCTGGCTGTCGAAGCGGTTGGCGAGCAATTTGATCCTTGACGAATGAAGTCAGCAAAACTTCTCCATCATCATTTGACAAACTTTCAACATCTTTTGATAGGAAATGAGCAAGATGAGGAAGAGTAAGTCTACAATAATGGCACTTGCAAACCTCGAATTCATCCTCACAATTGACCCCAAAGTCTTCAAGTGTTGGCTTATGTGAATGATTTCACTCCAAACGAGCTACAAAGAGGCCTAAAGGATCATACGAGCAGTTTTCGTTGAGGTACTTGAGATGAAGGTTTGACAACTCATTTCTTGTCAAATTACAATCGACTGTTGATCTACATTTGTATATGCCCAATCCACATGAAATGTGAATGCTTACTTATGTCGATTACGAAGAAAACAATGAACCTCATGAACTTGTCTCAAGAATTCCACGAACAAGATTTTGTCAAACGGGAATCGTGGTAGCATCAAAAGCTCTCCTAAGAAACCATACACTCGAATGTAGGTGAATGTGGGAAATTGGATAAACCAATCCGCCCAATTCTCCATTGCTGATTTAGCATCCATTGAAACCCTTATGTGCATCTCGTTGTCAAGATTTCACACTTTCATTAGAAAATGATCATTCACCTGCTTGAAATCTTGTTCAGCTCATGAGAACTCCAACTGTGGGAAGTATTCATGCACACGTTGAACACCAAGAGTTTCAACACTCTAAAATTGCCTTGGAATGCAATTAAATAGACGAGATGAGAAACCATATGAAACTCATGGATCTTGAGAAATCTCGTGATTTGTTGATAAAGAACTTTACTGATCAACATAGCCCAGTCGAAATGTTCTTTGTTATTGATAATCTGAGATACGATATAGAACATTCATGGCCGAAAGACATTAGCTTCTTCTTGACTCGTGACCCGGTTGAGCAAGGTAATTAGGATAGCAATCTCATCCTTGCATTCTCCATGCCCAAGCTTCTTTGGCAAGTTAGTTTTCTGCTCCTTTAGCCACCTTTGAGCAACCTTCTTCTGAGATCTTTCCTTTTCTGCCTACCATATCTTGTCACATTCCTCCATGATTACAATACAATTATTTGTATGAGGTGGAATGGCAAAACACTTTTCAACATCTCTTGGCTTGAGGCTGCAAACAACTCACCCATCTGTTGATCGAATTTGTCGTGTAGAAGGATCATAATTTTTGATGCATGCAATGACAACCTCAAGATCTGACACTGCGATTGGAATAGAGGTTGCCTCGAACAACCCGAAACAATGAAGATGCCTGATTGTAGTGTTGTCAACGCCTTCCAATGTACTCAACTTGATCATTGGATGAACATGGCACAAGTCAGTGTCAAAGGTTTTCAAAAAGTCATGAATTAAGACCAATTTGGTCTTGTATTCAGTTGGATTGAATTGCATCTTGAAAAACTAGACTTTTGACTGTAAACTCGGATATGTTCTGACAACTTCTGAAAAAGGTTAAAAATAGCTTTTGATAAGGCTAAAAATACCTTGTCAAGGGGCAATTTTCATGAAAAATTCCAAGCTATGGGTTTTGTATAGAATGTAATTCTAAGCCAACCTAGATCGTCAGAAATTCAAAAAGTTGACTTTTCCTTCAACATGCAATGACTTTTCAGTGTAGAAGTCGGCCGCAAAGGGCTGTCGGGGCTATTTTTTTTTGAAAAAAACTGGCATATGGGTTTTGTAGTTGTCAATGTGCTGATCAAACCCAGATTCTCCATTTTTTGAAATTTGATTTTTTCCGAAAACCCTAATTTTAGTGGGTAGCAAGGCAATTTTCTCGTGGGTTTTGTTGCCAACATTGTGCTGAGTGAACCCAGATGACCAAAATTGTTGAGAAACACTATTTGCTTGAACATGCGAGAGAAAACCTAAGCAAAGGATAAAAGAAATGTGAGGGGGAGAAGATAGAAATTATATTTTGCCTCTATCAATCTTCAAGAAAATCACCTCCCTCTACCCAATCTGATGAAGTCTGCCAAGCATGTGCTGAAAATATGAAATCTGGAAAAATATTTATCTGGGCAATCTGGACTTGGAACTACGAAGAACACTGAAAAATATCCCCTGTAGCGCCTTCAAATCTTGCTTGTACGAGAAAATATGTGTTTTCCTTCAACCTACATGAAATAATGAATATAGGACGCCTAACCTTGATACATATCAATTTGTGGAGGTGATAGTGTCAATTAGGGTGGCTACCCTGATCGAAGAGTCAATTTCAATGAAGTTTTGTTAACTAAAGTTCTCCACTTGATTTGGGATGCTTATGCAAGAAGATATTCTCCACAAATTGTTAACTGAAGTCAACTTGGGCCCACCTCTGTGTTTAGGTGTTGCAAGTTGGGAGTTAGAATATTTTTGGAAAAAAATCATTTTCGATGACTAACTACCTTCGTTTGACCTTGAATTCTCATTGCCCGATTGATCCTGGAGCTATGCTGACAAATTCATCACGGAGCTGGATCATCTCTAAAGAGATGTTCTTGGGAGCTGAAAACCCTAAAAATTGAATCTGATGCCTGGAAATCTAGGGTGCCTTTTCCCAAAAGGATGTTTCTTCGCCAGATGCCAATTTCTCAGTTGATTTTCAATCTTGCCAATTTGACCCTTCGTACTTCAATCTACAACTGCCAATGATGGACGATTCCTGTCGATTGGATGTCGAATCCATCGTGAAGCTGGAAGAATTCTGCAAAGGATGACTACATTTGTGAGTTCTAAAAATTGATTTATGAGGCTCAAAATGATGGGCACCCCTGGCCAGCGAGGGTGCTTTTGCCTTGATGTCCATTAATTCATCCTCTGCTTCACGTGCTTGAATGATCAACAATTGCTACCGTTTGGTATGTCTCATGGACTAGCAAACAGGTTCGTTGCAAACCTGGACTAAAACCGAGAAGATCATCAAGAGAGTCAATGCAAGAAGTGACATTTGATGGGTCTTATTCTTGGGCGCCTTGGGCTACAAGGGTCATTTTTCGTAACAGACTGTCAATTTGTTGAACTCCAACATCTTTTGCCCCTGTCATTGTTTGCCAATGTTTGACAAATCGAATGGATTTGTTTGATAATTTGTTGGAAAGCTAGCAATATTATAGAGAAGATGATTGGTTAAGCAAATGTTAACAACTGCATTTGGCCTCTCAAATTCAAGGGAGCCCCTAACCAACAGGGGCACTTTTAGCTCCTGAATTGGTCATTCTTTGATGATTTTCACCTCCTTTAGTCTGCATTTCCTGACACTTGACAAATCTCTAAGCTGGCTAACAGGTCCACTACAAAGCTGGATCAATCCAAGACACGATCTTCTAAAGGGCACAAACCCTGAAAACTTCATCTGGCAAGTCAAATTCTTGGGCACCCCTAGCCAAGAGGGGTGCTTTTATTTCCAATCTTGCCTTGTTCTTCATTCAATCTCCAACTGTCGGCTACTAACAAGTCTTCTGATTAGACTGAGATATGCAATGGAAAGCTAGAAGAATTCCACACAAGATGAGCATTTGGGCAAACCCTAGTAACTATTTGAGGGCTCAAAACTCTAAGCGCCCCTAGGCTACAGGGTTTCTTTTGTGCTCTGAAGTAACATTTTGACCATGACAAAAACCTTATGTTGGACTCTTGATTTTGGATGTTTGACAACTTAGTTTAATCCGCTGATGGACTCATTGCAAAGCCTGATCAAAGTTTGAGACAAACATCCTAGGTGTCATTTGATCAAAAAGTAACATTTGGTGCCTCAAAAGTTTGGACGCCCTTGGCCAGCAGGGGTGCTTTTTGCCAGTCGTGTTAGTCAAATTTTGACTGATCTCATTTCCCCCATTCTACATTCAATCCTCAAATTCAGGCACTAAGCAGGCTCATTGCGAAGATGGAAGAATTCCAAAGAAGACCTCTTGGAAGTGACAAATCTTGAAAGGTTGATCTGAGCCCCTGAAACCTTGGGCACCCTTGGCTAGCAAGGGCACTTTTATTTCCAAAGAAAGAAAAATTTCAAGCATTTTCACCTTGACGAAAAACCCCTCCATTGTGAAGCATCATTTTGAACATATTTCGCCATAGAATCTTCGCTAGAGCGTTTTAAGCTTAGATTTTGACACCT
The DNA here is from genome assembly GCA_007115665.2 of Sequoiadendron giganteum. NCBI lineage: Eukaryota > Viridiplantae > Streptophyta > Pinopsida > Cupressales > Cupressaceae > Sequoiadendron > Sequoiadendron giganteum. Next base: position 327,948,874 of record CM021105.1, on the reverse strand, counting down.
GGTATTTGGCCATCTGCCATTGTTGACCTTGGAGGTCCTAACTTTTCTCCTAAAAAAGTGAAAACAACCCACCAAAGCTAAACTGGCTTTTTCCTGATCTTGACTTCACCAATGTGATCGTGGAGTGAAATAAGCCAATCAAAATCATTTTTAGTCAATTCTGGAAATATCCTATTTTTTAGGGTTTTTCCTAAAAATAGGGGCCCGAAAACCCTAATTTTCAAATTTTTCAAATTTTACCAATATCTTCTAGATAGAAAACCCACAAAAACCCATGCTTCGTTTGACTTAAAACTGCCTTTTGACGACAATTTTACAAGATTTTGACCATTTTAATCAAAATGCCTTAATGAAGCAAAAATTTAATTTTGGGTACAGCAGATTTCTAATGTGGTCCATGTGGATTGCTAATCAATATATATCATATATTTAACCATATTTGCTTTCACAGCTAATCTAATGAACTAGATGGCACCATTTACACAAGATATTAGTGCTCTTGGAGAGGGCAATGGGGACAAGCAAGTTCCTCATTCTTCAATGCAAAGACAGTTTTAAATATATAATTCTTGCAAATAGATAAGGGACCTTATAGTCATTCAATGACTGGTTTTTACATGTATTTAACAATATCAAAATGTATAGTTATGCTTGTGAAACTAGGCGATAACCACCAAGTGACTCAAACTTCAGATCCAACTCATATGTAGTGTGGGTACTACTTACATTGTCAACCACCTGGCACCCTCTATCATCCAACTTTGGACTCTCTTCCAACCTCAAGCAAACACAATAGACATTTGAAAAATTCTAATTTCTTGTCAGCTGACCTTAAACAAGAGGGAAAGTAATTGCCTATACTATTGTTCATTTAAGCTAGAAAATAATTTGCCTAATCTTTTGTTAGTTAGAGGATCAAGAAATCCGTCACTCAGATGGGGTGTTAAGATGTTCAAATGTCTACGATTGTTATAGAGGTTCGTATGGAGATAGTAATTGCCTATACTTTGATTGTTCATTTAAGCTAGAAAATAATTTGCCTAATTTTTTGTTAGTTAGAGGATCAAGAAATCCGTCACTCAGATGGGGTGTTAAGATGTTCAAATGTCTACGATTGTTATAGAGGTTCGTATGGAGATAATAAATCCCCAAAAAAGTCCCAAGCCAAAGTTTACATGGAAGGATCTCTTAGGCCAAACGCATATTCCCCATACATTAAAACCCAGTAACTTCGTTGATATGTTCGTTGATATGCATGTCACTGAGTCTAGTGTGACGGAAGTGAATTCATGTGTTTCACAAAAAGATAAATGGAACAACCTTCAAGAATTTTCTGTGTATTCAAATCGGTTATAATCACTTGTCTTTAACTTGAATTTTTTTAAGTAATTCATCTGGATGCAACTGTATTTTATCCTATTACTTACAAAAATATTAAAATGTCAAACCTGTAGAAATATCGAGGCATGAAGAAAAATTGTCACTAAACTACATTTGGTCTTGTCCAATATCATCATACCAATAAAAGCAGCAGTTAAAATTATAAAGCATTCCCTGGTTTCTGACTGCCATCCAATATCTATATCGTCAACACATCATAAAGCACACTTGAGTATATTCATGTTAAAACAGGTAAAATGCTGCCGTTGTCTTTTTGTTTAATTACAAATCTATGATATGCAACTTATATGATTACCAGCCAGAAAAGTTGAAAAAGATTGTAAAGCATTGCTTAATTTCTGACTGCCTTCCTAATTCTATATTGAAAACATATGAGAAAGCACAAGAGAATATTCGTTGTCAAAATAGATAAAAGCCTGTCTTTTAAAGAAGTTTCTACAATGTGAACTGACAATGAATAAGCAGTTCCCAACTTTTTATCCTTCCCATTTGTTTTCTAGGGATGAAATCTCCTCTCCTTAACTTATTTAAATTGGTTAATTCGTCTGCACATTACAGGATAGCAGCAATCTCAGAAAATGGTGCAGAAGTACCCATCTACCAGATAACAACACTCAAAGGCACATGCATAAGGCAGTAATCATGGATATTCCAGTGGAGAAAAAACAGCTTGCCTTTAAAATTACAAAGCTAAAGATTACATAAGTTAAATTTTCCTTCCAGAGGCTGGGTCACTGGGGAAAACACATACAAATCCTGCATATAATTTACAAGCATCGTGACTTCACAAAAATGAGAACACCTCTTCTGAATCAAGCAGTATAGTGGTCAACCCTTCACCTTCACCAGATTCCTGCTGAAAGCTTTATAATGGAAATTTAAATTCTAGTGAATTGGCTGCTTTTTTAAAGCTCAGATAAGCCCTACGTACAGAATGACTGCACCCTTCAATCCCAGGGTACATGTTAGTATATACTTCATATATATAAACACACTTTTGCATACAAGAAATTAAAGCCTTGCCCTCTGATGTTTGAATCAGCTTCTATAATTTAGATCTATCCTGAGAAATTATGCCACTTTGAAAATCATAACTGTGCACATGAATAAATACAGTTAATTTTGTTGGTACAACTACAATAAATCAGTGCAATGAAGGCAATGATAGTTTAGTATTCTCTCAACAAGACTGCCACTTTCAGGAACCAACTTCGATGTTGCACTGTTCCAGAGATGCAAAGTGAATGATTCATTCAAAATCCTATTGAAAAGCACTCCTTGCACCTCCTCGTCATATTGAGTGTTGGGTGCTGTGAAGTAGCTGCACACAAGTCAACAATCAAAAAATGCCTTAAGCACAGAAAGAAAAATCAATTTCCACCTACTTGGAATAGCTACAGTATGTTTGAAAATAGTTCCTATAGGCTATAGCAAAATAGTGAAAATGATGCTATGTAAAAGATTTCATGGCAATGACTAACTTTGGCATTAAATGGCTGATTTGCACTAATTTTATTATCTATAGTAGATAATATGGTATTCTTGCTAACTTTACTGTCCACTTTTGTGACTGATAATTTATCACGAAAAATGACAAGAAACACAGCAGCAAACATAATATAATGAGTAAACTAGAATCTAGCTTCACCTGAAAGTGTGAGGATTCTAGGAAAAAAATTATAAAAAGTAGCCACGTATGAAAAGATAAATGTGGCAAGCAATAATAAAAACAATCTTGCAAGTAACCATCAACAAAAATCAAAATTCTTTGTCCACTAACCAACTGCTAGGCCCCAAAATCTCAAAAACATACAGAAATTCAAGCACATGATCCAGTGCTAATGAACTGTTTCCTGCAACATTGTTCAAGCCAGGTTTACTTATCTGTACCATCTGGAGAGCCTTTCAAATCATTCCGTATCTTCACACAGTTTGGATCATGGCTAGATTGGCTTCTGGCATATTCTTTCTTGCCCTTATGCTTATTTGGGGAGCTCACATACCCATTCCCCATTCAAAAAGGCACGAAGACTATTCTGGTAAACTGAGGCCTCCCAGCTTCATCCTATTACTATTTACATCAATCACCACACTCTCTAGAAATAATCATTAAATATTCCCCCTCACCTTTCCCCATTTAGAGCAGAGATAAAAGAGTAGTTATGGATGGCATTCACTGGCAATTCATCCTAGTGACTTTGGTCCTCTCATCCACAGCCTCAGAGTTGAATTGACATTTTATATAAAGCATTCTTACAAATTTCAAAGGGCACCATATTTCCTAGATTATCTGCAGTTACTATAGCCGGTCAGCCTTAGATTCCATCCTTTCCATTTGAAAGTTTACTCACACCAGATTTGCACTGACTTGAGAAAAATATTCCTCGAGAAGATTTTAAATTCTTTAGGAGATAGAAACTTAGGAACACTTCATTTTCTAATGTCCCAATATACTGCGATCCAAGAGAGGTCCTTTAGCTTATTCAGAGACACAAGCGAAAACTTTTTTATTTTATTTTATATTCCAATTAGAGATTAATTTTAGACATATTAGACTGAGCACATCACCTTACCACCTAATTTTGAACAGCAGAGGATTGAGGCATTTTATGGTCATTGGTAATATCACTGTAAACAACAGATCACCATTAGGCTTCATCACCTTCAAACAATCCAGACTGACATCACTGACCTCATTGTTAGAAAACTTTGCTGGCATAGGATGACAACTAATCCTCCTTACACAAAAGGGTTAGAAAACTTAGCTGCATAGGATGATTTTCTTGTGCATAGGCAAACCAATTACAGGAGTCATCACATCAATTGTGAGCAAATAAGAACTGCCTAAAGTTGCATAAATTTCCTATAAAAAAAGTTGTATAGGATAGTTTACATAGACTCTAAGCTCAAAGTTATGCAGTCCAAGATCTCTAGATTGAATCTACAACTTTTACATTTGGAAATTTGTGAACATAAAAAATTATAAATATTATTTAAAAACATATAAAATAAATGTTGCTATCCCTAAATTTAGGTCGTTGGTCACCCCATCCCCTCATTCCAGAATTTTGTGGAACTATGTTAAATATGTCATAAATAAACCTATTTTAAATGGTAGCATAATTCCTTGGTTGCTTTTATTGTAAGAATTTGATATAAATCATACTTGATAAGCCTAGTCAACAGAATGTTGCAAACTTTCTAGGATAAAGTCAAAAGAGCAAGGGACATCTATGAAGGATGTTTTTCTAGACGAATATTTATTTGCATTGTCTACAAAAAGTCCTTAGTATGTAGATTTTGCCAACTTTTTGGCAGCAAGAAAACTCCCACAACACTTCTCTCCACAAGAGTGTTACATCCCCTTTTCAGAATTTTTTTTTGAAGAGACATGTAGCCTACTTCTTATTTCCCATAGGTTAAAGGATAATGTTAGGGAAGAAATTTAATAATGATATTTTAAGTGGTCCCAGTAACTTTATAACATTGTAAAAAGATGAATCATGTATTATTATTATTTTATTAATGTGGATTTAATGTAATATTTATTAAAAAATAGTGTTTTTGAACACCTATGGATGTAAATGTTAGGCAGAAAAATAAAACTCAAATTAGAAGAAAGAATATAAAGGGAAGAGTTGGGCACAAAAGAGGCAATCCATTGTTATTTTTATCAAACCCTTTTACAAAGCTTGAGTATTTTCGTTCATCTCCATCACAAAGGATGAAAACCCTTTTGTCTAGGGAGTTTGGAAGATGAAAACCCTCTAGAGGAAGGGATCACATTTGTGCCAAAAGATTGCAGTTGATTCCAGTTTCAGTTTGGCGATTGAAGATTTCATATTTATTATCAAACTTGTGAGACTGCAAGGTAATATCATATTATTCCAGCTTATTGTTGTCATAGAAAATCAGTTTATATTCTATTGTAACCCTCCTGTACCAAGCTGATGGTATCATGCTATTAATAGAGTCAATCATAAACTGTTGTGGATTGGCTGCCATACATATTGATGGAGTTGAGCTTTAATATCATGTGTAATGTTGTACTCTGTTATAGGGTTGCATCATATTTTATGGCAATATTTATGTTCAATACAACTGTACACATTTTGAATTATGATATTTGCCTTGGACCAACTGTACATCAATTAAAGGCTGGTGCTATATTTTTTTTAAGTATTTGTTCTCTAGCTGTTGTACTAGTTTGGTGGGGCCATAACACATTCAAAGCATTGGTGTATAATGTGCAACTGTTGTCATACCTCTTCTTTGAGTGGCCATACAACCATACTTTGTGCAGAGCAACAATCGCTGAACTTGTAAGTAGTTTGCAGCATTATTTGTGATATATTCTTGTTTAAATAGTTTGAATGTAAAAATGGCTTTTTGAAATATCAAGGATTGTTTTTATCATCAATATTTTGTGGATTGCAGTTCATTATATTTAAGATTTCAGTTTGGTTTAGAAGAGTTTACAATATCAATATTGTATGATGCTATTTAGTATTTTGTTGATATTCCAATATTGCAAAAAATAACAAAAACTTCCTAATTTTTTTAAATATTAGAAAGAGACATTACAAAGGGTGTATGGGATTGATCCAACATAGTGGGTCATACTCCTAGATAGGAGGATACCTTTTCTATATTTGACTTGATAATGTGATATGGAGGTGTGCTCATGAGGATGAATCTTTTAAATCCTTTGTCCACACCATGATGAAGCACGTGAAGGTCATTTTGCAGCTAAGAGGATGACAAAGAATGTTTCAAAAGCAAGCTCTTATTGGCCATCTTTGTATTTGTGTGTCGAGGATGATGTTTGAAGATGTGATCGTTGTCAACTTATGGGTAAACCCAAACATTTAGTTGAGATTTCCTTACAACCACAATTACTCATAGAACTTTGCAAAACGGGGGCTTGACTTTGTGCAGCTCATTGATCCTAAAATATCCTACCCCTGATAGGATATTTACTTTCTGAATTTTGCCTGTCTGTTTTTCTTTTGGTTTTATAGTTTTTTTTTGTGTTTTTGCCAAGAATGCGGGAAATACATATAATTGCAAAATTGACAAACTCAAGCAAATATATTAAAATATCAACTCAGATTTTTATTTTATGCTTGGAAAATACATAATATTCATACACGGAAACCAATATTATAAGTGCAGGTCTGAAAATGGTTTAACCAGCAAATAAGATGTCCAAACTGGATGCCTCCCTTGATAGCCACCAAAGGACACCTCAAGACTTCTGCTCAATTGTTACTCTGCCCTGGACGCCTACAAATGGGGTGAAAAGTAGCCCAAACCCTAGGCGTTTGGGTCCTAGGATTCTCATGCCCTTGGCTGTACCTTGTGCGGCCAGCAATGAAATGTATGGCCTTGTTGTAACCACACGTGCCAGCCTTTGTTGGAATGATCAGCAATAATGGCTTGCCAAATAATTTCTGATCTGCACAATTAACTTCTGAAAATCTTTGAAATAATAACCTCCAATAAGCACAAATGCAGCTCCTGGATGAAGCCACCTGTAGAGCAATCCTTGGGTGATATTTCACACCTGTAGATTATTGAATCTGAGAGAGTTATTGTTCTCCAAGATCAAATCTCTACCTAAAACCCTTGTTTCTTCTCCACAACAAAAAGCTCAAGTATTTGTAAAGTTAATGAATCAACAATGAGCTTTTTTGAAAGCACTTTTATACTCCAAAAAGCCACGATTTCCTTTTGGCTTTTTATCCATTTAATATATTAAAATATTTTCTTTTGTTGTTTAAATAATATTAACCCCATGTGGGCATCTCCTTTTGACTTTATTTAATGACCTTATGATTAAATAAAATCATATATAATAAAGGTCATTAAACACCAATAATAATATCCACTTATAATTTAATTATTATTAAAGTTAATACTTTAATAATAACTAATAAATCATAACTCCATTAAAACCTGATATATCAACATTAAACTGATTCTGCCAACACCCTGAGGTTACCACTGATTCTACTGCTCATTTGAAAGGTTTACTATAAATAGTAAGGTTGGACTCAAATGTCCAAGTGACTTACTAAAAATAGTGAGTGCAAACGGAGCCTATAACACCTTAGAAAGGTTGTCCCTAAATATCACCAACACTGGAGAAGAGAACACAGGAAACTGACCCTCGAAAGGACATTTGGAGAACCAAGAAACTCCCAAATAAGGCCCTCTAAACACCAACATTAGCCTACGAGGACCCATTAATAGGCTAATCCACCAATAGACTGAAACTGGCTAGGGAGAGGGCATTACAGTCCACCCTCCCCGAAATTGCTTGTCCTCAAGCAATCTCAACTCTGGATCATTAATCACTGTCTGAAGAAAGAACATAACACCACCTAGATCCCAAGGGAAAAATTGTGGTTTGTCCTTCTTCCCTCCGGATAACTCTTGCTACACTAGTCTAACCACACCAAATATGCCACGTTGGCCAAGATCAACCCCTGTATCATGTGTCCCATAAGCATGATCATCTTGTAGATGCAACTCTAGATACTTAAAAGGTTTGCTTCCCTCATTCGCAGAAGGAGATACCTCATACCAACCGTCCATCAAAGTCAAATCGGGTACGAGTGGGTTAAAAGTAAAACTGTATGCATTCCGCACAATATACACGCTATGGAATACATCTGTAAGCCCTGACTGTAGTCCCGATGCACAACTAGGATCCCAAACTCTGTGATCGTTGCCCAACTCCACACAAGGGTCTAAAGGGGTGCCATCATCCAGCTCAAAGAGTGGATTGTCATAAGTCAAACTAGTCTCATCCTCAATTAATGGATTAATAACAAATTGTACATTACCCGCTTGCTAATCTGAATTACCTCTCTCTGAACTTTTGGAGCAATGAATGGAAACATACTCCTAGAATTGATCATGCTCCTCCACCACCTGTTCGATGTAGTTGGCCAAAATGTAATTAGTTGGCCGAGAATAAAAGGAATGAGACTTAGTTAGTTGACAATTAATGTAAGTATTTTTTCTTGTTAGTTGGTAGTTCGGGAATTAGTTCCCGAGAGAATAATTAATGTAATGAAACGACACGACGGTTGGTACTCAATCAACCACCTCCGCGCGCTATATGTATCGGAGTCTTGTAGTTAATAGACATGTTACTGTTGTTGCAATGATTGTCATGAAATACTTGTACTGGCATATGTTTAATAAATAAAGACAACAGGGATGGTTTTACGCTTTACATTCTAGTACATCGTTATGTTCTGTCAATTATTCTCGTTTACTCATTGCATACGTTGAAGTTCATTCTGTGAGTAAACATTTGGTGCTGTTGCCTAAGCAGACTAGGGAATCACTTGTCATTATGATGGCAGCATAATGGGTCAATCGACGGAGGAGCCTGTGGAAACGAATGAAGAAAGAGAGGACGAGTTGACACAAGATTTGGTAAAAATTTGTGGAATATATCACTAAAAGATCACGTACGGAGGGAAGCCCTCAGGCGAGAGATCCCTAAGGCAATTATCTGGGACAAATTGGAAGTGAACGACGAGGTTGACCATCTCCTCAACCGTCTGCCAAGACTGTTGGCCCACCATTTCATTATCCTACAAAACCTTCAGGCGGAGGAGGATTAGGAACGCCGAAAGCAACAAATATTGCAGCGGTACGAAGAAAGAACCAAATGGGAAGAGGAACGAGACACTAGCCGGAGACGTACTCCCGATAACCAACAATGATCGCATGAACAACTTGTAATGCCCGTACGGCCAAACAAAAACAAGAACTGAATACCAATCGAGCACGAAGTTAAGGAGGAGAGGGTTCGGTGATCACTCAGACTACAAGAGCAAGAAAACCGGCGACGAAGACTAAGGCAAGTTGAGAAAGAATTTAATGAAGATCTAATTGAAATAAATCAAAGTATAAAAAGAGCACATGAGAATCTTGAGGAAATAGACCAATCCATCAATAGAGCACATCAAAATTTTGTTGAAGGGAGGGAGGAAGGACCCTTCAGCACTCCATACATAGAAAGGTACAAAATCACTGAAAATGAAACTGAATTAAGTGAAGAACTTGATAGTAGCATCCGACGCATTCGGGAGTTGTCCATATCAGACGACGACGAACGGCTGAGGACTAGAAGATCTGAGCCCAAGACCCCAAGGCAGAGGGAGTACCAGAGTGAACCCCAAGAGACTTGAGGTGTCAAGGACGCGAACGAAGGACATGGAAGAGACTCGCATGTGGCCAAGAGTGCAAGTGACGCACCGAGACGTAGCGGGAGAACCAGTCCAGTCGGGTCCAACGCACAAGGAGGATAGCGAGGAAGGATGGTGACTCCGCCAGGCGAGCGATAGAAGCTGCCGAAATTCACGAGGAATGGGTCAAAAGATCCAGTATGCCATTGTAAAACATGTGAAACAATTTGGATAGCAAACGGACGGGACAATCTAGATCATTAGCTGAAAGATTTTCTAGCAACATTGCGAGAGAGTGACATTGACTAGTACTCAGAATTGGACCAAGCATACAGAGCAACATGGAGATTATCAAAACAAGCGTTTCAAGATGAGTTCAGACTCTTGAGGGATGATAGCAAGATTGTAGCGAAGATCTACAATACCAAGCAAGGGAGGCATGAGAGTGTGCATACCTATAACCAAAAACTGAAGGATCTGTTGGGCAAATTGGAGACACAGCCAGCGGATGGTTTGAAGAAGACATGGTTCATTGAAGGACTACCTCCCTTGCTCCGGAAGAAAATGAAGGTGGTGCCTCCATCCTCGTACACTGAAGCATATAACCATGTGATGGACATCAAGAGCGAAAACAAGACATCTTTGCGAGGGAAAAAGAAAGAGGATGACGAAAGTACGGGCGAGAGAGAAGATGAGTCCAAAACTGTACAAGCTCTCCGCTAAGATATGCAGAGATGAAAGAACTAAAAGCCAACAAAGAAGGGTCGAAGGAGGCGAACGAACTGTGTACCAAATGCAAAACAAAAGGTCACACAAAGGCGAACTGTCCGAAGAAAATATTTTGAGACATTTGCCAAGTTATGGGACACTCTGTCAAGGAGTGCCCATACAACTTGAAAACACGGAGTTCGCAAGTGTTCTTCACACAAGGGGAACAATCAACCCCTCCGACCACACCATCGAAAAACAACAATGCATTCCCTAGTGGCTACCGCAATAATCGGAGGAGCAATAATAGTACACCAAGAAGCAAAATCCAATATGAAAACAAAGGTAGACCCATGATCCAATGCCGAAAATGTAATGAATGGGGTCACTTTGCGAGGGATTACTAGAGCAGTCAAGGTGTCGGGGGAAGGCTATGCAAATGGTGTGGTCTTGGCGATCACGAAGACACCGACTGCCTAAAGCAGAAAGGCATCAACATGCTAGAGGTAGTCGACGAAGAGGTCCTGACAATTAAAAGGGCGTAGGAAAAGAAGGCAAATTATCCGGACCCTCGTACGAAGAAAGAGAGACTCTGAGAAGCCAGGGCAGAAGTGGAAGAAGCAATGGAAATGAACGAAGAACTTCCAAGGCGGCTAGTAAATCGTTGCAGTCGGAGTCCAAGAAAAACATAGTACGCCAAGTTCTTCACACAACCTACCAATTAACAGACCTTCAACAAACGATGCCTCAAGTGAGAGTAGCACTCATGAACGCCATGGACGACAACTTTCAAAAGGGTTCGACTGAGAGTATAGCAGAACCGACAGGAGAGGCCACCAACCCAATGCTACTCATAGTAAATGTCGAAAGGAAGCCGACCGTCATACAAATGGAAATCATGGGGAGGAAACTCTCCAACACCATTGTCAACGAAGGCTCTGGGGTGAACGTACTACCAGAGGAGACATGGAAATGCTTGGGAAAGCCAACTCTTTGGCCGCCGACATTCCACCTGGTAGGTGCAAACTAGCATGGCATTAAACCTCTCGGTACTTTAATGGCACATAAAGTTTTGATCAGCACGCAACAGTTCTTATTAAATTTTGTTGTCATCTCGTTGGAGAAAAAGGCGTCTGATGCATTATTGGGACGAGGATAGTTGATTGCCGCCAAGGCAAACCACAATTGGAAGAGGTACACACTCTCGATCGAGAGCCACGGGAAGTACACTATTGATTTAAAGAACCAAGTGGTCAGTGAAGAACTGGTGTCTTCGAGATCAAAGTCAGACAGAGGATCAGATGTCGATGAAGAAAGGAAGATGATGGAACCGAACGAGGAGTGTGTACTTGAAATAGGAAGTTGCTCAAAGGATGAGACCAGTTCACTGAACGGGCTGTTTCACTGGCAAATGGAGGATTACGAGGTCTTCCACCCAGATTGCAATATGTTACAAATCAGAGAGGGGGGAGAGGAAGAAGATAACGGCTCGACCAGTCAGACATTAGCGCTCGTGTGATATCGATCCGCAAAGCCACCTAAACCTATGTAAGCAAAGATGTAGGAAAAGATGTGAAACATGAATTTCCTAGGTTGAGAGCTACGCACCAAACCTTGGAGCCAACGCTAGGTGACTATGTCCCTGCAATTCTCGGCCAGATTGATTTATCCAAATTCGTGATGATGAAAGTGATCACCAGAGCTACCTAAATGCTTGCCTTCCCAAGAGGTCGGCCACAAACCAAATTAAAAGAAATTCAAATTCAAATAAAATATTGGGGCCACTCAAATGAGTCGGCCCCCAAATAATGTTTATTATTGATTTTATTAATTAGTGTTAAAAACACTTTTAATTTCCCAGTTGGGTCGGCCCAACTCAGTAGGGAACATTACAATACTGGTCACGGGGATCGTGATAGAACAACCACTAATGTTGTTAGGACAACAAGCACAAGGTCTAACCGGCCTTTATGTCCTACGTTTGTGACAAGACAATCTGAAGTGGAGGCCATTCCGAAGTTGGAGGAAGAAACAAACATCACTATTGAGGTCATGGTGGCCTACGATGAATACAGAGCTCTTCCACCTGATCTGAGGATGTTAATCAATCTGAATCGGTTTATGAATCAGCGGAAAGATAAGGCCACAACCAAACTAGACACGCAATAAAGGGGTCTCAGAAGGCAAAGCCATCAAGGTACTCAACCTAAGGAATACAAGGAAGCACTGAATAAAATTCCTTTACCGACCTTCGATGGAAGCGTGAAGATAAGTGCCAAATCATGGGTGCACAAACTTGACACATTCCTATCCTTGAAACCTATGGAGGAAGAAAAGGCTATACAATTTGCTACGATGCATCTTGAGGGTGTAGCATATGACTGGTGGCAGCATGGGTTAGTATCATAGGATCATGCCTTGATACATTCTTATGAGGAGTTTGTCAATAAATTGATTGCACGCTTTTACCAAAAGGATATTGAGGTTTACTACAAGGATTTGGCTCAGCTGAAGTAGATTGGACATGTGGAGAATTACATCAATGAGTTCCAGAAGATAGCAATCATGGTTCCTGATATGTCAGAGAGGCGAGTTACTATGTTGTTTGTCGAGGGTCTGAGTGACAAATTGAGGGGTTTAGTGAAGGCTCATAAGCCTAGTACACTACATGATGCCATTGGCCTAGCCCTTGATTTGGAGACTACACCTCCCTTCCAGCCACAGAAAAAGACCTCTGGTGAATTACAGTCAAAACAAAAGGATTCGAATCAGCCCAAGCCTACGCAACTTATGTTGGATTTTGAAACAAGGAATGAGCTTCATAGGAAGGGGTGTGTTTTACTTGTAAGGATCCGTGGGACTCAAATTACAGGTGCTTTGGAAAAGGCAAGGTGCATTACATTGAGGTCTATTCCAATACTGATGAGGAGGTTGACACGAATTCAAATAGTGATCATAAAAAACAACCACACAATGATATACCAACACAGGAGATATGTCTCATGGTACTATGGCGGCACTATCAGGAGTTCCTAAGTATTATCCTTTTCAAGTGGGGGGAGTTCTTAAAGGACAACGGGTCACTTGTTTGATTGACAGTGGAGCTACTCACAACTTCATTGACGAAGGGTTGGTTGTGAGAAAGGGATTGCAGGCTGAGGAATTTCCAAGTTTTAGAGTTACGTTGGCTAACGGATTTAAAATGAGTTGCACTAAGAAGGTTCCTCAGTTGAGTGTGCAGTTGAATGATTATGTGGTCACTGATGATTTTTATGTGGTTGGGATTGGAGAACCTGATGTTGTTTTGGGCATTCAGTGGCTATAGTCACTTGGGAGGTAAATACAGGATTTCTAGCTGATGGAGCTAGAGTTCACAGCAAATGGGAAAAAGATTGTGTTGAGAGCTTTAGCAAATGGTGCTCCAAGTGTAGCGACAGCAAAGAGGATGGAGGCTCGTTTGGTGGATGATGAGGTAAATAACTCTATATGTTGCATGACATATTCACTTCCAATTATAAGTCATCACCCTTAAGGGGATTTGGAGAGCATGATAATCAGAGTAGCGCAGCAATCTTCGGCGAAGACTAAGGTTGATGGTGAGTTCTCTGATTACATGTTGAGGATCAATATACCACCTTCCAGGAGGGTCAAGGTGATGCCATTTGCAGATCTTTTCCAATATAGTGTTCTAGATAACAAAGTTTGCAAATTTCGGAGACTGGTATGGGATCCTGGAAGTTGGTGTTGGGTATGTAGGTATCGATTGCTTGGGACAAGCAATCTCTGGGAAGGGAGGATTGTAATGTCCCTTTTCGGCTGGTGAATATTCTTGAAGAGATATTTCTAATCTTTTAATTCTCAAGATTCGAAATAAATTAAATAAAATAATTAAACCAAAGCTAAAAAGCTATAGTCTGGGGGTTCATTTAATTATTCATTATATCTAGTGGCGGGGCCACTTTAAGTTACAACATTATAACTATTGTCCCTAGGCGACTCAGCTTGGGGGATTAATAAATCAAAATTTGGCCAAAGTTTATTTTTCATCAATAAGGGCGAACTATTGAAATGAATAAGCTCGTGATTTTTAGATAATGGAAATAAAATTTCATTGGGGATCGAGTGCCTTTTTGCCGGAGACGAGTTTGGCAACTCAGAAGTTAATAAAAGGCTTGTTTGGAGGAAGACGATACGCAGAGAAAAATCATTTGCTTGTTAGTTTGTACTCACAGCCGATCTTGAGGAAGTAACTCCCAGGATGAAACCCCAGGTTTGTGGTGATTTGAGACGGAAACCCCACATCACTGGATGCTTACAGAATGTACTTCGCAAATATCTGAGACAGCAGGAAGACGTCTGGCTTAGACCAGAAATTACAGCCATAAACATAGAAAGCTTTGAAGATATCGCAGCCACAACAAGGTTAAAAGAGGCGCTCAGCATACTGGTCGGAAATCTTTATAGGAGGGTGTTTATTCAGAATCGCATTCAGCTCTCCAACTGCTACAGCACTACATGTATTGCATGGGGCCCAGCCATTAAAAGAGTTACAGATTTTAGAAGGAGGTTTGAGGCTGCCACTCATTCAATAAAAGATTGGACTGTATCACTCCAGCAGAAACATATTAGGTGCGGACCTGTGCTTTGTATTTTAAATCTAAATAATATATATATATGAGGCTGTCCTAATCAGCAGTTTATCTATGCATGTAATCTGAAAAGACTTAATGAGAATAATGGCTTCCATTGGGAAATAAAGTTGTGTTTTTTCTGTTATGAGAATTGTTTTCCTGTTCTTTGCATTCCTTTCATGATTATGGCATTCCAAACAAACAAATAAATCACAGAACATCCGAAACACATTAAGGACAAGGGAAATTCACAGCAGAAAACGTAGTACAATTGGCAGAGGTCATTTCAGTGCCTTGTAGAACTAACACCACAACTAGTAGAGCTATATCACCATTAGATTTTGTATAAAGAAATAAATTATATTAATGTCCACAAATGACCAAAAATAGGTCAATGGGACTTGAGAGTACAGCAATTTACAACAAAAAACTCTAGGAAGAGAAAGCTAGAAAGACCCTACAAAGTGGGAAAGAACAAAAGCAAAAAAATACAAAACAATAAGTGACCACCAACACAAGTGGCCCAAAAACTAGTACATATAGCCAAGAAGGGGAGAACAAGAACCCCAAAGAGCAAATGCTAAGGGAAATTGGAAATCATCAAGTATCACTATTTGGACTAGAAATGGTAAACACTTTGGTACCAACATCAACCATTGTGAAGGGATTGATACAAGATTTGAAAATGCTCATCAAGGAGTGTCAAGGATTAGAAGGGTCAAGCAAGGTACTCCCCCTAGGATCACATCTAACATTGAAGGCCAAAGAAACCCTTGGATTAGTTAAAAAGCATGTAATATGCATCTGACCTTGTGGCTATGGAGTGGTTAGAGAGGAGTAAATCTATGCCAACAAGAAGTTCAATTGCGTTGTCAAGGAGAAGCAAGACCATGATGTTAAGGAGAAACATGGTGAGAAATAGGTTGTGAGAGACGTCATCGTACAGGTCTATCCACATCTATAAGAGAAGTAGCAATATTCACAGGTCATTTAGAGTTGTCAATCTCTTGGATGTGCTCGAAGAAGGTTATCAACCTAGGGGTTTTCGAATCTTGAGATAACTCATGTAAGAATCTGCATCCAAGGTTGATGGCCTCTTGAATAAAAGGGCCAAACACCACTTGTCTAGATATCTTTAAAAAGTAGAGAGATTGTTGCTTGAGTCCCTGTCAAAGCAATAATATCTCCCCCAAATTTCATAGTAAATGGGGCATCTGAAGATGAAAGGCTCCTCAATCTCCACCTCTTGGAGGGAGTAAAGACAACAAATCCTATCAAGACAGGAAATATGGTGGTTTTTCTTCACCTATAGTTGCTAAGAACACACCCTCATTGGCCAAGGGGAAACCTCAAGGTGCCCTATTCTAGATCTTGGGTTTAAAGATTATTCTAAGGCAACGTAGTGTATCTCAACTTCTAGCACATGAGGAAAGAATATCTCACTAATTCCTAAGCCTCCTCCCCACCCCACTATTCTAGAATCTTCTACTACACTCACTTTGGGGGATACAAAGGTCACATTGACAACAAATCCTATTGATCTTAACATTTTTGATGATTGTATTAATGAGATATTTGAGAGATTAGGTTGTAATTCCATTGTTTATAGAAATGTTGGGAAATGCCCCCATGTAGATTTCTTGGCTTGGTGCAAAGAGAAATGGAGCAACCTACAGATTCCTTCGGTGGTACACTTAGATCATGGATTCTTTTGATGATTGTAGGTATATTTTGGATCATGGTCCCTAGTTTTCTGAAAAATGAGAGTTGTTTATGACCCCATGGACACCTTTGTTCAATCCTTCTAATGTGAGCACAACCAACATTATGATTTTGCTACACTTATACAACATTCGTCTAATCATGAGGGATAGGAGATATTGTGGGTGCTAATCAAAAATTGGTTGATCTATTTTTGAGATTTGTTGTCCCAGCTTTGAAAGAGTGATAGGAGATATTGTGGGTGCTAACTTCTTCAACTGATTTGTGGGTGCCATCATCTTCTACAAGTAATCGCAGGAACCAACTTCTGTTCTTTGCTTCTAGGAGATATTGCAGGCAAAATCTTCTTGGTGATGTGTTGCTGCATTCCCAATGAGGCACTAATGTATGGTGTCCATCACATTGTACTATAGTGAACCCAATCAAATACAACTTTGCAGTATTTTGGAATCCATCATTTATGGGCCCTACACTATGGTCGGTAGTCCAAGGCAGGCCTACCTTTCCATATAATAGGAGGCCAATATGAAATAACCATCCAAAAATTAGGGGGTTGTTCCCTATCCATCATTCATTATTCAAGTGCTAAGTAATAATGGGTATATCGTGTGTCCGATCCATACCTCGTGCATCTCTCTTTCTCTCTACAGTTGCATATTAGGAGTATATACTATGATATTCTAATGGAATCAATTATTTTTTAAAATCTAGTAACAATTGCATCACAAGTATTTAAATAGATCTTGAAGAAATAAGGGAACCATTTCTGACAAATAATGTACAAACAAAGAGAACATTCCCAAGAGGAAAAGCTTCAATGTGCAACGAGTCAAAGACAATATTTTACTTTTATATGCACATCTGCAATGTTTTCAGTATATTTCTGAGATAACAAAACCACAGGAAGAATATCATATGGAAGAAACTAAAGAATTAAGATCATACTTTGAGATATTGTGGAAACTTAAAGGAAAGAATGCCTGGTGGGGTTGTATTTTGAAATCCTTATGCACCCAGCTCTGATCAATTTGTTCAATGGATCTTTTTGCAACCCTGGTCAAAAGCTCCGCACCATTCCATGCTAACAAATTATCTTCATATGTTGCAGTGAATTCAGAAAGGCACTCCAGTAGAAAGGGGCTGCAAAATCGGCCATTAGATATTGATTCAGTTTATGGCATATACAATGATCAAAACTCCAGAAATCAGTTTAATCCAAAAGCTTTCCTACTCAACAAAATGGACTGTGAAAACCTTGTGTTCTTAATATCAATATTAATCAAAGTATAGTCCAGTCAATAATAACCAGAAATAAATGTGTTTTAATATGTGCTAGGTACTTACCATGTGAGATATTTTTATCAAATGTACTTCAAATAAAATTATAAAAGTAACTTCTGTCATACAAAACACCAACGATGTTTGAAATGGTGAACACTCATCCCTACAGTGTGATCTACTATGTAAGTAAAGAAAGTTTATTTGTGATTCCACCACTCTCAAAAGCTTCTTAATGAACCTGATGAGACAAGCTTTCCATCAAGACTAAGTGCTAATTGCTTGCACCAGTAGATTATGCAGTTTACTTTTAAACAAGTCTTAGACCTTGTAATGCTTTTCTAATATTTCTTCAAGGCGGTAGCATAAAAACTTCCAGACTTTCTTTTAGCCTGTCACTTACAAGAATGGTCTCAAGCTAAAACTATTTCCACTTCTTCAAACTCCAGGATTTCCATGTTTACATCATCTGATAAAATTGCATCCAATGAACATGATTCCAACCAAACTATAGCGATTTTGATATTATATAGATGTTTGGTAACTCCTTATTTAAACAGACAAATACAAATTTTTGTGAGGCAGAAAGTAGATGTTTAAAAATGTGGGCATGAACACTATCCATGCTATCCAAAATACTGATACATTTAATCCAAACTAAAACAGAGATAAACTGAAACCAAGTTCAGTTGTTAAAAGCAAAATGCCTTTGGCTGCCGACCCTGTCAGCAATTACAATAAGCTTTATGAATTTTAACACTTGCTCTGAACATGTCTAGTCATTTAATAAATTCAATTCTGAAGAGATCATTTTAGCATAAGATATATGAAGGCTCAAAACCATGCAGGTATCATGTAAGAGTTGTTGATTAACCTCAAAGGAGCCAAAGATCACCTGCAACCAGAACAACCTTCCACACAAAAGAAGAAAGGGAAATGCTATGAAGCCAGAGAATTGATTAGATACATTGTAATGTCCCCAATTTTATGAGTCAACATTGTAATTAAATAATTAATTTAATGTTGTTGAAAATGACTAAATTAAAAAAAAAAAAAAGTAAACTTAAATTAATTATTAAAGTGGAGTAAAAGTAACTTAAATAAGAAAAGTTAAATAAATTAAATAAGTTACTTTTGAATTTCAAAAAAAAAAGATATAAATTAAAGGTGAAAGGGCAAAAAGAAAGAAGGCAAGAAGGCAGGAGGAGTTACAGAGAGAAGTGATTAAAATATTTCAGATGCTTTGTTGCAGTTATGCTGGTTTTGGTTTTGGAGGAAGATTGTATTGCTGGATAATTTCAAGAACTTTGTGAAGACGAAATCCTTCACAAGGAATATCATCTTCGGAGTTGAAAGACACTCCTTGGGTGATTGCTGATAATTCCAAGTCAAGGATTATTGAAGTGCTTTATATGGTTCTTTTAGTTTTTATATTAGTTTCATTTCTGGAGTTGTGCATTGTCAATATGGGAATATGTAGGTTCTGACTTGCAGAATATGTAATCAGCTATGAATGCACAACATCAGTATTATTAAGAATGCATTTAGTGTGGTTTTTTTGGTGGAATATCAGGCTTTATTTAGCCGCCCCAATTTACCATATTGACACAAGAGGTATGAAGTCCGATTCCTTAAATAATTCCCCACCATTTCATTAAATCAAGTCATGATATAATCTTAAGCATGTAGATGGAGGGTGAACAATACAGGTATGTGAATTCAAGGCCATATTAATTTGGAGGAGGCATTATCAATTTAAGAATCTGGCAAACAGAACAATTCATTTTATTTAAGCTCGGGAACTTGAAGTAATCAGGAAACAATTAATTTAAGGAGTTGCAAATATTTTAATCTTCTGTGAGCCTGCCACACCATATCAAAGGTGCCAGTTATTAAAGGTTCCCTTATTGAGTCGCAGATTAAAGGAGATAACGTGAGGATTTAAGTATGAACATCATTTCATAATTGTCACTGCCCAATTTCCAGACACGGGATGAATAAAGATGGCAATGAATATAGTGGCAATATAAAGGAAAGTTGTGGGATTGAAGCCATGGAAGTTGGATATAATTGTTGAGCGGAATTAGACCAGTATTTTGACAACAGAATGTATTCATGGATCTGTTGCAATCATATATTCTTGAAGAAGTAAGTCTAGAACGTTTTGGTGGTCCTTCGCTATATTGCAATCTCTTTCCAGATAATTCATGTTACCTGTATTGAGGTCAAGAATTATGTGTTTTATTTTTTGTAGCTTGTTAAGACATTCAACAGAGTATTATTGAAATATTTAATATTTTCAATCAATGCTGGTTTGGATTAAATTGCTATCAATATGATGGTGATTTATTAATCAATTACAAATTGAGATTTTGGATTTCTGAGATTTGCTAAATGTATCCAATTCACTGAACTGGTATTATCACAACCTTTCAAAAATATTTGGGTTTCAAACTAGGTGAGCTAAGCGTTGAACAAGGTAGTGTTGTGCAGTTTTGCACACACGTCCCACTGAAAGAAGGGACCCTCTTTTTCCTGGCCTTTTGGCTCTTTTCTATGGCCTTGCCCTTTTTTGAGCTTGTCTTTGAAAATCTTGGGATTTTGGTCTTTAGTGCTTTGGTCCTTTGGTCGTGGGGTTGGGTTACTTTGCACTATTCCTGAATGCTTGTCTTGGTTGTAAAGTGCCTTTGTGTTGAGTTCCTAGTGGTTATGGAGTCTCGCAGATGTCCTCTCTGGAAGTGGGTTCCCTTTGCCTTTTGCTTGTCCTTGGTGTTTTTGTTTGGGTCTTCGGAGTTGTTCTTTTCCTCCTAAGACCTTGTTTCTTTTGTTCTGTCGGAGGCGGAACCAGGATGAAACTGAGCTCTGAACCTTAAAAAATTTCACGGTTCGGTTTTCGTTCCGGTTCCGGTTCCAGCTCCGCTTCTTGCCATCTTGTTTTCTTCGTTGTTTTGCTTGTCTTCGGCCTTTGGGTTGGTTTCTTCCCTTAGGTTTTTCCTTGGTTTGCCTTTTTCTTTCGTTTGTCAGAGGCGGAATCGGGATGAAACTGAACTCTAAACCTTAAAAAAATTCACAGTTCGGTTTTCGTTCCCGTTCCGATTCTGTCTCCGCGTCTTTGTTGTTTCACTGTTTTCGGCCTTTGGGTTGGTTTCTTCCCCTTGGGTCTGCTTTGGTCTTCCTTTTTCTTTCGTCGGAGGCGGAATCAGGGTGAGAACTAAACTCGATACTTTGCAAAGGGTCCCGTATGGTTTTGGTTTTGTTTCCGTCTGGTTTTGGTTCTGCCTCCGCCTGTTTTGTTTTCGTTTTTGTTTTGGTTTTGTTTCCGCTCCCATCTGGTTTCTGTTCCGCCTCCGCCTGTTTTGTTTTCGTTTCTGTTTTGGTTTTGGTTCCGCTCCCGTCTGGTTTTGGTTCTGCCTCCGTCAGTTTTGTTCTACCTCCGCCTGTTTTGTTTCCGTTTCTATTTTGGTTTTGTTTCTGCTCCCGTCTGGTTTTGGTTTCACTTCCGCCTGAGCTTGTGCGTGGTTTTCTTGCCTTAGGACTCTGGTGGATTAACTTGGATTTGGATGCTATATTGAATATTAATTGTGGCCCTTTTGAATGCAGATTGGATCGGGCAAGTTGTTGCTGTCGGGGCCGAAGGAAGGATGGGTGTACTTTGAAGATATTGCGAGATCCACAGGATACAACCTGGTACATATTGCAGCCACGGGCAGGCAAAACCCATTCGTACACGAAATGTCGATGCGCTCGATGGCCGTTCATCCGAGGTGGACGTGACGTGGAAAGCTCAAACTGGTTTGACTCAATCGGAGTCGTTCATATGCCCAACTCAGATGTTGATCAATGGCTCGTATTCAAACTTGCATTGTGCGCGTGTTGTCATTCTTTTGTTTCCCGCGGGTGGGGCATTAATGGCGGACGGGACCTACGGGGTTCGTTCTGTCTGAATCGGGATTTGCAGAGATCCCAAGTCGATTTGAGGAAGGCGCCTCATGCATTCAATGCAGGGCGGCGATTTATTGCAGGCTGTCTGGGCTGATGTAGTTGGCAGCCGACCTTCTCTATAACCCTAGCTTGGGCTCGCACGGGATGAAATCTCTATAAGTATGGCATTTTTGCCTCATTTGTTGGGGGTTGGTTGGAAAGGGTTGTTGGTTGAACAGGTTAGAAAAACAAGTTAGAAGTTAGAAGTTAGACAATTAGATAGAAGATTAGAATGGGAAGTTAGAATGAGGGGTTAGTTTTATTCTTTCAAGCAAGTGTTGTAATACAGAACATCAGAATTGTTGCTATTACTGGTGATTCAATACAAGTGAAAACATTGTGTTATTATTGGTGCCTTCTTTGGATTGATTTGTCTTGCATGGTTCTTATTCTATCTTCGAAATTGCTTGAAAATATCTGAATGTATTTTAGATTTAGAGTAAATAATTTAATGGCGCTTGTGATTTAATGCTTGGAATGTTGTAGCAATCTCTGGTTCATACTTTGGGCAACTTCTTCATTGTGGGACTGCTGTGCAACGTCAACCTGTACCTGTTATTTATGTGCTTAGTTCAATTGTAGGCACTTGTCCATGTCAACTACGAAACTAAGGTTGGCTTGGATGAAAGTGCATAATCTAAAAAATCTTTAATTCCTTAGAAGATTGCACTGTTTCTATGAGATTGCAGGTATAGCCTGGATTAAACAAAAAGTAGTTTTAAAGGGATTGGTTTGTTCCAAGTATTTCTTCATTGGTATTGTTGATCTTAGAAGTAATATCAATCTTAGAATTTCTGAAACCCTTACCTTTTGCTATTTCTTTGAACTGCGGTTAAAGTAGGAACTCAAGTATCACCCTATTGCAAAATATGATAAGTTTAGAGTCTCCAACATTTGTTCTGTAAGGTCCCTTTGCGATTACCAGCATTTTCACATTTATCACTGAGTGGTTCCACTGCATTGTCATGACCTGATACCCGAGAGACCTTGGGATTATCTCTTTTCTCATAGAGATCAACCTTTCAAGAGAAATAGAATACTATATTCTATTTGAGTTGTTGTTGTGCAGAAAACACCATCAACAGGTAGGCCATTATAGTGGTATCAAAGCACAAGAAATTTCTACTAGCCTAATGGGTAAATTCAGGGAATTAACTCTCAATTTGGGGCATGGCAACCGAAGATAGAAAATGGTTGGCAAGGTTACTCTACAAATCCGGTAGTAAGCTCAGCAACATATCTCAACCAAGGGATGTTATTCTCAACACTCTAAAAGAAGTAGAAGAGTGTTTGAGCCTTGTTCAGCAGTTGCCTTCTAATTTGTTGCAAATAGCTCTTGTTCCAAAAGCGACTTCTTTGACTCAGTACAAGTGGTTAAAACATTCAGATGATGAGATAAGATTGCTGGTAACTTCTTGTTTGAGTGAGGTCTTAAGAATATTGGCATCTAAATCTCCTTATGATGATGACACAATGAAAGAGGTAATGCAATTGATGGTGGATAGTTTCCAAGATTTGGATGATATTAAATGTTTTCATTTTTCTAGAAAGGTTGCCATACTTGAAACATTTGCAAAGTTCATATTGGGAAACATCATGTTAAATTTGGGATTAGATGATTTGATTCATCAAATGTTTCACCATTTCCTTGCCACAATCAGAAAATATCATACTGATAATGTTATTGCAGCCATGCAAACAATTATGATTTTGGTTATCAATGAAAGTGATGCTATCTTCCAGCCCATCTTATCTATGTTATTGGTTGATTTGAGGCAAAAACAGGTTACTCCTACAGCTACATATAAATTGGTTTATAGAGTTTTCAACCAATGTGTAGAGAAGTTGAAAGCTTTCATGGATAATGAGGAGTCTATAACAGAACATTCAAAAGGAAAAGGTACTTTTCCATATGAGGAACAAGTGGTTGAAAAGGGAATTATAACAATGAAAGAAACTCCTTCTAAACATAGTGGTGTTCAAACTTCAAAATATGAATTATGCAATGAGGATGTGATTAAGGTAGCTGATGTTGAGAGCCATGATATTAAAAACCAATCAAAAACATTATTACATGAAGTTGAGATTGATCATTCACCTAATGAACCATGTGAGTTGAAGAAACAAATGAAAGTTAACGAAGATATGATTGTTGCAGCCCTATCATGTTTTCACCATACACATACACATAATGCCATTGAAGATCTCTTTTGGAAGGCTCAAATTGAGAGGAGGCATAAGGATATTGAAGGAGGAACCACTTTTGCAGACTTATAGTTAATCAAAGAGAACTTAAGAACTTTGAAATCTGAATTCTTAAGTTTACTTTTAGATAGAGATTGTTCCATCAAACTTGCAGACAATAGTTTGGTTGCATTGAAAGGAAAGGAGCAAGAAGTAGATAAGTTCATCTTTGAGCTTACAATTACTAAAGAGTGTTTGGAGAGTACTCAAATGGCTCTTCAAGAAGCAGAATTTCAGTTAGCTTCTGCAAAGCAAATTGAAGAACAAGAAATTAATAAAGGCGTTGGAGAAATCAAGCAAGCAATAAATGAGTTTGATGAGTTTTCTATTGATGTTGAGCAACCTTCCAAGTTGGTAAAAACAGAGTTGGAACAACAAGATGATCAATTG
The DNA here is from genome assembly GCA_007115665.2 of Sequoiadendron giganteum. Taxonomy (NCBI): domain Eukaryota; kingdom Viridiplantae; phylum Streptophyta; class Pinopsida; order Cupressales; family Cupressaceae; genus Sequoiadendron; species Sequoiadendron giganteum. The sequence goes on along the minus strand of CM021105.1, from coordinate 327,924,309 downwards.
GAATCGGTGAATATAAACTCTTCTCAGCTTACTGATAATCCTCTTTTTGAGTGGGATGCAGATTCCACTTTTATTAATCCACTTTTTGTGTTGAAGGATGAAACACTTTCTAATTCTAGTGATACGGTTGATGATGAATACAAGAAATGGGATCTAGGTAAAATTCAAGATTGGGTTAATGAACTTTCAGACTCTATTTTATGGATGGGCTTTAGGCAAAATTGCAGAGTCGAAGTTGCTGTCCACTTCCCAATCAGCCAACACATGATTTTTGTTACTTGCATTCAATTAGTTCGGTCTATATTTTCAATGAGTGGAACATGTATCAATGGGAGTTTCATGATGATGATATTTCTATCATTGGTGAAGAGTCTACAATCAATTTTTGTTGCACAAACCCTTTGCATACAAGAAGTTTTCTTATTTGCAGCTGCTGCTTTAGTATTCTAATTATGTTTTTTACAGATTTAGTTAATGAGTTGATAAATTTTCAGTACTTGCAAATTATATGGCAGCGAAGTGTTGAAGAATTTTCTGATATGACTCAGTTGTTCCTAATTTTCACATTGTTGAATATTATATATGGCACTTATTTCAGATTGCTGATCTATGTTTTTCAGATTGAAGCAATTTGGATATTTTGGTGTGTGCAAGTAAGCTATTTTGGCATTTGTAAATTGAATGCTTTTGAGATGCTATCGGTTGGTTTCAGAATTGTTTTTGTTGTTTTTGGTCCAACCAACAATTTATCAAGATTCTATCTTCATCATTTATGGAATTTCATGAGGATTGTAGAGAAGAACCATTCCTTCTTGTTGATCAAAGTGTATGCCCTGTTTCCCATAATCGTTTTAAGCAGTGGGATTGCAGTTGTGGACCTTACTGAGATGCCTTGGCAAGAGAATTCTCATGGTGTCGATTTCAATTTTTAGAGGTATTTCAGTTTGGGGGCAGAGGTTGATTGTTTGTTGGGTCACAAGAGAGGCGAGTTCAGATTTGGTATGATGAGCTGATGTTTTTTATCAGAGTGGCGCAGCGGCAGCTTGGTAATCTTTTTTGAAGATTGGTTTGGGATCCTCGGATCACAGTTCGTTTCGGGTTGTCTCAATCAGGTGGTTTTGTGGTTGTGCTGACATTGCTTGAGGACGAGCAATATTTGGGAAGGGCGGACTATAATGTCCCCAATTTTATAAGTCGGCATTGTAATTAAATAGTTAATTTAATGGTTTTTTTTTATTCGTAAGATGTGGGACGAGGGGCCCACTCCCTTTATTAAAATGAAAAGAAAAATTACAAAAATCTGCCACGCAGATGAGAAGGTTCCGAGGAACGAAATTTATGGAGAGAAATCTAAAGAAACCTATTGAGCAAAGCACTAAAACAAATTTTCAGCCTTCATACAATGACAACCAAGGAGACAAAGAGATATGCTGGCATCACAAAGCCTAAGCCCTTCAATTGTTGCGATGGAGGATGGCTTCCAAAGTCTGTTGGGAGCCCACCTCCACTGCTTCCATACCTTCAATGCAAAGCTTTTCCACATCAGATTTCCTTCCAACCTTACGTTTAGACCCACATTCAAGTTTTAATTTGCCACTGAGTGATTGAGAAATCCCAAGTTTCCACGGCCAAAGTAAAGTCGTCAAAACAATCCCGATTTTGATCTTCTAGATCATCCATGAAAGGGAAAGTACCATCAGATTCAGAGCCAGCTTTCTCGGCCTCCGAAGGGGAAACAAGAGAACTATAAAAAGTAGAAGCTACTGGATGGGAAGAGGGAGCCACAGGCTGCACCGAATTCAGCCCAGAAACCTGAGGGTGTTCAAAACACCTTCCATGATTCCGCCAAATAAATTCAATATCCAGAGTGCCATCCTTCTTAACCCACTTATTCAAGCACACATTCCTCGCCCCAACCAAACATTGAAGGGGCAAGCATCAATTATGTGACCAAGCATGTTACAATGGAAATAACGAAAAAGGCAAACCCTCATAATTTAAAAATTGACTCCAGACACCATGTGAAGAATGGATCTGGATAAAATGAGAGAGGGGTTTAGAAATGTCCACCATGGCGCAAACCCTGTAGAATTTGCGATCAGAAGCCACCGTATCCGGATCGAGCTTGACAAAGGACCCCACCTGGTTGATCAAAGTGCTAAGCAGATCCACATTGCGTAGAACTAGAGGAAGATTGTAAAGCCGAATCCAAACAGGAATACAAGTGATCTTGGCTGTGGCCAAATCAAAGAAAGGCAACCATGGGGAGATAAAGAGGCCAGAATGCCCAAAGAACCAAGGCCCGTTCTCCAACACAAATTTGTAATCCTCCACATAACAAAAAGTAATTAGGAAAAAACCAAAGTCAAGAGATTCAACAGCAGGGGTAGGCAAATTACCCCACGAGCATTTGATCCATTTGAGGATGGAAGCCACAAACAGACGCTTGTGCAAGCATCTCACAACCACAAAACGAATACCATAATCCCCAGCAAGTGCATCAATAAAAACCATCGGATATGCTGAAAACCACTAGCTCATTAGAGAAGACCACATCAGAGTCCCCAAAGGAGAATTGAGCGCTTCTAAGATGAGAGCCATTGTCTAGATTCGAGGGAGGGGACGTGACAAGAGGAGACGTAGGGCGGGCTGAGCTAGGGTTAGTGGACTGAGACTGCACTCGACAAAAATCTGTGCATACATGGTAAGGGTTCAATTTGTGTTGTACCCAAACAAAAAAAATTGTTTCATTAAGGCATTTTGCTTAAAATGGTTTAAACCTTGTAAAAATGATGTCAAAACATAATTTTTGGGCAAATCAAGTATGGGCTTTTAGTCAATTTGATGTCACGAAGATACTGGTAAATTTTGAAAAAAATTGAAAATTAGGGTTTTTGGACCCCTGTTTTTAGATCAAAAACCCCTGAAAATTGAAACTTGTCAGAATTGACTGAAAATTGTTTTGATTGGCTTATTTTGCTTCAAGATCACAATGGTGAAGTCAATTTCAATTAAAACTCAATTTAACTTTGGTGGGTAGTTTTTGCTCTTTCAAGTGAAAAGTTAGCATCTTCGAGGTCAACAATGGCAGATGGCTAGGTGCCAGCTGTCGAAATCTAAGCTTGAAACCCTCCAGTGAAGATTCTATGGCGAGATTTGTCCAAAATGATGCTTCGTCTTGAAGGGGATTTTCGGCGAGTTGAAAATGCTGAAAATTTTTCTAACTTTGGAGACAAAAGCGCACCTGCTAGCCAGGGGCGCCCTTGATTTTAGGGGCCGAGATCAACTTTCTAAGACTTGTCACTTCCAAGAGGACTTCTCTGAAATCCTGTCAACTTCACGATGAGTCTGCCAACCAGTCCGAAAGATATGTCTAGCACCTGAAGATGGAGATTGAACGCGAAATGAGCGAGATGAAAAAATGACTAACACTGGAGTTAAAACGCCTACTAGCCAGGGGCGCCGAACTTTTGAAGCACCAAATGGAGGTTTTTTACCAAATGATACCCAGGATGTTTGTTCAGACTTGGTCTGGCTTCGCAACACATCCATCAGCAGATGAATCTGAGTTGCTAAACTATCGGAATCAAGAGTCAATGATAAGGTTTTATCATGGTCAAAAATGTCAAGAAAATGGCAAAAGCACCCCTAGAGGCCAGGGGCGCCCAAGGTTTTCAAGCCTCAAATGCTATCTTTTGGGTCATCACAGATATTCATTATGTCTATGATGCTTTCAGCTTTCTGTTGCATACCTTAGCCGAGTCAAAAGACTTGACAACAACCTGCAGCCGGAGTTCAAGTGAATTTTTAGCCAGTTGCAAAAATGGCTATCTCTAGGAAGAAAAGCGCACCTGCTAACCAGGGGCGCCCATGTTTTTCAACTACTAGATGATGTTTTTAAGAAAAGTGCTCTCCAGGAGCTCTTGTTCAAAATTCAACCAGCTCCGCAGTGAGCCTATTAGCTAGTTTTGAAGTTGTGTCAGTTGTCGAGAAACGCGAGATGAAGTAAGGTCCAAATCACCTTCAAAATGATAAAAATGAATTGAAATTTTTTCTAAGTTTGAAGCCAAAAGCGCCCCTAGAGGCCGAAGGCACCCTGAATTTTGAAGCCTCGGATGTCAGAATTAGGGTTTGCAGCCTCAAGGAGTTTCTTGTCAGTTTTAATCTTGCTCTTCAATGAAACTGTCAACCAATCTATTCGACATGTCAATCAATCAAAATCAGTGATCGAACATGGGCTCCGATGACGTTTGCAAATTCAAATTTTCAAGAAATTGGCTAAGTCTGGAAATTCACGCCTAAAGTCAAAGTTTGACTTTTTTAACTCGAGAAGTGGTGCCCTATAAAGGTGGAGTTTGTTAACTGAAATTAAGTCCTCAGTTAAACTCCTCAAGTCGACTTCAACTAGACTTGTTTTTTGCTTGCAATTGGGTGATTTATTTTTGCATGCAAAGTTAACTGAAGTGCATGGAGGTGGCACCCTAATTAAGGCTTATTTCTCAATCAATTAACTGTTTTGAGGTCCAATCAGAAGCTAGCGCCAATTTTAAAGCAATTGCATGCATTTATGACACCTTTCTTCATAAATTGTATTTATTAAGGCATAGGCGTCCATTATTTTTCATCACAGGTGAGATCAAACACACCTTTCTCAAGCAAATAAAGATTATAAGGTGCTACAAGTGACAGATTTCAGTGTTCTTCGCAGTGCCAAGTCTAGATTGTTCAGAAAATACTTTTTGCAGACTTCATTTTTCGAGTGTTTTCTCTCGCATGTCAAAGTAAATGACGGATTTTTAGAAACAGATAATCAAGGTTCACATATTTCAGCATCAACAGCAAAACCCATGTCTTAGATGTTTTCGAGAAAATTGCCCCGCTGCTTCACATTCTGAAGCACTATGCTTTTTTCCGAAGATTCCTTTGCATGTGGGTCAAAAACTCAATTTTTCTAAAACCAAATCATCTAGGTTGGCTTAGAATTCCATTGCCTACAAAGCCCATGTTCCAGTTTTTCTTAGGAAAAATTGCCCCCAGAGCCCTTACAACCACTACAATTCTCGATTGAAAACCCTTTGCATGCCTTGCTAAAACTCATCTTTTCGAATTTCTAACGATCTAGGTTTGCTTAGAATTCAATTCTCTACAAAAACCACATTTCAGAAAATTTCCAAAATTTTTTACCTCAACTGGCTATTTTTAGCCTATCCTAGAGCCATTTTTCAGCTTTTTCTAAAAGTTGTCCGAACATACCTGACTTTACAATCAAAAATCCAGATTTTCAAAATGCAATTCAACGCCATAGATTACAAGGCCAAATCGATCTTACTACACGAGTTTTTGAAAACTGTTGATACAGACTTGGGTCACGTATATCCAGTGGTCAATCTGAGCACGTTGGAAGGCACTAGCAGCACGACAATTAGAAATCTTGAGTGTTCCGAGTTGTTGGCAGCAGCATCTATTCCTATTACGGTTTTTAATCTTGAGTTCATGATTGCTTGCACTAAGCACTACAACTCGTCCACAAGACAAATCAAATCAGCCGATGGGAGAGTCATTTGCAGCCTCAAGCTGGGGGACATTGAAAAGTGCTTTTCTATTCCTCCTCGCTCAGGCAATCTTACCATAGCCATTGCAGATTGCAAAAAAATATGGGAAGAAGACAGAAAGATCATAGAGAAAGGTTGCTCGAAGGTGGCTAAAAGTACAGAAGACTAACATGCCGAAGAAATTGGGCGTGGGGAGTTCAAAGATGAAATTGCTATCCTAATTACTTCGCTCAACCGGGTTACAGGTCAGGAGGGGGCTCATATTTTCCAACCATGGATGTTCTATGTCATTTCTGGGATTATCGACAACAAGGAACACTTTGACTGGGCAATGTTAATCAGCGAGTGTCTTCACCAGCAAATCACGGAATTCTTCAAAATCCACAAGTTTCACATGGTGTCTTTTCTGGTCTACTTAATTGTGTTTCAAGGCAATTTTAGAACTTTGAAGACCAATGGAACTCTTGGCGTTAGGCATGTTCACGAATATTACTCACAATTGGAGTTCTCAAAGGCTGAACATGATTTCAAAGTCGTGAACAATCACTTCCTCATGAAGACAGTCAGAGACCTCGATAATGAGATGCACATCAGGATTTCACCAAAGGCAAAATCAGCAATGGAGAGTTGGGCAGATTGGTTCATCCAGTTTCCCACTTTAACATATATTCGAGTCTATGGTTACACTGGAGAACCTCTGATGCTACCGAGGTACTCATCAGACAAGGTCCTATTCATGGAGTTTCTGAGACAAGCTCAAGAAGTTCACTCTTTTCTTCGCAATCGACACAAGTTAGCATTCACCTTTCCATTTGGATTAGGTATATACAAGTGCAAGACTGTTGTTGATTGCAAGTTAATGACAAATGAGTTAGAAAAACTACACCTCAAGTATCTCACTGAGAGGCGTTCTTATGATCCTTTGGGTCATTACTCAACATGGTTGGAGCAAAGTAATTCACACAGGGCAGCGCCTGAGGACTTTTAGGTCAACTGCGAAGATGAATTTGAAGTGCGCTGATGTCATTACCGTAGACTTACTCTTCCTCAGCTTGCTGATTTTCTATCAAAAGATGTTGACAGTTTGAAGGATAATGACGGAGAGGTGCTACTTAGTTCATTCGTCAAAGACCAAGTTGCTCGCCAGCCACTTCGCCAACCAGATTGGTGCGCCAGGGAGAGTACTTCAATTGAGGACCTGTCAAGATCAGTTATTAAGACAAGCATGTAGTTCTTGGAGCGCACGAGGAAGCGAAGGATAGTTCCAGTTTCAGAGCCGCCAGTAGGGTTTTCTTCACTACCTTCTACCTCTAGATCAAGGCCTCGAGTTAAAGTTCTCTTGAAGCCACCTCAAGGTGTCAAAGTTACTGGGAACTCGAAGGGGAAAAGCATCAATAAGCGGAAGCACATTGAGAAAACACCAGAAGTCCCAATTAGAGCCAGTGGTACAAGCTGAGGTCGATTCATCATCTCTTGGTCCACCATCTCCACGGTCATCTCCGATTGATATTGACTCGGAGCCAAAATCGCTAGTTCATGAGACTTTCATACCAGTTGATCCACCAGTGGTTGACACAGCAGGAGCAATTTCTCCTCGAGAGGATAACATTGATCATTCGTGTTGGCTTGAGAGGTCTTTGGGAAGACAGAGACGAAGGCCTTCATATCAACTTGATTTATCTAAGTTTGGCAATCCTTATTAGGATAGGTCAAACAAGAGGCTCAAGAAGCAGATGCATTTTGAGAAGACTCCTGAAGCAAAGATCGTTGTTGAAGTTGCTACACCACTGGAGGGCAAGAGCCTGGATAAAGTTGAAGTTGGTGATTTCACCTTCGTCAAAGCAAATCTTGGTAGGAGTACTCAACACATGGACGTGAGCCTTTTCAAGGTCGTCACAAGTAATCTTGAAGAGCGTGTCATGAAAGACGGAGAAGATAAGGCAGCCCTCAAGGCTGAGATCAAGCAACTCCAACAGTACATCTCTGATCTTCTTCATGGAACCGCAGGACAAGCTATGCTCCCATAGCTTCGAGAGACACCTACAGATCAACAAAGACCTGGTCGGTTAGTCAATTGTGGGAAGCTCTTAGACAATTGGATTGAAGATTTCATTGTTGCAGGCCGATACCTCCTCACAGAGTTATATCAGTTGAGGTACGAGGTGCATAATCTTCGTCAGAGGATCCAGTAGCTCGAAATATCTATAACAGAAGACAAGCCGAAGGACTTGATACTCATATCTCAGTTGGCAATTGCATATGATGCCATTGTAGCAGAGGAGGATAAAAGGAAGGTTTTCGCTTGGAGAGAACATCTTTTCAAAGTGGAAACGTACGAGAGAATCTCTACAAAGATGGTTGCGCTCAAAGAGGATGTTGTTGGAGCTCTTAGACTTATCAGTGGATTTATCACTCAGATCCCATGCCACTATCTTCGTGAAGATGGCACATATGCTGAGCTTGATGCAGTGCAAACCGAGTTCGAGAAGCTGGTTCATGATAGCCTCGATGGAGATCCTAAGGCGTCCAAATTGGATCACTTCTCAGTGATGACAACTAGTTTCAACAAGGCGACTGCAGATGTCAGAGAATGACAGAGGACAACCAAAGATGGAGAGGAGTTGAACAGGCAATCTGTCATCGTGGATAGCATCAACGAGTCAAAAGATGAGACAATCGACAAGTTCTTGGATGAGGTGATAGACTGAGAGGGCTTATAGTAGACAGCTAGTTAGTTCTTGCAGTTATTTCCGAGGATAGAGTCAGAAGCAGCAATTAACTCAACGTCAGTTTTGAGTTCTAATTGCTGATCTTGTGCACGCCTATCTCATCTTCGTGGATATCTTCGCAGGAGGATGGACTTTCAATTAGGATCCAGTTAACTGATTTTAGTTATCAATTAACTTTCATTTCAATAAGGACGTGCATGTCCATTTAGTTTAGTTTTGTTTCAGTTAACTGATGGTAGCTTTCCAGTTCACTTAGAGAATAAATTCTTGCATGCTTGCAAGACTAAGTGTAAACTCAAGGTGATTTTAGGGTTCCCTACACCTTGGAGTTCTATAAATAAGAGCACCTTTGCTCATTTCTAATTAACTTTTGTGTGATAGCATACATGTTGAGCAACTCTTCCCTGTAGTATTGCTATTTGTGTATTTGTTCACCAACTTTTCATTGTGATAGAGAGTTGTTGCTTTGTTGGCAATATTCCTATTCTCAATATTGGTTCACCTTGAGCTTTTATTAGTAATAAAAAAATTGTTGAGCCGCCTTGCCGTGCAATGTTACTTGTAATCGTTCATCTTTGTTCAATATAATGTTGGTTGATCGTTTATCTGTGTGGTAAGTCCTTCATACAATTTGTTTTCCTGGGTTATATTTGTTTCTAATAAGCCTGTTTCATATCTACACCTCGGATAGGAGTCGTCTCCTCCTTGGGAATTTAGAAGTAGGTTTATCATACTTTGTTGTGATTAATAATCTTTCATATCTACACCTCGAATAGGAGTCGTCTCCTCCTTGGGAATTTAGAAGAGGAGATTATCGTTTGATGTTGTTACCAATAACCTTTCTTTCAACCTACACCTCAGATAGGAGTCATCTCCTCCTTAGGAATCCTAACTTAAAGATTATCGTCCAAATATTCACTGCTCCTAAGTCCTCATGCTTGTTTCTCTTGAGGAAATAGGATAGATTAAAAGCATTTAGTTAGTTGTGTTGGCGTTTCAAATCACACCTCTGGAATGCGGTTTGGAAATGGACAGCTATGTGCAGTAAACTGCTCTTCAAATTCGGAGGGGAAGCTCCCTCTTTTGCTGAGTTTGCTAAAAGAAAGTAAACTAATGCTAATTTGCCTATCTTTTTATTTCAGCTACGAGAACACAAGGTTATAGAACTCTTGACATTCCAGCTGAGGTTTTTCTCTTTAATAAAAACTATCAACTACAACTAACCTACGCTAATGACGTTTCTAACTTCTCAGGTAAACACAGAGCAAGAGAGTTAGAAATGAACAATGTTTGATTCTCTAACACAGATACTTAGATAAACTTTTTTCCAACATACATTCATTGAATTTCGATGCAAGTTGAAAAAGAGATCATATAAGCATAACATAATAAACGGAAATATGAGACTTTATATCAGGGCAGCGAAGCAAGCACAAGACTTTATTTCCTCAAACTTCAGGCATAAGAGATTACACTTCTGGGACAGCAAGTTGTAGCAAAATACATGCAACATGCGATCGAACCAAATCAACACTTAACACAAGATACATGCACTGAACAAGGATTTGCAACTAAAAGAGACATGCAAACTTGCTCATAACACAAAGTGAACTGAAACTAAACAATAACAACTTGCAGGCAAAATAGGCTCGACAATTTGTTATCACAAGCACCGTTAAAGAAAAATGGGCAAGGCTGCCCTTATTTATAACTAAGAAGAGGAGTAGGGAACCCTAAAATCTCCTTGCTTTTACAACTAATACTTGCCAGCATGCAAGCTTTATTTCTAAAACTAAAGAAGATAAACATCTACAACTAAGAAAGCATCAAAAATAGGAAATGCCAACTATTACGTTTGTTTTATTTCTCTTCTCAAAAGAATGGATAAGAATTAAGACAAGAATAGAAAGAAAGCTAGGAAGAAAGCTTCTAGATGAAAGCTGCTTTTATATCTCAAGTACATCCGCTAAAAAGTGGGAAACTATCTCTGTCAGGTGCATCAATACTATCAATAGCAAAGTTCCACTTTTCTAAGATTTCTTCGCCATCTAACAATAGATCCCAAGAAATCTTCATTCTCCTTAGCCGCTTTCTCGAACTTTGCTGACATCATCGAAATCTGACTCATTCTTCTAACACTGCCAACGTTGCCACGAACAACACTTTCAAACTCTGCTTAGACTTCATCAAGCCCAACATAGGAACCATCATCATGACAATACTGGCAAGGGATCTCTATGACAAACTCCCTTATGAACTCGAGAGCATCAACAACCCTTTGTTTGTATGCAACAAACTCCTCAGATATCCCTTCATAAGTTTTCACTTTGAAAAAGTGATGTTCTTTCCATGCAAGGATTTGTCTTTTGTGTTCTCTTGCAACGGTTGAGCCATATGTCGTATGTAAATCTGCAATGATGATTTTGTGCATAGGCTTCACCTCTGCTATCAACTGCTCAAAACCCTGGATACCTTTGGCGTAAATCATGGGCATTATATCTCAACTGAAATATCTGTGCTAGAATTTCTATGCCCCTAGTGATGATTTTCTCAATCAATTCCTATGTCTGTTTCCCACAAATTACCAACTGCCTCAATAGTTGTTGATCAGCTAGTGTCTCTAAAACCTGGGACAGCAACCGTGTTGTTTGTGAAGTGTCATGAATGAGGTTTGAAATGTATAACCGGAGTTGACGGTTTTCAACCTTGAGGGTTGCCTTGTCTTCTCCATCTTTTAGCACTCTTTCCTAAAGGTTTTCAGATACCATTTTGAACAAACTCACATCAGCATGCCTAGTGCTCTTGTGAAGATTGGCTTTGACCATTACAAAATCATCAACATCTACTTCATCCCTGTTTCTATCTTTAGGAGGTGTAGCCGTCTCCATGACCATCTCACCATCAAGATTTCTCTCAAAGTGTATCTGTTTCTTTGCTTTCTTTTTAGGTGCTTCCTGATACACATCATCAAAATTCAGTTGGTATGAAGGTCTTCTTCTTGTCCTTCCCAAAGAGCTCTCAAGCCAAGATGTGGTATCTCTACTAACATCCATGGGAGGTTCAACTGCAATCTCTTCTTCTACCTCCTCATCTTCCAAATCAATATGAATCGGTGAAGGCCTTGGAGATGACAGAGGATCATGTGTCAAGGGCACATCTTATGTTTCCTCTTGAGGTATGGGCTCATGTGGAGGGGCTTCTATTTCAACTGTTGGCTGCTCCTGTATGACTATATCCGAGAAGCCCAACCTCTTCTTTGCATTCTTTGTTGATCTACTACCCTTTACAACCTCTTGAGCCTGACTTTTTCCTTTCATCTTCGACTGACCTCTAGAAGAAGAGGGAAGTGATGATTGTATTCTTGGCGGTTCTGCTACTGGAATGGATTCCTTCCTTTTGAGGACCAAGAAAGTCTTGTTGTACTCTACGACTTGGCGTGTCCTTTCTTCCACTAAGATGCATTCTTTGTTGGCCCAATTAACCTGTGGAAAAGGTTGTTGCTCAATCTGATTCTGAGTGTAAGCTGGGAGAAGCACGTCTCTGTCATCATCTGATAACCCCTCAATATCCTTAGACAAACAATCTTTCATCTAATGAAGAGTGAGTCTGCTATTACTACGCCTTCGAACCTCGAACTCATCTCTGCAGTTGGCCCAAAACTCCTCGAGTGCGGGCACATGGGCATAGTTTTGACCAAGTCTGGATGCAAAGACACCATAGGGATCATACAATCGTCTCTAGCTGAAAGGCTTGAGACCGAGTTTAGCTAACTCATTACCCATTATCTTGGCATCTGCTAATGTTATGCACCTGTAGATTCCTAATTCAAAAGGAAATTTGAAGGCTGGTTTCTTTTTATTCCGCAAGTGAGTGTGAACATTTGATACTTGCCTTAGAAATTCCATACACACAACTTCATCTAACGAATACCTCGGTAACATGAGAGGAGCACCGGAATAGCCATAAACTCTTAAGTAGGTGAAAGTAGCGAACTGAATAAACCAATCCGCCCATTCTGACATTGCTGCCCTGGCAGTAGATGAAATGCGTGTGTAACTCATTATCCAAATCTCGCACCGTATACATCAAGAAAGCTTCATTTACTCTTTTGTAGTGATGCGATGATGCTATGAACTCCAGCTGAGTGTAGTATTTGTAGACATGATGTACATTTAGGGAGCCCTCAGTGTTCAACCCTTTGAATTTGCCTTGGAAGGCCACTAGGTAGGAGATCATGTAAAATTCATGCCTATTGAAGTACTCAGTTATCTGGTGATGAAGACAGTCACTTGTCAATGTAGGTCAATCATAGAACTCTGTTTTCTTCATGATATGAGGTATCATGTAAAACATCCAGGGCTGAAACTTTGTTGCGTCTGCTTGGCCAGTAATCCGGTTGAGCAAGGTGATTATTATGGCAATTTCATCTTTAAACTCTCCCCTCTCAATGTTCTTTGGCAATGTCTTGTATTTTTCTTTCATCCATTTTTGTGCAATCTTCCTGCAGTATTTCTCTTTATGCATCTCCCATACTCTTTCGAATTCTTCCATAGAGATGGTAACACTTCTAGGCCAAGGTGGAATTGAGAAGCATTTCTCAATCATATCTGGCTTTAGGCTGCAAATTATTCTTCCATCCACTGACTGAATCTCCATCGCTGCAGGATTGTAATGCTTGATGCAAGCAATTACGAATTCTAAGCTCTGTACCGAAAAGGGAATGGATGTTGTTGCAAGAAGTCCTGAATGGCCAAGGTGCCTGATGGTGACATTGCCTGCGTCTTCTAAAGCACGCAGATTGAATACTGGCCTGATGTGGTGTAAGTCGGTCTCAACTGTTTAGATGAAATCATGATACAGTGCTGATTTGGTCTTGAACTCAGTGGGAATGTACTCCATTCTGCAAAACTCAGAGATTGACTGTAAACTCGCCTATATTCAGACAAGTTTTTACACACTTTCTATTTTTAGCTTGTTGATTTTCTTCTTCAAACAGATGAATTTTTTCAAAATTATTCTGAGATATGGGTTTTGTTCAGAATTTCGTTACAAGCAAACCAAAATTATCCATTTTGAAAATTTTGAGTGTAGACTGAAAAAGCAGCAAACCCTAATTTCCTCCGAAAATGCATGAAAAAAGTTGGCACCTGGGTTTTGATCAGATGTTAAAAATCTTGAAGACTAATTGAAAAAGCAGGAAACCCTAGATCTTGAAATTTTTTCTGAAAAATTTGTGACCTGGGTTTTGTCCATAAGACTATTCAAAGAGGACCCAGATAATTAAAATTTGAAAATTTTGATGTTCTCTGGGACATGCAAAGAAAAAGCAGCTGCTGTAACTTGAGAAATTTCTTGAAAAAATATTTAGAATCATGAACAGAGATGACCCAGATCAATAGAAATTGAAAACCTCGACCTCCTTCTTCAAAGAATTGATGTTCTGGATGAAAAAGCAAGCTTTTCTGTGTGCTGGTCTGAAAATTCATGAACTTTGAAAAATCAGCAAGTTTGAGCTCTTGAATCTTGAAAAGAGAAACTTTTAAAGTTGCTCCTCTACTTCTCCTTGGACGCCACTTGCAAGAAAATATGAAAAATGAAATACAAAGGCGCCTTAAATAAGTTTTTTCTTGAGAGAAACAGCTTTCTTTTTCCGTAGCTCAGACTTATGCATTGAATGTGGACGTTTCTTATCCATTTGAAATTTTGAAATTTCAAAAATTTGACTAAGGCATGAGAGTTTGGGCGCCCTTCTTAGCTAGAGGCGCCTATCTCTTTCAAACTTAGCCATTTTTCCACTACTTTCAACTTTTTTCTAATTTTCAACCCCAGTTTGATCCTGATTTTTGGCCTATAGATTGATCTCACGAATGAGCTAAATGATTCATCGCGAAGCTTGATCAAATTTGATGAAGTTTGTTTGGAGGCAACTTCTGACAAAAACTTCATTTAACCCTTCAAAATGTCGGGTGCCTATCTCTTCCAAGGGCGCCCATCTTTACAAGTGTTAGTCATTTTTATGAGTTTCAAGTTCTTGCTTGTCTTCTGACCTTCAAATGAATTCATGATTTCGGGAGCTAAATTGATTAGATCGACTGGCTGTCATATTCACTGGATAGCTTGGCAGAATCTGACAAGATGATCTTCGAGACTGCAACTGCTGAAACTACCATCTGAGGCCTCAAAACGCTAGGTGCCTATCTTCTCCAGGGGCACCCATGTTCACCAAACTTGACCATTTTTCATTTGTTTTCTCCTTGAAGTTTGGAAACCTCTTGTCGTGGCCCCTGTTCATCCTGAGTTTGCCAACAGCTGAATGATTCGATGAACTGACGAAGACATCCGCTACGAAGCTGGAAGGAAACTAAAGAGATTGAACATATCTGCAAACCCTAATTGCCGGATTAGGTCCTCCAAAAGGCTGGACACCCCTAGCCACCTAGGGCGCCTAGAGTTCCCAGACTTAGAATATTTTTCATTATTTTCATGGTTTGCCTTTTGTCTTTCGGTTGAAACTCCCTTCATTCAATCTTGAATTCTGGATGACTGAGTGATCTGATTACTGCGTTGTCGGGCTCATTGCGGAGCTGAGAAGAATTTGAACAACAATGCCTGGGAGCACGAACCCTAATTTCATCATCCGATACCTTCAAAAGTTGGGCGACTTTCTTCTCCAGGGGCGCCCATGGCTAGCAGACTTAGAAATTTTTCTAAGATTTTCAAATTTCTCCTTCGTTTGACGTGTTTCCCTTTGTTCTATGCCGGAGACAAAACTTTTTCTAAAGCATGAAGGTTTAGGCACCCAAACCGAGTAGGGGCGCTTGGTGTCTTCAGTGTTAGTCAACATTTTATATTTTTCAACTTTCACAATTTCCTTTCTCCGTTCTTCGTGAATGTTCATCGTTAACAACTTTTGTTCAGTGCTTGAATGTCTGACTTTGGCACCTGGCAGCCGACTGATCTCCATTGATGACCTTGGGTCTCTAGAAAAAACTTCTGAAAAAGCAAAATAGACCCACTAGGGTACAATTGATCTTTTCGTGATTCTGACTGCACCAGCCTGATGAGGAAGTATTTTAAGCCAATCAAAATTAGTCTTAACCCTAGAAGCCAAACTTTGTATTTTTAGAAAATTTTGCCAATATCTGTTTCAAAATAAACCTAGAAAAATCTAGAAAGAGTTTCTATTTTTAGAAAACTGCTAAAAATATAAATTTTTCTAAAATTTATGGTTGAAAAACTAAAATTTGGATATTGTTGATTTGGTCGTTCTGAACTAACCCAGATTGTCAGATTTTGAAAATTTCAAGTTTTTGACCCCCATGCAAGAAATGCAAATCCACAATTTTGACCTTTTTGACAGATTTTGACAAGACTTTGACTCATTTCTTCAAAAATGCCTAAGTGTGGCAAAAATTTTAATTTGGGGTACAACAAGTTGTAGTTAAGATCTGCAAACCCAGAGAAAAACTTTAGCTGCAACGTATTTGGTTTTCTTAACCTTGTGCCTCTTCCAACTGAGTTAAAAAGATAGGATTTAGATCATAGTAATGAGACTCAAACTCGGCTAGGGTGACTCGACTCAGGACTCATGATGTTTTGACCTGATCATTTAAGGCACAATGTGAATATGGTGATATCAAAAAGCAGTGGTTTTGAATATATGGGATGGTTATTCATAATTCAGCATTCAAAGTTTCACAGCATTCAAAGTTTCAGTTGATGTACTCAGGGACAGCATTCAATACAGGTTGACTAATGCTTGGCATATTCTTGTGTTATGGGCACATTGTATTTATTTGTGATGCAATCATTTATATGTGCTTGACATATATTTGTCAACAATGTTATTCTCTATGACCTAATTCTAAAGGCTTCAAAGGTCATATCATTTGGCGTAAGGTTTGATTTGTCATTTGGCATATTTAACATGTGGTAGGTAATCGACATTTGAGGTTTTCGATTATTGATCGACATGACAATTATGGTTTAACAAAGGAAATGACTTTCTCAAAAAGTCACTTGGCAGTGACATGGTAATCGACAACCATCATGAGTTAATGAGTTAATCTTAGACAGCGGATTCAAATGCATTATGATGTTCGTATTTCAACTGATTATATTCTTTTGAAAAGTCTTCAAAAGACTTGAAGGAAATGTAGGGAAAAGTTGTTATTGTTTCATTGTGTAAATATATGAAACCCTAGCTGCCACCATGGAGTTGTGGTTGCAGATTTCTGGTAAAATGTTTCACTGAGGAAGTTGAAAAAGAAAAGGCAAAGCTCGTAAATGGAGGACTTCAACGGGACAGTTTTGAAACGGTTCTTTTGGTATTTGTTTATTTTCATTCCTCCATAAACAGGTATTAAAGAAAACATTATTTACGGGCTTTGAGCATTTTTGTTAAGACATTAGTTATGAAGATTCAGTGGTTAATGATTTTTGAAACCCTTGGTTATTCCTTTGCAAACAAATAAAGGGTTATTGCATTCAGTTGAAGAAAAACAATTATTCCAATCTGGAAATTTTGATGGAATTACATGAGAACATATGTGTATAAAACAGAGGTTGATTACTGTTTTTGTTGTTGACATTTTTAAGAGATTAGTGCAAATATTCTGCAATTGAAAATCTTGTAAATATGGTGCAAAGTGTTTAACTGGTATATCTTGTATATTAGAGATTCAAAAATGAATCTTTAGGATATTTGATGTATTAGTATGGAAAAAGTGTGTGGGTTGAATTGAATCAGAGAAACCCTCTGATATTTCTATTATTCTGATTCTTGTAGAAGGGGTTGGTGCTCCTAGAGTGGGTGCTCTAAAATTTGCCAATAAGGCATTGTAAACAGTGGTTTTTCTACCCCTAGAGGGATTTTCACTCGTCATATTATTTGTCTTGTGGTCTCATTGCCTTGATATGATATTGTGTTATCATTGCTATAATGTGATAATGCTGTAAAGATCTTTGATTTGCTTTAATATTTCTCATTTCAGTTCTTTAACGGTTGCATTCAATTCATGAATGTATTTATCATTGAAATATTGAGAGCATAAATTAACTAAGTCTTTTTCATGGCAAAAGTTAAAATTGTTTAAGACACTGATTCTTTCCTCCCCGCCCCCTCTGATATAAAAAAAATTGTCGTAACACCCCAAGATAATGGCAAATATCATGAACAAATACCCCAACTATGAAATAATAGCAATATACCTTGTATAAATGATGAAGAATATTTTGATGCAGGTTTAATATTGCTTTGGAAATGTGATGTCCCTAATTTTTATATGCCCAAAAAGAAGAATTAGAGTAATTAATTAAATATTAAAATTGTCTGTAATTATCTTAGAAGACATTTTAATTATTTAATTAATAAATTAATATTTATGGCTTTATGAAATATTATGATATTGAAACTAAAGCTTTATAAGACCATTTACATTTAAATAATAAATAATTCAATTACAACAACTGAATGTTGAGGGCGAAGATTAAAAGGAGTATGAGCCGACTATTCATCATCACAGAATATTGAAACAGGTTTGGTTTTTGAATTGAAGAACCTAAGAATGGAAACTCTCAAACTTCGAGGGTCATTCTCAGATGGAAACCCAGTTTGGCCATTGCAGTAATTTACTTTATTTCAGATCGTTTACACAATTTGTAATCTTCTTCATAGGCATCGGTCATCTGGTGGCAGAGTTTAGTGGTGGTTTTATCTGTGAATACCAATAATGGGATTGATCGATCTTTTCTTTCATTGCGTCCCCTATTTACAATTGCTATATTGACCGTTGTTGCTATACTCATCATTGCATCATGCTAAGTGGAGTTTAATATGATTAGCGGCGATTATACTCTGCACGGGAGGTTAATGTAATGGCCAAAATCACCACACCATATGATTTCACAGAATGCTTGGCAGACAGAACCGTTATTTTCATATATGGCATTTGTGTGTATTGTCGAGAAGTATCGATTGAAGAACTGGCAGGAGAAGGGACCGGATTCACATTCGCAATAGATTATTTATAACATCTCTATTATATATATTATGTGTTGCTTGGCATCTCCATTATGATCGTCTAAGATATATCATAGCCATTGGATATTGGAGCTGTGTAGGTAAAATGGTGCGTTCTGAAGACATTACTCATTTCCATCGCATACATTGTCGTGTTTAAGCATTCTCAAATATAATCTGGTGCTCGTGGTGTTAGGAGATGCCCATACTCTCGTGCAGGTAATGAAGTCATTGTTGTTGGGGCTTCACAACATCATCTCAAGCATTCTATATCAGTTCTATTCATCACACGACATTTACACCTATCGGTTATATTTTCTTGGCGTCGTTCCTCATTTCCGGGTGATTGAGGACTCAGTGCACAGTAAAGGGATCCTCTACCATTCAGATTATAACTATGCAAATCGGGTCGGACTCTATATACATATATGTTGATGACGTTGCTTATTGGGACCATTCTTATGTTTCATATATACGCGGAATGTTGGAATCCACACGTACGATCATACATTTGCAAATTCTAGTGAAATAAAGAATTTGAGTCTTGTTGAGTCATGTTGGCGTTTCAAATAGCACCTCTGGAGTGCTTATTGGAAACGGACAGCTATTGCAAGTGTGTTAGTACATGCTCTTCGGATTATAGAGAGGAAGATCTCTCTTTGCTGATTTTCTACTTTAAAAGAGGGGTGTACTAAGATTCCTATCTTTTTTACTCAGCGGTACGACACAAGGGTGCATAAACCAATGCGCCGTAGCTAAGCTTTTTTCTCTGGTTTCCGCAGATCTTAACTACGACTAACCAAGCTTCTAGACTATCCTACCTCCTCAAGATAAACAGAGAATGAGGGCGTAGGAGCGAAATGGATTTGGTTGGATCACTTGAATCCTCCATCTCAATGGAATATGGCCGAGGCTCTGAACCTTCGGATATATACCAAGATAGGGCTCGATACAAGCAAGCACTCTTTTATGGTAAACTGGATCTGAGACTTGCCAAGGAGGAGGAACCCCTATCCGAGGTGTAGGCTTGGAAACAGCTTACTGGAAACAACATAGAACAATGGCCTCTCTAACAGGATTTCCGAGGAGGTGACGACACCTGTCCAAAGTGTAGGCTACAAGATAGATCATTAAACAACATCAAACGATAATGATTGATGACAAAATATCCAAGGAGGCGACAACACCTGTCCAAGGAGGAGATTGAAACAACGCAATATTTAAAAACAAGACTTTGAAAAACTCAAATAATTAGATCAAGCAAGCTTGCACCATCTGATTTATTTCTTCAAGGTTCTTCAAAGAATTACAAAGGTCGGGACAGCAAAGGCACGAAATCATGCACAATTGCGATCAACCAACGAACTCTCATCCAAGAGTGAACAGATATAAACAAGCTAACTCTGGCAACAATGGCGCAGCAATTTTGCTAGCAAATAAAGGTTAAACAAATAAAGAACCTAAGGCTCTTATTTATAGAAACACAAAGGAGTAGGCAACCCTAAAATCTCGTTGAGTTAACAAACAGTTCTTGCCAATCAGCAAGATTTATTTCTATGTCTAAAAGGAGGTGAGCAAATAGTTAACTGGAAATCTACTTCAGTTAACTGAAACTAAACAAAAGTCAAACTGGAAGTCTACCTCAGTTGACTGACACCTAACTAAAAGTGAACATATAATTACATATGTGTCTCCAAATAGACATCCACCTTTTGAGGAGATCTGAGATCCACAAATCGTGGGAGTCAAAAAGACATCCTAGATTAGTGGGATCTGACATGCATGATCTGTGGAGATCTAGAGTCAACTTGGAAAGGGGCATCAAGTTGACTTCAGTCATCATTAATGCTATTTCGAGGGTAGGACGTCCTTCCTTGGTGCTTTACACCTCTTCACCACTAGTCAACAAAGTCTCTATCCAGTCATTGACCTCTTTGGCCCCCTGGCAATTAATGCTTTTCAAGTTGACTATCTGGCGTCTAAGGATTTCTTCACCCGTCATAAGCTGCTGCTGATAGATTATACATTGGGCAGTTGCTTCATCTAACTAGATAGATATGGCTGCAATTTTGGCTAACTTCCAACCATTGGGATTTTCAAGGAATGAAGATCGGATGACATCTTGGAACCATGTCTGTACCGTTTCAAGCTCAACATATTCTCCTCCTTCTCGCTGATATTCTAACTCAGGGAAGGATATTACCAACGTTCTTGCAAAGTTGATAATATTGGCGACAAAGAGTCTATAATCAATCAGCTCCACTAAATTGGCATCGTAGGCTCTCACCTTGTATGCCACCTGTTCTTTCCACTCAAAGAGATGGTGTTTGTTCTCAGAGGTTGTAACTGATTCATATGCCTGTTGTAGATCAGCAAATGTCGCCTCCTCTCTCGGCCTCTCTTGAGCTACCTTCACATCCGACTGCTGGATTTCTGATCTAAGTCCATGTGCCCTGTCTCTCAGGTTGATATGCTACTATCAACACACACCGTCCTTTGATGACAAACTCATCCACTTGACGTCTCAAGTGTTTGCCGTATGTAATCAACTGATGATGGTTTCTTTCAGCTAGGAGATCCAATAGTCCTTGAGGCAACGCCGAGAAGTTTAGAGTGTCATGTATCAAATTAAAAATGTACAACTTTAGCTGACGGATTTCAGCCTTCAAGGCTGCTTTGTCTTGTCCATCCTTTGTCATCCTTTCTTTGACACTCGCTGAGGCAATTCCAAGAAGGTCTGCCTCCACCTGTCGAGTGGTCTTTCCAAGGTTCACCTTTGAAAGCGTGAAATCCTCAACCCTCACATTATGTATATCTTTGTCTTCAGGTGGGGCAGCAGTCTCTATGATAACCTCGTTCTCTGCATTCTTCTCTACATGTGTCTGCTTCTTCAACTTCTTTGTCGGCATGTCTTGTGGGACATGATGGAATTCAGAGAAGTCAAGTTGATAAGGTGGTCTCTCCCTTTTCCTCCCAAGCGAGCTTTCCAACCAGATGGAATCTCGGCTAGCATCACTGAGAGGAGGAACGTAGGCCCCCTGAATGCTGGAAGAACGAGACTGTGCCATGGCAATGCCTCATGGTGGCGAGTCCAGATCAATAGGACTCTGTGACCTCTGTGATGGTGGTGAAGCTGGTGGCTCTGTTTTTATCACTGGCACCGCTTCTGCTGCAACTTCTTCTACAATGGTTTCCATCTCTACAGCGATTATTTCAATCACTAGTTCTTGTGTAGTTGCAGCGGTCTCAACTGTCTCAGGTAAATTGGTGGCTGTCTCCACCTTTACCTCTTGCCGGCTTGTGTTGGCAATTCCTTCTGGAGGAAAGCTCATCTTCCTCTGTCTGGGTTTCCTCCTAGACGTGGAAGGTAGTGTAAACTGAACCGTTGGCGGCTCTGATCAGGGAAGTACTACCTTCCTTTTCCTTTTACTGTCCAGATAGAGTTGACTGTGTCGAACTACTCTACCCGTTCTTTCCTCAATAGATGTACTCTCTTTCGCGTACCAGTCTACTTTGCCGAGTGGTTGTGAATCCACTAGACCCGTGAAGAGGGAAGAAAGAATGACTTCTTCTTCGTCCTCAGATAAGCCCTCGATGTTCTCTGACATGAATTCCGCAATCTGCGAGAGCTTGAATCTGCTATGGTTCCTTCTTCTCACTTCGAACTCATCCTCGCAGTTGACCCAAAAATCTTCCATGAAAGGTTCATGTGATGATCTTTGCTCAAGATGAGCTGTGAAGATGCCTCTGGGGTCATAGGATGGCCTCCTGTCAATGAGGTACTTGAGATTAAATCTCACTATTTCCTGGCTTATCAACCTTGCATCGGCTACAGTCCTGCATCTGTAGAGTCCCATCTGAAAAGGAAAGTTTGCAGCAGTCTTTTTCTTTATGCGAAGGTAAGAGTGAACCTCGGCCAATTGCCTCAAGAATTCCATGAACACTACCCTATCTGAGGGGTAGCGTGGCATCATGGCGAGGTGGCCATTGTAGCCATACATGCGTATGTAGGTGAAAGTGGGGAATTGTATGAACCAATCCACCCAGTCTACCATTGCTGCCTTAGCTGCTGGTGAAATACGCACGTGCATCTCATGGTCTAGCTCGTGCACGGTGTGCATAGTAAAAAGGTCATTTATCTTTTTGAAGTGTCTTTCCGCTAGAGTGAACTCCAAGCGAGGAAAGTATTCTTGTACCTTTTGCACACCCAAGGTTCCCACAGTGTTTAATGTTCTGAAATCGCCTTGGAAGGCTATGAGGTAGACCAAGTATGAACACATGTGGAAACGGTGCTCTTCTAGAAACCCGGTGAATTGTTGGTGGAGTGTGTCACTGGTCAAGGAGGGCCAGTCGTAACGTTCTTTCCTGCTGATTATCTTGCCAATAATGTAGAACATCCACGGCTGGAAGGATTTTGCCTCCTCTTGTCCAGTGACTCTGCTGAGTAGGGTGATTAGCACTCCGTACTTGTCTTTGAATTCTCCTCTACCAACCAATCTAGGCAAGCTGGTTCTCTTTTCTTTCAGCCAATGTTCAGCCATTATAAGCGAACACTCATCCTTCGAAGCTTTGAATGCCTTTTCGCATTCTGTCACTGATATGACCTTCTTGGTAGGGCATGGTGGAATTGCAAAACAAGTCTCTATGTCCACCGGCTTCAAGCTGCAAATCACCCTCCCGTCTACTGACAGGATCTCTCTTGTAGTAGGGTTGTAATGCTTTGTGCAAGCAGTTACAAGCTCGATGCTTTGTAAGGTGATTGGAATAGATGCTGCTTGAAACAAACCGGATTCTTCAATGTTTTGCAACGTGATTTGGTTCATGCCCTCCAAATCCTCAGAATTGACCTCTGGATTTTTCTACCATATGTCTGTGTCAGTTGTTTTCAGGTAATCATGGTATAAGACCGTTTTGGTCTTGTATTGTACCTGAGAGTACTGCATTCTGAAAACCTTGAATATTGACTAGGCACTTGACCCTGTTCTGACACTTTTTTGGAATTGCTAAAAATAGCTTCGCCAAGGGTAGTTTTTACGAAAAATTCTGAGACAGGGGTTTTGTTAAGAGTGATTTTCTAGACAAACCCAGATCGTCAGAAATTCGGAAAAATGAGTTTTTCTTTGACATGCAAGAGCCCTTCGGTGGCAGAGGCAGTAGGGGCACCAGAAAGTGTTTTTTCTCGGAAAAATTTAACACATGGGTTTTGTTCGTGCTTCAAAGCCAAACAAACCCAGTTTGTCTGTTTTTCAATATTACGACTTTTTCCGGAAACCCTAAAAAATAGGGGAAGCACGGCTACTTTTTCTAGAAAAATCTACCATATGGGTTTTGTTGAAAAAGCTGTGTTGATCATACCCAGTTGGCCAGATCTGTGATAATCTGTCGTTTCCTATGACATGCAAAAGAAATATAGATAGAAATAGAGGAAGTAGACAGAAGATGGATTGGAATTTATAAACTGCCACTTTGCAATAATCTTTCTTTGGGAGCAATCTTGGGGAAAGAATGCTTTTATTGCCAATGATCTTCAAAAATATTGAAGATCCGTCCAAAACCTCTGCCAGATCTTGAAAACGTGTTCTTGAGAGCTATTTGATGTTTTATCCTTCAATCTGCAAAAAGAATAATGAAGAATGGTACGCCTAGCATGAATATAAGGTAATTAGGGTTAAGATCCACAAAGTATGGAAGATAACTCATCATTCAGGCCTGATTTGGAGTTCCAAAAGATGGTTTCGACTGATTGTGGAGTGTTTGGTCTCTTTTTGGCTCCAAATTTGCTAACTCAAGTCAATATTTCAGCTTTGACTTCTTTTAGGCATCCATTCTTGAAGTTGATCATTTTTTGTTCATTTTGCAAGTTGAAGTGCTCTCGCTTGATCTTTGATTCAGGTTGCTCAGTTGATCTCAGGCAGTGGCTGGCAGTTCTGTTGTTGAGGCAGGATCAGTATGATTAGATATGCTTGGGAGGGGCTAACTCAGAAAACTGAGTTTAGGCCTTCAGAAAGAAGGGCGCCTTTCCTTGAGAGGGACGCTTTTGACAATGCCTTAGTCAATTTTCATTGACTTGTTCTTTGTTTTGACCTTTTCAGACCCTCTTTGCTTTGATCTGACGTTTCCGATGTTAGATGAATTAGATGACTCTACTTGACGATGCATCGAGTAGCCAGCTTGGTCTTTCTCAAGATGACTGACTTCTCAGTTGAAGCTGGCAAGTTTTGATCCTTCAAACTAAAGGGGGCCCCTGGCCAGCAAGGACGCTTTTAGTTTTTGCTTGGTTTCATCTTGGCTATGGACTGCTAGTCTTTGACCTCCTCCATCAGTTGATTGATTTGTCGGAAGTTCTTGCTGATAGTCTTGCTGACGAGATAGGTCATAGCTGAGAAGGTCATCCTGGGAGGCAATGAAGATTCTGACTGAATCTGGATGCCTTTAGGAAAGGGCGCCTTTCTTCAAGAGGGGCGCTTTTAGCCATGCCTTAGCCATTTTCTGGCTTATCTTTCCAGTTCTTCAAATTTGGCTTTTTCTGCTTGATCTCATCTCGTGATTGTCTGGTGTGTCTTATGGACTTGCTGTTAGATTGATCACGTAACTAGGAGGAAGCTGGAAAGATATTATGTATAGAGTTGCTGCTTATGGATTCATCTGGTGCTTGCAACTGAGGGGCGCCCCTGGCAAGCAGGGGCGCTTTTACCTTGAAGCTCTCTAATTTGGCATCTTTGTCGTTGATGGATCCTCCATACTTTGCTGACGGTTGGTCAATGATACCTGAATCGGATGATCTTGCTGATTGTTTCGTTGTCGAGCCAGCATGAGAGTGAAGAGGATGACTGAGTTGAAGATGCCAAATGATTTCATTTGCCCTCTGAGATCCAAGGGCGCCTTTCTTCAAGAGGGGCGCCTTTAGCCACTGTAGACTGTGTTTTGCCTTGGTAGACAAAACGTGCACCTTCCAGACTTAGCCAAATTTTGGCCTTTTCCGTTTTGAGAATCTCCTTCATTGAAATAGCATCTTTTCATCCTTTTTCACCATAGCTTCTTGGTTGAAGCTTTT
Organism: Sequoiadendron giganteum; assembly: GCA_007115665.2. Taxonomy (NCBI): domain Eukaryota; kingdom Viridiplantae; phylum Streptophyta; class Pinopsida; order Cupressales; family Cupressaceae; genus Sequoiadendron; species Sequoiadendron giganteum. Next base: position 327,898,953 of record CM021105.1, on the reverse strand, counting down.
GAGGTTTAGCTTTCAGCACCTGGTACTGGCCAATCTACCATTAATGGCTGCGGAGCTCCTAGCTTTTTTCCGGAAAAATAGAAATAGACCCACCAGAGTAAAACATAATTTTTGATAATTCTGACTTGATCAGTGTGATCGTGAAGGCAATTAATCCTATCAGAATTATTTTCAATCATTTCCGGGAAGGTCCTATTTTTAAGGGTTTCCTTAAAAATAGGGGCAAAAAACCCTAATTTTCATTTTTTCAGAATTTTAACCATAGGTTCCTTGACAGAAAGCCACAAAGATTTCATATCTGTTTTGACCTAAAACATACTTTTGATGGCATTTTTACGTTATTTAGCTCAATTTAAGCAGAATGCCAAGAATTTCATTTTGGGTATAACAAGTCATATGCCTCTGCAGAATAATATATTTATTAGATATATATATATGTGTCATATCCAATAAGTTGAATTCTAATTGTAGCATCAATTATCTGCTTGCATTGAATTCTGGCTATGTTAATCAATGCCAACTGTTAGAAATACTTGGACTTAGAAATACCTAGACTATATCTTGCTTAGTCCTTGTTCTGACTGCATATATGTTGTGAGTCTAAAAATATGAGCAATACAAATATTTGGATTTATTTTCCAAAGAGGCAATATTATAGCACTTGAAATCACTCATTTTGTAAACTGTTTGACAAAATGCCAATGTGTCAAACGAGAAACCTATAAAATATCGCTTAATCCAAGTTGGGGATATTATAGGAAACATGCTGCAACAGGTATGAACAGCAAGATAGACACTCAAAAATCTCACCAGCTCATGCTAAACACCCCCAAATCAATCATAAGCTAAGAACACCACTTCAAAGCACCCCCAACTCCACCACAACATGTTGGAAGATGAATATATCAATTTGGAAATTGGAATCAAACTTGTACAAGTCTAATATAAATAGTGATTCATTGCAAAACGTTTGAAACAAGAAGAAAATCACTCGACAAACACTCTAAAGTGTTGATTACACACTCCAAAACTGCAACATCAAATACCTTCATGCTAAAACCCCAACAAACTGGAACTCAAGTGAAGCACTGTGATTCTTGAATTTAACAACTCCAACTAGCTAGGGATTATCTCTCTATAATGTCCCTTTTGAAATCGAGCAAGGAAAAATTAAAAAAACAATAATATTTTATTATTCTTGATTTTGGCGCTAAGGGGAAGAAGTGAAATAATATTTAAATTTGATTTTTGGCACCTAAGATATTTTTATTTTATTGGGTTTGGGCGACCCCTTTTTGGGGAGATATAAGGGGAAAATAAATTAAAAATATCATAAATTTGGATTGGGGTTTTTTGGCGCCCAATTGAAAAAGTAAAAATTAAAAAATTAAAAGAGATTTTAAAAATAGAAGTGGCACCCAAATTGGGTCGGCCATTTTGGAGAGTTAAGGAGGAGGTCACTCAAATACAAGTTCACTTTGGGAGGATTATTCATCATTCAGCATACTGTCTTATTCCTTTTGTCTGCAATTTATTTGCATCATATTCCAAGGATGAAAACCCTTGAGGATATAAGGTCAATTGGACAAAAACCTGATTCATCTTGGGAACACTTCATAACTGAGGCCTAGTTGTACTTCATTGGCATCATTTGAAGAAGAAGAGCAGAAATTTAAATCAGATCTTTGGATCAAACTTCCTGGCATGTTTTGGAGGGTGATATGACTAGGGTTTGGCCCTTGAAGTGGTGCGCCATAATTGGGAAGAAGGGCGACTAGCATTGAAGGGAAAATTTGGGCATTTGGAGGGAGTTTGGTGTTGTGTTTGCTTCAGAATTGCACCAGCAGCAGAGAAGATCTAATTCGCCTATTTGAGAGCAACATTTTGGCATCATTGGTGTTCACTTGTGCAAAGGTTTCCAACCCTCATTTTGGGGTCACACTTGGAGAAGCGATTCCATCATTTGGCAGCCATTTTTACATGTTTGGTATGTAAAACCTATAGGGTTTATTTCTGTTGTGGTTAGTAGATTTCTGGGCATGTTTTGGAGACATTTTCACCATACATTTGTATTCATCTTAGCATCTTGTGACAGCTGGAGCAATTCGCCCAGCTAGGGTTAGGGTAAATCAGCATTTCATTGCACATTTTGGCTTGTTAGTAGGGTTTCTTCATATCACCAAACTACAGTACTCTTCTGGGCATGTTTGGAGCCCATTTCATGGTGAACTTGCATAAATGTTAGGCTTGATTTCGTAGCAATAGAGTTGGACAAATTGTTTATAAGAATTTGCAATGTTTTGGAAGTTCCAATTGGTGCCTCTTATTGTTGGTTACAGAAATGCTTGATGTTAGATATATTCACCATATTCTTTGAGGCATTTTTGGATGAGTTTGTATTGTTGTTCATGCTTATTTCAAATTAGAAATTCTATATCAGAACTAGGATTTTTAGCAGAAATTTGAAATGCAGAAACTAGAGCAGAAATCTGAGTTTTAAAAATCAGAATTTTGAGTCAATATCCTAGTTGGGATATTTCAGTGGTATCGAAGCCTTGATCCTGCCAATCTGTGGTGTTAGCAATTGCATATCAAATTTCAGCAGTTGGTTGATGTGTCTTCTATAGTACTCTTCTGGGCATGTTTGGAGCCCATTTCATGGTGAACTTGCATAAATGTTAGGCTTGATTTCGTAGCAATAGAGTTGGACAAATTGTTTATAAGAATTTGCAATGTTTTGGAAGTTCCAATCGGTGCCTCTTATTGTTGGTTACAGAAATGCTTGATGTTAGATATATTCACCATATTCTTTGAGGCATTTTTGGATGAGTTTGTATTGTTGTTCATGCTTATTTCAAATTAGAAATTCTATATCAGAACTAGGATTTTTAGCAGAAATTTGAAATGCAGAAACTAGAGCAGAAATCTGAGTTTTAAAAATCAGAATTTTGAGTCAATATACTAGTTGGGATATTTCAGTGGTATCAAAGCCTTGATCCTGCCAATCTGTGGTGTTAGCAATTGCATATCAAATTTCAGCAGTTGGTTGATGTGTCTTCTATAGTTGGAACTATGCATGCAACTATGTTTTATAGATATATCTGTACCAGATTTAATGAATATCACTCTCTTTGTAAGAAAAATTGAGATGTTCTCGCATTCAATCAATTTTTGGGTGGATCAGAAGAAGAAGACGAAGAAATTTTGACTTGCAGCCTACAAGTAATTATGAGAAGGACAAAAATCAATCAACATGCAGCCCTAAAGAAGACATGTCCAAAAGTTCACTTCAGCTCTATGAAGACAAAGACAAAAGAGATTCTCCTATTAAAGCTACAAATGAAGAGCACATGAAGAATGAAGAAGATACCACCATAGAAGTTGTCAAACCAGCCAAGTTAGATCAGCTACATGAAGGTATGGGTGCTTGTGATGTTTCATTATTTGAGCCTAGCATTGCTTCATCACCTTTACATCATTCTGACAAGGAATCAAATTGTGGTTTGGGTGTCCTTAAATCGGATGTTGCTCATACATATGTGAGCAATTCAGAAATTTCAGTATGTAGTGAACAAAGTGAATTGGATAAGATTGATTTGACATTGTAAGATTTGAAGGATCCCTTGGTGCTTAAGGAGGTTATAGCTGTACATACACTTTCTAGATCAGCCCATAAGGAAAAGCATGATGTAGAAGATTCTACTCACTACTTTGATGATGACCCTTTGATTGAGCATGATGATAACCTAGTTTCCACACATGGATGTAATGAAGAAGAGACCATGAAGGAAGCTGATTTGGAGGTGCACATTTATGAAGACCAAACAGAAATTTCACATGGAGGTGTTGAGTCAAATAAATCACATAACTTGGAAGGGCAATTGAAGGTAAATGAAGGTAAGATTGTGTCATCCCTAACTCATTTTGATCATGTTCATAAGATGATGGCAGGTTTGTGTTGGAAGCTCTAGGGAAGCATGAAGGTCTTGAAGGAAGTATATCTCTTGATGACTTGCACGAACTTAAGGAGGCTTTGCTGGTAGTGAAGTCAAACTAACTACACTTACTTGCTGACAGAGATCCTCTCCTCACACTTGGTGAGATATACTTGGATGCTTTGAGAAAAAAGGAAGAGGAGGTGGACAAGCTCACCCTTGAGCTTGAGGATGCAGTGGATTCTTTGAGGGCCGCTCAAAGGGCTCTCCAAGAATCAAAAGATCATGAGGATAACCTTTGTCGGAAGATGACAAAGGGTGGAGACATGGAGGATCCCATGAGGAAGTCATGAAGATAAAGGAGATCTATACACATGAAGATTTAGCTTCCAACCATAGGACAGAAATTATGACACGTGACACACTTGATTTTGCATTGAAGACATCCCTCAGACTTCCACTAATGAATGAGCACTCATTCATGGAAGGAGAGATGATTGAGATTGAGGAAGACATCGCACTAAAGCATGAGGTAAGAACTGATTTTCTGATGTATGACAGCAATCCCTTATCTTCAAATTATCATGTTATGACAACCAACGGGATCAGCCTTAAGGCTTATAATTTTCATGGAGAAACTCATGTTGGACCAGCACTTGTTGGAGAACATGCAATGATGAGGAAGGAGAAGTTTGAAATGATCGAAGGCACTATAAAGAGGTATGATGAAAGTTCTGATTTTCTGTTTTACAATAGCAATCATATTTTTGTGTATAACCATGAGATAGCAGCTATGTCGCATGCAAGGAATGGTGTTGAGGGATCTCCAAATGTTGGCACTCAAGATGTGAGTGTCAAATACAAGGAATGTATTGTGGATTCAAGGCACAAAGATTCTGATTATGCATACCATACTAGGGAAGATGTGAAGAAGACACGAGACATGTGTGATAGGTGGTCGCAAAGAGCTAGGAGAGCAAAGATGTTGGCTGCCCAACTTTCGGGACTTATGGCACACATCAGGGTTGCAAATTTGAATGAAGATACTACAGAAAGACACAAGAGGACCAAGCTAGTATGGCATGTCATGAGAGAGGCAAAGAAGATTCAAAGTATGTGGCATATGAGGAATGAGCCTTATATGGTGGCCAAGCAAGTGGAGCAATCAAGTTTGAGGTATGATTCAGAATTCCTTGTTTGTTCATGTAGCTTGCTTTATGAGGATTTAGTGTCACCTCTATTGGAAACCCATTTGAAGGCTTACATCATAGCCTTGGATGGCATTATAGAGCATACACTTTTGTGGATCAGCCACTAGTATTATGCCTTCATATGTAGATGGAGATATGGGCAATGCAGATTTGGTTTGGTCGTTGATCATTCATGGAGCACTTAAAGAGTCTGCTTGTGATGAGTCTCATCATGTTGATTACTCTCTAGTAGAGTATGTAGCTGCTCTATTTCAAGGATTTGTGATGCATGCCATGGAGACACTTGCCTTTATTGGGCATACTTGGGAGGTGAAGCTGCACTATGACACAAAGTGTGGAGGTTTTGCTAGAATGTTTGGTTTTGAGTTACTAATGTTTGTGTTCGAGCTAGACTAACATAGGGATTGGAAGAAAGCATGAAGATATTGGCCTTCCTGACCTAGTTCATGAGGATCCACTCCATTTTCAGCTAAGAGAAGACTGTTATGCCTTATTGCACATGGAAATCTTGCAGGCTACTTGGAGGATAGCAGTTGTTTCGGTGTTTTGGAGAGGTTTGGATCATCTCTTCATCATTGGGGAATGGCGTATGAATGATAATTTATCATCATATGACATTGGTGATGATATAGCAGCAACATAGGAGAGGCTCATATATTCTTCTATGTACTTAAGGGGGGCCTCTTGCACATTCATGGGGAGTCCTTCGAAGTTGGAGAGTTGGTTGATGTTGATACTCCCTTAACGTACATCTATCTCCTCAATTTTGGTGAATGTGGTAGTGTGATGGTATAGGACCCAAGTGGTGGTATGCATGTCATTGCGAAGAGAGGATTGTAATATCCCTATTGAAATCAAGCAAGGAAAAATAAGAAAAGCAATAATATTTTATTATTCTTGATATTGGCGCTCAAGGGGAAGGAGTACAATAATATTTAAATTTGATTTTTGGCACCTAAGATATTTTAATTTTATCGGGCTTGGGCAACCCCTTTTTGGGGAGATATAAAGGGAAAATAAATTAAAAATATAATAAATTTGGATTGGGGTTTTTTGGTGCCCAATCGTAAAAGTAAAAATTAAAATAAAAAGGAATTTTAAAAATAAGAAGTGGTGCCCAAATTGGGTCGGCCATTTTGGGGAGTTAAGGAGGTCACTATAAATACAAGTTCATTTTGGGAGGATTATTCATCATTCAGCATATTATCTTATTCCTTTTGTTTGCAATTTATTTTCATCATATTCCAAGAATCCTTGAGAATATAAGGTGAATTGGACAAAAACCTGATTCATCTTGGGGAGGCTTCATAATGGAGACCTACTTGTACTTCATTGGCATCATTCGAAGAAGAGCAAAAATTCCAACCAGATCTTTGTATCAGACTTGCTGGCACGTTTTGGAGGGTGATATGACTAGGGTTTGGCCCTAGAAGTGGTGCGCCATAGTTGGGAAGAAGGGTGACTAGCATTGAAGGGAAAAATTGGGCATTTGGAGGGAATTTGGTGTTGTGTTTGCTTGCAAATTGCACCAGCAGCAGAGCAGATCTGATTTGCCTATTTGGGAGCAGCATTTTGGCATCATTGTTGTTCACTTGTGCAAGGGTTTCCAACCCTCATTTTGGTATCACATTTGGAGAGGCAATTCCATCATTTGGTAGCCAAATTTACATGTTTGGTACGTAACACCCATTGGGTTTATTTCAGTTGTGGTTAGCAGATTTCTGGGCATGTTTTGGAGACATTTTCGCCATACATTTGTATTCATCTTTGCATCTTGTGACAGCCGGAGCAATTTGCCCAGCAAGGGTTAGGGTAAATCAGCATTTCATTGCACATTTTGGCTTGTTCGTAGGGTTTTCTAATATCACCAAACTACTGTACTCTTTTGGGCATGTTTGAAGCCCATTTCATAGTGAACTTGCATAAATCTTAGGTCTGATTTTGTAGCAGCAGAGTTGGACAAACAGTTTATCAGAATTTGCATGTTTTGGATGGTCAAATCGGTGCCTCTTATTGTTGGTTACCGTCATGCTTGATGTTAGATATATTCACCACATTCTCTGAGGCATTTTTCAATGAGTTTATATTGCTGATCATGCTTATTTCAAAATCAGAAATTCGATATCAGAACTAGGGTTTTTAGAAAAAAATTGAAATGCAGAAACTAGGGCAAAACTCTTAAGTTTTAAAAATCCGAATTTTGGGTCAATATCCTAGTTGGGATATTTCACTCTCAAATCTGAAACTAGGAATCAAATGAGGGCTTTCATCCTCAAAGGATTTAGAAAGAATACACAAGTTCACTCCGACAGCATAACTATATAAGAAATCTTCAACATAACATATGAGCCCCTAACACCTCCTTTTATAGCTTTTTCATTTCTTTTCTGAAAAAATCACTTTTTTGCTTTTCGTTGCTTTTTTGAAAAAGTACTTTTTGTTTTTTCAAGAAAGCGCTTTTTTTCTTTATTCCTCGAAAATGCATTTTTTTCTAAATCAAATAACTCATTACGTGCAAAAGACCCCCTTGTCTATGTTAGTTTTAAATCAGAAATGTAAATAAGCAGAAATACAACACACAAATCAATGAACACAGCAAATTACCTTGGGAAAACCCTCCTACAAGGGGCAAACTAATCTCTTATATATCAGATGGATAAGTGCAGAAAACTGCATACAAATCAGGCCCTAGACAAGGCCGAGTCTAATACAAAGAATAGAGACACTTATCCTTAAAGCGAATCTTGAAAAACACCAATGATGACACTTCTCTTAGAATCGAATCTGCTGCTAAGAATGGCGAACTGCTGCTAAAGTGCGATTTTGAGTTGAATGAATTGATGCTTGAATGAGAGGACTCTATCCTCTTTATATACCCAACTAGGCGCCCACCTTTCTAGGGCCGACCTAGAAAATACAAGTTTTATTTATAAAAAATAAAGGCTGACCTGCCTAAATCAAAATATAATTAGGAGAAAATATCTCCCGCCACTACAACACTAACAATCTAGGTATCCAAATTTTAGAACACTTAATTACCTTTCCAATGAGCTATTATACTAGTTTGTCCTTTAATTATTTCTCAACTTTGGACAATGTTAGTGAAATAATTGAACAATAACTCAACCAAGTTGCAAAAAGCACTACAAGGACTTTGGAATCCAATTTTGATCATGCCATGAAGAAATTGAAGCAGTAGGAAAGTGATTGGGACCGATTCGATGACTTCCTAGAAATAGACATGCTCTCCAAGAAGTTTGGAGAACCCCCCAAGAGTCTGAGAATATTTCTGGAAAAGTCAATGCGATTCAAAACGCCAACTGAGCTCAATGCCACAAATAGAAATCCTGAAATACTAAAGTTGCATCCTCCAATATGTTTGGAGTTCTCCCCAACACACCTAGAAGCTTACAGGAAAACTCAAAAGTTCCCCAAAAGCTCACGAAACAATATTGTGTAAAATGGGGACATTACACCGTAGCCTTTAATAGGCTCTAAAAGGCCAGCGCAATGTTTTAAAGGACTGTCACAGCCTTTAACAAGCTGTTTTACCAATATTAAGGGAGCCATACAACCTTTGGGGAGTGTCGTACAGCCTTGAGGGGGCTTTGAAAAGTATGAAGGTTTGCTGATTAGATAAAAAGGCATGCTGATTGGACTTGTACAGCAAGGTCAGCACTAGAATTTATTAATATTTTTATTTTGCTTATTATTATCAATTCGTAAGGAAGTTTTGAAAATTACAGTTTACAACAGCAATGCATATATTTATCATTTGTTAACTAGTGTGTACATCAATTAATAACTTTTGTAAAGAAAATTTGTTCCCAGCATTTGGAGTTGAGAAATTTATTATATGGTAATTATTTGTGAAAATAAGATGAAACAATGTTGATCACGAAATACCTGCATAACTAAAATTGGGAAAATTGCACGTTTTGGTTAAAAATTCCTCTAAAGCCAATTTCAGTGGTATCAAACATAGTAACAGGGCTCGCCCAAACTCGCCAGGACTCGGCGAGTCCCAAGTCGAGTCACCCTAGCCGAGTCTTGGGGGCTCGAACTCGGCCGAGTCCTGGCTAGACTCACCGAGTCTAGGCGAGTCCTGTCAGCAGGACTCGGCAACAGGCAATGTTTGAAAAGTGCAAAAAACTACATAAAATTTAAAGTTAAATTTATTTATTTTACTTATTGTGAGTGCAAAATGTTGTACGCCATGAAGGTTTGTATGGTTTTGGAGGTCTTAATTTGGGCTTGGTGACGAGGGGCCCAGGACCCCGCTCGAGGCGCTGCCCCTTGACCCTGTTGGGGGCGCTGCCCCCAGACCCTCACAAGGGGCGCTACCCCTTGACCCCGCTGGGGGCACTGCCCCCAGACCCCCGCAAGGGGCATTGCCCCTTGACCCCACTGGGGGCACTGCCCCCAAACCCCCACAAGGGGCGTTACCCCTTATCCCCACTACAGGCGCTACCCCTAGAACCCTGCAATGGGTGTTGCCCCTTGACCCCACTGGGGGCGCTGCCCCCAAACCCCTCGCGAGGGGCGCTGCCCCTCGACCCCACTAGAGGCACTGCGCCTAGATCCCCACAAAGGGCACTACCCCTCAACCCCATTAGGGCAATTTCCTTGATACTTGAGATTATGGCTACTACATCATCCAAGACCTATCTTAAACACATTCGTAGGAAAGATGCAAACTCCTTTGAGCCATAGACTTCTAGTTATTGTTTTAAATCTTTTGATATGTCATATTTGTTTGGAACATTTGATGTCATGGATTTCATATTCCATGAGTTTTGTATACATTTGAGTCTTTGACTATATATCTAAGTGTGCTATTTCCTTGAGCAGCTCAGCTACAATTTATGTTTATATTTATATGATCGATATATACTTGTGTTAGTGATGAGGACCTTGATTGGGTTGACCGGGTAGATAGAAAGGTTGAGGCTATAGCCATGGCAGAGGAGGCTAAAGCACGAGCAAACACATCCAAAACTAATGTTTGTGAGGGTGGCATGGAGTCACAAGCAGAGACTATGGCTGCAGTTGCTACATCATCTAGGACCCACCTTAGATGCCTTCGTAGGAAGGATGCAGACTCCTTTGAGCCATAGACTTGTAGTTATTGTTTTGATATTTCATATTTATTTGGAACATTTGATGTCATGGATTTCATATTCCATGAGTTCTGTATACATTTGACTACAATTTTATATATCTAAGTGTGCTATTTCCTTCAGCAGCTCAGCCATAATTTGTGTACTTTATACTTATGTGATTGATGTATACTTGTGTATGGGATCAAATTTGCTTCTATTTAATGATGTTATTGTGTCTTTAAGGTTTATTCAATAAAGGGTGCTTGAAACAAGTTTTAAATCCTTTAAAATCTCTAAATTTCTAGGGTTTTCTCATTTTGCCAAGTCTGCGCCGAGTCCTAAGTCCCAAGTCGAGTCACCCTGACCGAGTCCGAGCTGAGTCTGAGCCGAGTCCGAGTCTCGTTACTATGTCAAAGCATACATGATTATTTATGACAATTGCAAAAAAAAATAGACGTATTCCATTCGAAATATTTCATCCTTCCTTTCTCTTCTTCTCACAGAATGCAAAATGATAAAATGGCAAAATGAGGGAGTTTTATGTTTTTATGTGTCTTTGTTTTAGGTTTCGAGTTGTGTAAGGGGTGTGGGGGGCCTTGTGGGTCCCCCACCTCTTTTTTTTTTCTTTCAATTTCTGACTTTTTTACTTGCCAAGCCATAGGGTACAGTCAGCCTTCCCATGTTTCTTTTTTCTTTGCATTTTTAGGACATCCCCTAATATTTCCTAGTCAGCTTTGCATCCTCAAAACATCTCAAGGGAAAGAACGATTGAAAAAGTCTAGGCGATGGATCCCTATATAATGCTGATATGTAATTCTCCCTATTCTGTTATTGAACACAAGTAGCTTTGTTTGTTAATCTCTCATAATTAGATTGCCTAATAGTCGTTTTGCATCTTGTGTTTTATGATTTTCTATTTCATGTGCTACAATCTACAATTTTGTTTGAGAGATTTCCATCACTTTAATAAATTGTAGATTGTCCTTTGTGCATCTCTTGGGATCTGCATAAATCAATACAAGTTGCACATTTGATATGAATATATAGGCTTCTGGTAGTTCTCATACTAATCAATGTCTACAGCCAATGTAGGGTGCCCTATGTCCATAACCACAAGTGCCAAGGAGGCAGGGACCTTCCCTCTATCAGCTCTTCTCCTGTTTCTAATTTTGAATCTTTTTTTAACTCGTCAGACAAAACTTCAATGCTTTTTCCACTAAAATATGAACTTCCAACACCTTAAACAAATTGCACTTGACTCTTTCCTCAAATAATACACAAGGCTTTGAGAAAACATACAACTTGGAAAATTTAGTAACTCCATATAAAAATGGTGAAAGCTAGGAGATGAATTGAGATTTAGAAGATAAGCTCTAATGACACCACATAAAAATAATAACAATAGGACTGAAATTTCCCCAGTTGAAAGAAAATCAAAATGCACAAATTATTGGCACTGCAAAAGTGTTAACCAAAATGTAAATGAAAAAAACAACCTTTCAAGGTTTAATAATGACAAATAATCAAAAATCAACCCTCATTAAAAGGACCAGCAGTGCATAAAATGTGGAGACAAAAGCATTTAAAAATGATAAGACACTGAATAAAAATGAGAGTGAACAAGATGGTGTGTCACCATTTAGCTCACCCACACTCAACAACAAGGTTCCCTTTGGATAAACCTCCTTAAATTCTGCAGACACAATATGGTGGTACTAATCAAGTGCCAACATTTATTGCCTTGGCCCTCAATATTTAACAAAGCACAACTAATATACAAAAATATCAATAAAAGGAGCAGCAAGATGTTGATACATCTAGATGTCTCATGAAAAATCCACATTACAGAATCTACCTCGAAAATACAAGGCAGAAGGGTCAGATATTGACAGTGACAACATCCGACCCTCCTGCTCAACAATGCCACTACCTCAACACAAAAATATCTCAAGTGAAAGTGGGAGATAAAGATGCTGGACACTTAGCATGATCTCATTCTCCATCAAGTAATACAAAAGGGATAACCTGGATGTTTAAGGGAGGAAGCAGGATTGTGAAAGACAGATGTTGCAATCTCATTCTCTTGTGGGGACACAAAGATCAAAAGCATAAAACAGAGGAAAAGGGAGAGAGATAGAAATAAGTATTGCCATCTTGCTCCACCACAATAAAACCACAGGCAAGGGAAACAGCAAGACAGAGTAAGTGTAGAGCTGTAACACTTTCAAAATCTTCCTTCCACTCCGAGATGACACCAAACAACGATATAGATACAGAAGGCAGAGCCAGGCAGTGACATTCAAACACTTCTGTAATATTGTCTATTGACATTAAGACTTAACTGAGTAAAAGAAAAGATAAGTAGATAATCTTAATATCATCAAATGAAATGCAGGAAACAACATTGACAAATGTTTTCCTGACATTTAAAATAAGATAGCTCTTAAAGAAAGTTGAATAACATGGGAAGAAAAGAGGGATAGCATACGCACCCGTAGCAGAGATAAAATGTGATACTTAGGAGAAGTTAGGACCATAAAATGTCCTATTTCAGGCCATCAATGGCTTAAAAAGGTGGCACCAAATTTAGACGAAATCTGGGAATGTTGGTTACAACAGTTGGGATGAATTATCTTGAAAAATATTCAATATTTTCTTGAGGTCCTATACTTGCTTCAAGAGAACGATCAAGAAAAATAATTTATCATCAGCGAATTGGAATATAGAAAACTTTTCTTCACTATTGGCAAGTTGAAGCCCAAAAGGATGATTTAAAGAAATAGATTTCCTTGATGGAATCCTCTGGAAGGAGAGAAAATATCCCTCATTTAACCATTAATATTAGTTTATTCACAAACAATGAACAGGTGGCAAGACAACTAGTAATCCACTCAATTAGTTCCTTAGCGAACCCTAAAGCCTTGAATGCCACAAAAACATTGCATCCACTTACACTTGTCAAAAAAGCCTTCGATGTATCTAGTTATATTAAAATGCATGGATATATTTGAACTGGAGATTGGACTGGCACTTTGATTATGGGAAGAACCTGTTGCATTCATTTTGCAATTATTTTTTAGATGGTCATGTAGACAAGCCATCAAAAGTTGAGGCATTCTCCTATTTACGGAATTAAAGCAAGAGTAGTTGCATTCAAACAATGTGCATTCACTCACAACAGCTTGACTCGTTTATGATCTTCAGTAGAATCTCAGAGTATGCCAGAAATCCTTATAAAACTGATATCGTCAGTCATCTGAGCTTGGATTTTTATCTCTTGCAAAGAAGACCACTTCTCTCATCTCCTGGATGATTATTGATTGTAGAATTTCATTTTCTGAATCAGAGATGATAATAAGAATGTTCCCTAGAAGATTTTGTTATGCATCTATCCTGCCAGAAGTTTTTTCTCTTCCATGAACATTGAATCTAATGAGTCATACTTAAGCTCTGATTACTGGAAACCATTCTATGGAAGTATTGAGTACCAGCATCTCCTCATTTTATCCAAACTACCCTCATTTTAAAGATATCAAGTTTCCACAATCCATCAATTATCTGAATTTGTTTTCTGGATTAGATTGTGTTGTTAATTTTTCATCATCAACGTTTCGAATCACACTACATGATCCATCATCAGGATGAAAGAGAGCTGAAGGAAAAATGGATCACGTAGTGTGATTCGAAACGTTGATGATGAAAAATTAACACAATCTAATCCAGAAAACAAATTCAGATACCCTCATTTTTTTTCTGTTAATGCATGTCTTCATTATTTCCAATACTCGAGAGTTTCTCAATACAAGCCAATTCTTCATATGCCATATCTACTATATATCGATCATCCTGAAAAAAAAATTGGAGTTCTTGAGAATATTGCATGGCCCTGAATTGTTATGTGGAGAGAAACAATCCAATGCCATTCTTCCACAATTACTCTATACATTCCTCAAGTTTAGGTTGTGTCAACCAAATGTTCTTAAATTTAAAAGTCAATTTTTTTTGGTTGGTCAACCTTTATAATTTCCATCTGGATCAGCCATCAGTCTATTTGATAGTAACATTGTCAACTTTTGCCTCAAGCTTCCAGCGATTGCTTACACGGCTTTTGTAAGAAAGAAGCAATCCAAATTCTCAGAAATATATCTGATTCCTTATACTGTTACACCATGTCAAGAGACCTTTTGTAATCTCAACATCTGCTAACCCTTTCTATTCAATAAATGTGTTGAAAGCATGGACTAGAAGCAAAAGACCGGAATTCCCCCCTTTTTGCTCATTTGTTAAGAGGACCATGTTATAATGTCCTTCTAAAATCAGTAAAACATTTTTCCTGAATTCAACCCAATTGGATAATTCTAAGTTTGCTCCTTTAGTTTTCCAAAATGAGAATGTCTATGAATACTAATGTAAAATCTTTGTGTAATTTGGAAGACAAAAATTCAGCAGAGTCCCTATTCATAAGCAGTGGAGATTTGACAGTATACTTGAAATGCTACCATAAAGTAGCAACATCTGCAGAATGTCTAGCTGTACAAGAACAATATATTCCCATTTGTTCAGTACAACTTTGGAGAAATTGATATCTGATGGTTTCCTTTTTGTAGAAGAAGATTAGATCTTCTAGACCTTTCGTGTCATGATTTACAGTCAGAAACAGGAAAAGAGCTCTGCTTCAAGGCCAGCAGCTATGTCAATTGTGTGCTGATGGTGTTCATTTTTAGAATGCCTTTTCTTTCCAGATTCTTTGATCATAAAAGTAGAAAACCACATTTATTTTACAGTTTAAGTTTTCCTCAATTCCGCTTGGTATTACATGTCCCCTTTACTGAAATGAAAACATGACCAAAAGAATTTGATTTGTTTTCCTCAGTTACATTCATTTTGATTTTCCCATAGCTAGAGAACAATGCTCTTTGCCTTGATCTCTTCCTCTTGATTCCTAGAATGATCTTTTTTGTTGCCTATGAGTCATTTTTTAGCCCCCTCTTCTATCTACGTATCAAACCACCCATCTTCTCTCATCCAGCACTGTCAAGGACCTCAAACAAATTTGTTAGTGGCAAGTTTCTACTCTCTTCCTTTCCAAAAGTCCTCTTCCATGCATAGGCCCTCTTAGTCTACCCTTTTATCACTTCTAAATTTGGTGTATTTTCTTGTGATGTGTGTTCCATTTGATGTGCTTAATTTTGGTCATATCCAGAAGCTTTATTTGTTCCAATTCTATTTCAGCTTCTTTTCCATTAAACTCTGTATTTTAAGGTTCAATAGCATAGGTAGGACAGACTTGCACAAATGTGTAGGAGCATGGCAAACTCTGCAATACAATGGTATACTTTTATGGTTAACTGATTGCTCTCCAATTCAATACCCCTAATTCAAGAAAATGTTGGAGAAATAAGCCACACCTGAACTGTAACAAGGAGCCTGCCAAAAAGCACCCATCACAAAGAGGACTGGCAGCTCAGTGGTAGAGTAACCTAGCATGCACATAGGAGGTTCTAGGTTCAAGTACTAGCTGGTCCTTGGAAAATAACATGGTATCAAAGCCTGATTAGAAGCTCGGAGCATCAAAGTGTGGTTTAAGGGTGAGTGTTGGAGAAATGAACCACACCGAAAACATAATAAGGAGCCTAATGAAAATCCCATTCACAAAGAGGGCCAGTAGGTCAGTGGTAAAGCACACCAGCACACACATGGGAGGTCCTAAGTTCAAGTTCAAGTCCTAGCTGGTCCATGGAAAATAACAGAAAAAAATCTATCTCATCAAAGCTTTTCCACATCAAAACTAACACAAATTTGTATGCTCTAAGGTTGTATTATACTCCCCAAAGATTTTACCATGTCCATCATTTGAATGTCATGCCCCCGAAATTGAAGCACTAAGATATGAAACTTTAAAATGCAAATAAAAAAAATAACAAAATACAGAAAGAAATATTAGCAATTCGATATTATTATAATTATAATTATCATAAGATAAGATTATAATTATAATTGTTAAATATTAAAAATACAAATATTGACAATTCAATTATTATAATCATTATAATATATAAATTGTATACTATCATATCCCTTCCCAAAGTGATAACATACTAAAATGAAAAATAATAATATGTATTCATAACTTGCTGATATTATATTTTAAATATGAAGTATTAAAATACAAGATCAAAATAAATCAATTATTTAATATATGGGGTATTAAAGTACAAAATCAAAATAAAGCAATAAAATAAATATAAATCTGAAATATCAGTAATGATGTTAAAATTATTAATATAGGCATTATAAATGATAAGCATTACCACCGAATGTCTTGTGGAACTATTGTTAATAAATATATAAACCAAACCTTGAGAATCGGTGCCTCCAAAAATAAACAAACACAAAAAAAGGCTAAACTAACAAATAAGTCAGCAAAGTATCAATCTCCCAAAGGTAGCGATGAAGTCAGACTCAATGGTGCCAACTCTTCCAAAATGGTTAGGCTAGAGTCACATCCCTTGCTGAAGGCTATCAAATATTTAAGGAGGAACTGCTGCAGGGAAAAAGAGGCATCGGTGACTGAAAAAAGAAGGTAAGGTCTGCAGATCGATTAGGAGTAAAGAGGTAAGTGTCTTTCATGAATTTAAATAATAAGTGATAAAAGCTTTATGTATTTAGAGAATGAAATTTGTTAAATATATTATGAATTTGGATGTTGATGTTTGACAAGAATGTTAGGAATTTAAATAATAGTTAATGATTGATAAATGTGTAAAATATATTTATGATTGATAAATATCGAATTAAAGATTGATAAATATATATATATACTAAATATAGTATGGTTGCTGTTCATTCATTTGATAAATAAATAATTGAATGCACTTTACACTAAGATACTTATCTAATCAATGTGATCTATTGATTTATTCGGGAAATAGGAGGTGCAGAAGGGGATAGCAGGTGCTAGAGGCTTTCTAAGTACCCCACCCACAATGATGACTGGCGGTCTGCCATTTTTGGGCCAACAGGGATCGCTGTATCCGCTCTTGGGATTGAAAGGAGCACTCTACAGGCATCCCATTGCAGCCATCCTATTCAACCATACCTATGATTGAGAAAACAAACAGTAATAACTTTAGCAGGGTATTTTTAAGTAAGGCATAATAATTGAATGAAATCACACAATCAATTGTTGTTTAGATAGAGCTAATACAATTGGTCTTAAGCTAAGTCAAATATAATTCAATTTTTTTCCCTTATTTCTTGCATTATTTGTTGATAGGATCAATCTTAAATTAAGGGTCATTACATTGAATCACCAATCACTTTCAGAGAATATTCATCCGAAAATTCACTTGGCAGTATTAGCAGTCAAGCCAGCACTGGAATATCATTAGATAAATTGTCTGTTGAGTTAAAAGCCACGACCCTTAACTTCATAAAAAGTCCTGAATTATTATAGAACAAGGGTCCTCCGTGGACTACAGAGAATTCCTCATCTCTAGCTGCAAAAAGTGTCATAAAGTACCCTTTTGGCATCATAAGACCATCCATAGGCACTGTATTTCCAGGCTTCATAAGTCCAATCCTTCAAAATTTAAGGCCTGGGAAAGCCCCACAAAAGTCTACAGATCACTGATCTTCTCCGGAATCAGAGGCAACTCTCTATATTTTCCACTGGGAAATGCATTTTGGGTGGATTGTCCATTTTCTGTAAACAATCACAAGGTCAAATTAAGGTATGTTTCAGTGACAGACGTTTCCATATGTTTATGCAGAATATTCAACAACCCATCTCTGGATAGATTGTCTTGATATTTTGAAACCGTAGCTTTATCCTAAAGAGAGAGCAGTGGCAGAGGTTGTGGCATCTCCACAGCGAGATATATATTCTACAATTAATTCAGTAACAGTTGCAGAAGCTATGTGTCTAAGTTGCTTGCAGACATAATAATGGAGGAGAGATAGCATCCATTCAGTTCAGTGCCAGTCCAGAACATATCCAGATAACAATCAAAGAATACTTAACTGACTATTAAGTTGTCAGCCAAAGAAGCCCATCAAAGTTAGCAAACATCTACCTAAATAAAAGATGCGCATTTAAATTCACTTGGAAGGATATGTGCTCAAAGAATGTGAAGCAATAATATGCTACCATAGCACTTAGAGTAGCTTTCATAAAGCTCACCAAAAACTGGCATCAGGTTGTAAGTTGTTTCTGAGAATTTTATTTGATAGAATTTGATTATTTATAATCCAGACTACTGCAGTCTGCATAACATAATTAACCATTCCAATTGTAACCAATAAAATAAATTTCGACCAGATACATACATCACCCGTTTAATGCAAATTCATCTTTAAGAATTAGGAGGGGTAGTTTCTTTCTGAAAATGAAATTTTATCAATTTAGATGCATATAATCGCTTGAACATTGAACAGTGTAAAATAACGATGAGATTAGGAATCTGGGATACGAAGAAAATTCAAACCTGTGCTTTTCAAAAGCCATCACAGCCCCATTAAGAGTAAAATCCTTGTTTGAAGGAGATTCTGTGCCTATAGTATTGTTTAGTGAATCAAGCGCCTTGAGGACAACAATGTCTGAATCAAGATAAATTCCTCCATATCTGCAACCGAAAGAAACCAATGACCAGGTTAACTGAAACGACTGTTCATAAAGAAAGCCGTGTAAATGATAAAATAAAAATCAATAGAGCCATGTATCCACTTCAGCAGAAACTAAAGAAAGCTTATCCTAACACTCCTCATGTAGTTTAAGGATATTATAATAAGTTGTAAGATATTCCATGTTAACTGAATCATACATTTCAAGGAAAAATGTTCATATATAAGAAAATTATCATAGAATAATCATACTAATGCACTTCGATTTAAATCATCCTCAATTGTTCCTAGCATTTTATTCATTAAGTTCACCAGAAGAAACCATGTTCATCTATAATGTTGATAGCTACTCCCAATCCAAGCTGGAAATAGCATTCAATATTTACAATTTTACCCAACATGTATACTGATCACCAGCTCAAGCAAAACCAAAGATTCTATTCAATACAAAGTCAACGAAACTGAGTTGATCTTATTTGAAGATCGCATAGCAAATACTGAGAAGGGGGGGTGAATCAGTATTTCAAAATCTTTTAAAACTTTAAACCATATAAACCATATAAATAAAAAATCAGAATATGAAGAGCAACACAAAACACCATAAACAAGATGAGCACCAGGATTACGTGGAAAACCCTTTCGGGTAAAAAACCACGGCAAAATATTGCTTTTATTTCTCTAAAGGGCACCAAACCTATTTACATAAGTGAGCACCAACTCACTAGAAGCACCAACTTCGATTTGTAGAGGCACCAAACTCGAACCTTGAACCAACTGAAGCACCAACTTCAGTGTTGCTGAAGCACCAACTCCTAACTCCACTAAAACCTTGACACAGTACAAACAACTTCTTCAATCTGCACTAAACCACAAACTCTGAAAATTTTCTGAACAAACTCTCAATCACATATAACCAATCCGATTCACAACACCATTCAATTGATGAACTGGAATGCAGCAAACAAATCTCCAAATAGTCTGAAACACTCTAATATCCCTTTGGGCATTAATAAACATAGTCTGCCAAGAGTATAGTGAAGATGAACTCTGCTGTACAATACCTTACTTTCACAATCCACTTAAATATGAACAGCAGCAATATATTCTGAAGACATGAACTCAAAAGTTCATTACGCACTTCTCTGAATGTGAAGACAGGATATTAATAGGCTGACTCCTTAATACATTTAACATACAGATTACCTCTTTTCAACACATAACAGCAGTCTCTGTTCAACACTTCTCTCATACACATAACAGCTCAGCAAAAAGTCCTTTTAGATACTTTTCAGCCCAGACATAAGAACGACTTCAAACCAAAACAATTTCAAAGTATCATTGAGCTTTCAAACAAAATCTCAACATATATCCTCTAAAGACCACGCTAATTGATAATGACAAAAATTAACTATCTTCGGCTCAAAAAAAGGAACTATCGCTGCAGCTTTTTCTCACAAAATGAGAAGACCCATCCTCATCTCAACCAGTGAAGACAAAACTATCTCATACATAGACCATCACTCCAGCACTTCATTCACCCGCAATCACCATACATACTAAGCGATACTCTCCGAAAAATATGCGATGACAAGGAGATAATAATAGGAGAGTCATTACTCAATGAATCCAAAACATATTTCTCTTCTAACTCCACACCCTTCAAGCTAAGATAATCTTTTTTAAAATAGTATATGAAGAGCAGCGACCAAATGCATAAACATATTTCATTGTATCTCTTCAATAAATAAAAAAGGCTCAGCTCATAATCAATACTACTCACGTCTCCCAACAAAAACGTCTCCCCTGACACAACAGTTCGTCCTTCAATTACATCGGCCTAGAAGAAACTGAAAGAAAATAAAATCGGGCGCCATACATAGTAAACCCCAAAAATAAAGATTTTGAAGATGAATTCAAAAGGAGCCGACACAAAAATAAGAGTTGGAGCCGACTCATTAATAACTCTGAAGCACGTTATTTTTAATCAATAACCCGTCGCATCAAGAAAAGCCTCCTTTTGCTGTGCCAGGAAGAGATAATAGTGGAGTCCACATGTTTTGAAAATCTCACGTCTTTTTCTCTTTAAACACACTCTACACAAGCCGACAATCAATAAAAAATCCGTAGCCGCCAGGTAAGAAGGTCGCCCATAATGACAGAGGCATTACAAGGAATCCTCTGGTTAGCATGCTGGCATCATACTCTGATTCCGTTAAAATTAGAGCCACCACAAATGAAAATATCTGCTGTCAGACAATTCAACACCTGGACAATTTTGTAGCCAACGTTACAAAGACCTAGGTTGTAAGGAGTGAAGGCATCGATAACCATTGAATGAACACATAACCGTCGCCCCAGAATTTTCAAAATACACAGCATCACATTTTGAGAGAGCTGTCGTTATACATAATAAAAGAATGAAGTCCACGTCCTATTTGAAATAAAGCCACCAAAAGAATGAGCTTTTAAATCCACCTCCATAAAACTTTGAAACAAAGAGTATGCCACGTAGCCATAAGATATTTGTTGACAAGAAGACAAGTAAGCTGCTGATGCAGACAACCAGACAGCTGAAGCACACAACCAAGCAGGTGAAATAAACAAGCAAGCACCTCAACCAAGCAACCAAGAAGCTCAAGCAGGTAGGAAAGTAGGTCAAGCAGCTAAGCAAGCAGCTCAAGCACGCAACCAGGTAGCTCAAGCAGGCACCTAGCTCAACCTTGACATCAACGACAAAATATTCCAACATTATTTAGCTCAATGGCATTATTAATCATTCTAATTTTCCATGAATAATCCTAAGGATAGTTGGATACTACTTCATATTCCAAAATCGAAGGCCTAAAGGTAATTGTATTTAGATTGACAACTTGACCCAAGTTCTGATCTCATTCTGGTGTAATATTTTTTACTCCCATCTGAATGTTCATGAACCCACTGCAGCATCACAAAAAACCCTTTAAGTCCAAGCTGTCAAGATCTTCCACATCCCCATTCAAAGAACAATGTTACAAATTTCCATCACCAAAGGAAATTCTGACCAGACTTAATTACCCTAGTTTTCCAATTTCTATAAAGTTCTTGTCAATTTTATCCCACAACTTCTCCAGATTAAGTTGTGCCAAAATTCCTAGAATTGTAATTGATAATTAGGAAATTGACTTAAGTGTCCCCAGTTAACAACATAAAATACTTTGGAAGAAGTAAATATGTCCTTAAGTTTTTTCCTTAAACTATCAGTGGTTACTACTTAGTGTGCAGAGATAACCGTTAAGAGATTGATTTTTCCATAGGTCAGTTTGTCTATATTTTATTCTGATCAATATGACGGTTTCCAGCCAATTTTGCATCTTCTTATAACAACCCTTGTAGTTAGGAATCACAGTTAGCATGCTCCAAGTTGATGTTACTTAACCTTAGCCTATCATCAATCAGCTGCCATTTAAAGCCATAATCTATATGATTAAGAGAGATTGAACAAACTTATTGCCACCATGATCGGAAATAGATTACTGGATAAGAAACCTGTAACCAATAATTTAGAGATTCCAAAACTGGGTTAATTTATACATATCCCTGCTCTTAAACCAATTGACTTTGTAAAAAACCCTCTCAGTTTGAATGATATTTTTCGATTGTTCTCAGTTTGACATATGAATCATTTTGTCAAACTCATTGCATGCTGGTTGTTTAAACATACAGTGAGTATAGCTGTGCAAGTACAGTAACAATAACAGTAGATAATTTCATTCATAATAGTAAGACGTTCTTCAATACTTCACACCGAAATTCAATGCATTTCACATTACAAAACTGAGAAAATGGATAACACCAGTATATGCAAACAACAGCACATAATTCAGACTACTTGCTGCACTGAGTTAAGTGTCATTTACAAATGTTTCAGAGCACTAACCCTTTATACAATGAATATACTCAACAAAGCAACAACTATGATATAAAAATACCCATTTGGACAGAAACTCCTGAGAATGGCAATAGTCTGGAGTCCCATGATTTGCAGACTTGGCTATACGGTTCCTTATAAATCACGACCAGCACACTCAGCAATAGTAATCTCTGAAGATATGTAAGAATATGTCAGCCCAACTGAGTACAAACCCTTCTTAAACCTAGACCCCAAACTCAACTTCAAGCAATAGAAATAGATATATCGTTTCCTTCCAATTTTGTCTCCATAGGAGACTCACAATATTGCAATAATCGCCCAAATAGGAGACCTAGATGATCTCCTCCATGAACCAGCTAGGGTGGAATCGTTACACCGCCGAAACCGGATACCCTAGGGTTTCTCTTCCCCAAGACCAAGAACTCCAAGAAGCTCTTCAAAAGTGAAAGTGAGAAAATAAATCAGGCATACGCAAAATGAGCTCCAAAAGTCACTTTATAAAGTTACTTTTTAGTATATTTCCAAAAGTCACTTTATGATCCATTTAATTAATTATTTAACGATTACCTTTTTAAATGTACTTTTTACTGCCAGGTAATATTAAACAATTAAATAAATTAATTCCCTTTTTCCCGACTGTAGCCTACAGGAATTAAATAGGCTATTATGTCCTCAAGGTGATCACTGAGAAGGGGATGTTACAGATTTCATTTAGGAATTACCATTGTGCCTCAATAGAGTTTCAATTTTGGGGGTTTCATGATGGAGGTATTTGATGTCTTTAAATATGCAGATATTTTGGAGTGATTTGGTCTAACTTTGCAGAGTGTGATGAATGTTTGAAGATTTTGAGGAACTATCTTCTGAGTTGTACCACCTATAGACCTAGGCATGAGGTTTTGAGCTTGAATTGCCCTATTTTCTTGGTCTTTTATGTGCTGATTGGTGGCGTAGGAAGTACTTGTTGATGATGTTTGATGATTAGAGGTGGACTTCACTGTTTGGAAGGTGTTTTGCGTGAATTTCCTATAGCTATTTGACCTATAACAGCCATATATCAGACCTGTAACAACTCAGTCCAGTCATTTCAAACCTGCTACATCACCTGCCAACAGTTATAATTTGACTTCCAAACTTGTCATGATCATACAACATGCATGTTTCAAGGTATATTGATTGGTTGTTCTTTGTGGTGATTGTTCATGCTTTTGGAGTTGACTAGGAGATAATAAATGCCATTGTTATTACCAGTTTTATATCAGCAGCTAACCACTTCTTTTGATGATAAAAATGCTCATGAACTATTAATGTAGTGTTTTGGATGGTCTTACCGCCAAATTCATTCCTTTATTGTACTTGATTGTAATTCTAGCTAGTAGTACCGCCAGTGAATATAATTTGGTTAATGCTGATACTTACCCCACTACACAAGTGGTTTGTATCCACCACCTCTGGATAAGTGGCAGGAGCTTGATATTTAATTCTCAGTATAAATAAACTTCCCAGTAAAAAAGTGAATGTACTATTGTGATTCTCGTTGAATAAGCGGATGGTTTACCTTTCTTGTAACATTTGCATCCCACCGAATAAGTGGATTAGCCGGCTTGTCACCTGATGCCTTTTCTTTCAACAATTGATTTCATTTTGTAGTATTTTGAAACACCATATGCTCTCACCTTGACCTTCCCGAGATCTGGGTGATCAGAAAGTGGAAAGGAAGTTGTTATGCATTTGTTTACAGTTGAGCTAACTAAATTTCAAAAAACATTAGCAAAAATAAGGGTGGTTATTAAATGTTCTTTGATGATACATGATGAACTCTTACCTCTGAACTAGTTTATTCTAAAGCTAAGGCTTGCCAAAATTTTGTAAATGAATTTTAGGAATTCAATTTTGCTATAAGTTTCCACTAATCCCTCTTTGCCAATAGATCCTTCATCTAGCTTCACTGAACTCATGTTTAGAGCCATTGAACTTGTCCCAAAGGGGATTAGAAGAAACTAAAGATAGGTCCAAATCAATAGGATGGTTCAAAACCCCTAAGAAGAGCGGAGTAAAGTGTTAGAACTATGGAAAAAGAAGTCATGTTAACAAATAATGCAAAAACAAAAAAAAGTCTTATGATGACTCCTCAATAGAGAAATTTTTGATGATGGTAATAATGATGCATTTTTTTTTCTACTAACACTATTAGTGATGATGTTTGGCTCATTGACTCAAGTTGCTCCTACCATGACTCCCCATGAGGAATGTTAATCATCATATCAAGCTTATGATGGAGCTTAAGTTTTCCTTAGTGACAATAGTACTCATCAAAATTGTCGATAAGGAAAGGTACAGGTTGTGTTTCAATGATGGAAAAGTGTAATGTCCCATTTTTTTATGGTGAGAGAATAATATTATTTAATTCTCAAAAGTTAAAATATCAAAAAGAGAACTAAATAATTATTTATTATTATTACCTAAAAATAATTAAAAGGTAATAATAAATATTTGATAAAGCGACTTAGAAATCAATATTAATTAAAGTCAATTAAGGTGATAACCGCACAAAAATTATAAAAGGAGCTTTGGGTTCGAAGAAAAGTATGAATGATCAATATTTTCTCTTCAACGTTAATTTGAGGATTTCTCAAATTTGTTCTCGGGATGGATGCCTAGGAAAACCATTTTTGACAGTGAAACCATCTGCCCTAGATGGTCTTGGAAGAATCAATCAGATTCTTCAATTGGACTATATTGAAGTTCACGTTATGAAATTGCAGGAGTTCGATTAATTTGGATTTTGCTGATATATGTGTATTGGGATGATTAATATTTACTTCTGTTTGAATACATTATTTTGGTATTGCTGGGTCGAATATCTCAGTCTGGGCAAATTATATTCGTGCATCGTTTCACATTTCTGGTTCGTATACATTTTCCTGTCAGTATTGAAGGAATAGAATCTAATAAATATAATGTTTGTCTATCAAACTGCTTTATTATTATCACCACCCCTGTTTGTCTCTATCATAATTATTTAATTCTGAGCCACCGTTTGAATAGTCTTCTGTTGTTTGGTGTATTGGGTCTCATATACTCTTCACCTTTTCCTATACGACAAATTGGCTGGGCGAAAATAATTGATGGAGACATCTCAAGAGTTTATATGAATTGCAGTTCCTATTATTCATTCCTTGCAGGCTGCGTAGTACTTGGAAAGGTCAACACAGGCCATACTATTAGCAAATCGGGACCTGTGTGCCTACTTGCGCTTGCAAATTTTGCTAGCCACCATCTCCTCATTAGGTGGCTTTGAATTATTATCGGGCCTTATTGATGCCAGCACTCATGCCTAAAGGAAGGTCACAATATATTATGGAGACTGCTCGTGCCATATCAAACATTATCATTGACTCCAGTGGTGGTTTGAGGCCGTCAACTACGTTGTCTTATTCCTGTAGCAGCCGATCATACGTGAAGAGGCTGTCTATCATCAAAGCTCTATCGAGCCCTTTTTGATTGGTCTGCCACACTGACATCGGTGTCAGTTAGGCTTTGTTTATATCTAGAAGACAGTCGACAAATTGCCATCAGGATCTCTATGGTGACCTATATTCTACCGCCATCATTCTGGAAAACCATCGAGCATATCACTGGAGTCATCACAATAAGGATCGGAGCCTTCATATATACGGTACCCATCTATTTGTAAAACTTTTAAAATGAATAAATATTTAATTCCACATTCAGATTTTTGAGTTACTGTATATTGAAAGGGAATTAATATCAACTTCCAGAATTAAATACCATATATATGTTATTATTGTTGTGTAATTGGATATGAATATTGTTTGAATCTCTGTGATGTAATGGAGCAATACAAGTGCTGATACATTCATATTCGAGGAATATTTTATATGTTCAATATAGAGCATACAATTTCTGTTTGAAATTCATCTGGAAACATCACAGATCAGTTTTGTAAAGTTCCCACTCAGATTTGAACAATATTTTTGCAATGATTTCCAGTTTGACACATTACATTTTGTCAAACTTATGAAAGGTGAACTGAACTGATTTATTTCGAAATTCAAATGATAGATATGTTTGAGCATTGCATAATCACATTACATAACTCATGCAAGACAATCATGTACTGCTATACTTTGATATTATATTTCAGATTACACTATATTATTTCAGACCTGGAACTATTTCTGATTTATAGCAGACATATACAGTTTGCATATCTTTACAATTACAAGATTTTTGAGCAGCAACAATTCTAAATACATAGGTAGCTCATGTCTGAAGTTGCTTCCAGATGTCCATATAACCCACATTTCACTACTGATTTCAACAGAGCATTAGCTTAAGCATTACAATATCAACATAACCATTATTATATCACAGGTTTCTCATTATTGCCATATCAGACTGAGAACAGATTTACATCAGATCACATTAAGACTGAATACAGTGTTATGCACTGGATAAGATTACAGTCTTTGACACAAAGGTTAAGCAGCAACAATGGGCAGATTTGTGACAAAGTACCGCCCAGAATTACATACAGCAGTAACATACATAAACCCTTCTAATATTCAAACCTGAGAGCAGAATAATAAGCTAATGTAATGCAAAAACCCAACCTGGAGCTCACGTCAGATCTGAACAGGTTAGCAGCAAACTTGAGTGGATGAAATCTCTTATGGATGTTCACGCACAGGCCTCCCAGCCCTGGGTGACCTCCCTTCAATGCTCGGCTCACACCCAGACCTCCTGTACAAGCTTCTACAGGTCCTTGCTTGGCATATGATGATCACGACTGGACCAGAATCCACACACCAGCACTCAGAACTCACCCGCACCACTTCCAGGAATGTCAGGACTTTGGCAAAGGTAGCTCAAAGCTTTTAAAATAGTTTGTTATGCCTGGCACACCAAACACAGGTGGTGTCATCCACTAAACTCCCACGCAAACTGGGCACAGAAACCATGAATAAGTAATGACTGAGGCTGCTCCAGAAAACATAAGAAGGCTTTGTTGACCTTCAGAAACCCATGAATAATCCTATGCCTCAGATACAAACAGCAGATTAGGATCAGATTCTATGATCCTATATTCAGCTTAAAACCACACATCCTGAGAATGCTTATATATTCAGTAATATAAGCCCTAAATCTCACGCCCAGCACTATGTAGCAGATATAATCTCAGGAAGAATAACACCCAGCTGTCCAAAGAAGATATGCCAATATTCAGATTACAGAAATATAAACCCTTGCAACAAGGTTTTCAATATACGATACAAATCCTGATAACTCTCAAGGTACTGCAGATACCAGATATCTCTAATCGGCACAACCCTGGAAAAAAAAATTCAGAGAGAAGACTCACAAATTTCCCAAAATCAATCACCCAATCTTTGAAGCACAAACATGAATCCTGAATGAATCTGCCTCTTGCCAGCTAGGCAGGAATCTTTCACCACCGAAACTAGAACCTGTAGGAATTCCCACCTAGGGTTTCGAACTCTGGAGAGCTCCACCAAATACAAACCCCAAATAAAATAATAATCTAGAATATGAGAGAATGAGCTCTCAAATCCTTTTTATAATGCCTTTTTGCCTTTTTAGGGTTTTCCCACCTAAATCACTTAACACATTATTATAAAGTAACTTTATTAATTAAACCTTTTAATATTTCCTCTATTGCAGGGTTCGTACCTGCCAGCCCCGAACCTAGTTTGGGTACGCACCTGGTTCGGGTTCGTCTGCGAGTACGTACGGGTACTTGTTGGGTGAACATAGACGTATATGATATCATTGATATGCCTTATTTGAATATTTTTCAACTATCAATTGGCATTTGGCATTGATCAATGATCAAGTATCATGCTATGAAATGATTTAGTTTTACAATTCTGTATATTTCTCTTTTTTTTTTTTTTATATATATATATACCCATACGTATCCAAACCCCTAAAAAAAAAAATTCACATACCCATGTATTGGGTTCTCGTACCTGCACCTGTCCCTGAATCCGAACCGTTAACTTAGAATATTTCTCATCGCCACTTTATAACCCCATAATATTTAATCATTTAATATTACCTTTATACTTCTAATTTTGCCAAGCAACATTAAACAATTAAATATATTAATATTATTTAGGCGAGCTAGAAAATGGGGACATTACAAGTTTTGTAAGCAAATTGCTTGACAAAATGCTTGCAACTGTCAAACTATGAAAAATTGCAAAAATCCAATAAACCTAAACAAGGGACATTATAATGGTATCAAAGCTGGTGTTCCTGCCAGCCTGTAGGTTTCATGAGTGATAGGCAGAAAAGATATTATAACCGAGAAATAAAGAAATAGTGGCAGCCTACTCCGGTTCCGGAAGGGGAAACCGTTTCAAACATATTGGGCGTACATCAGAGGTTTGCTTCTTTAGATAATAGCACTAGTTCCTCTACAAGAGGTAGTGCACATAGAGAAATAAGGATGGGTGATAGAGGGGAAGATCAAAGAGCGGAAGGTCTCCTTAATGCTTTGTTGGTTGAACAAAGGACAACAAATCAGTGCATGACTCAATTAATGGAGTTGATGACATGAACCATGCTCGATAACAATAACAATAATAATGGGAATAACCGGAATGGTCAAAATGGAGGTAATAATATAATCTCAGGAAGAATAACACCCAGACGTCCAAAGAAGATATTCGCCAATATTTTGATTGCAGAAATATAAACCCTTGCAACAAGGTTTTCAATATCAGATACAAATCCTAACAACTCTCAAGGTACTGTAGATACCAAATATCTCTAATCAACACAACCTTGGAAATTTGTCTTCAAAGAAGACTCACAAATTTCCCAAAATCGATCACCCAATCTTTGAAGGACAAACACGAATTCTGAATGAATCCACCTCTTGCCAACTAGGGAGGAATCTTTCACCACTGAAACTGGAACCTATAGGAATTCCCACCTAGGGTTTCCAACTTTGAAGAGCTCCACCAAATACAAACCCCAAATAAAATAATAATCCAAAATATGAGAGAATGAGCTCTCAAATCCTTTTTGTAATGCCTTTTTTGCCTTTTTAGGGTTTTCTCGACTAAATCACTTAACACATTATTATAAAGTAACTTTATTAATTAAACCTTATAATATTTCTCATCGTCACTTTATAACCCCATAATATTTAATCATTTAATATTACCTTTATACTTCTAATTTTGCCAAGCAACATTAAATAATTAAATATATTAATATTATTTAGGCGAGTTGGAAAACGGGGACATTACAAGTTTTGTAAGCAAATTGCTTGACAAAATGCTTGCAACTGTCAAACTGTAAAAAAACACAAAAATACAATCAACCTAAACAAGGGTCATTACAGTGGTATAAAAGTCGGTGTTCCTGCCAACCTATAGGTTCCATGAGTGATAGGCAAAAAAGATATTATAACCAAGAAATAAAGAAACAATGGCAGCCTACTCCGGTTCCGAAAGGGGAAACTGTTTCAAACATATTGGGCGTAGATCAAAGATTTGCTTCTTCATATAATAGCACTGATTCCTCTGCAAGAGGTAGTGCACAGAGAAATAAGGATGGTGATAGAGGGGAAGATCAGAGAGTGGAAGATCTCCTTAATGCTTTGTTGGTTGAACAAAGGACAACAAATCAGCGCATGACTCAATTAATAGAGTTGATGACATGGACCATGCTCAATAACAATAACAATAATAATGGGAATAACCGAAATGGTCAAAATGGAGGTAATAATAACCAAGGTAATAATACGGTTAATAACAGGACGCAAAACCAGCATGTTGCATCTGCTAGTTTCAGGCCCTTAATGCCAGTTTTTCCACCCAGAGTAGCGCCTCAATAAGGCAATGAGCCTACACTAATTGAATTGTAGGAACAACTCAAACAAGATTGGGTTGATGCAAGACCAAGCTTTCAACATGATATCTCCCTCGGTGATTACATGGATTTGAGAATGAGACATATGCCCAACAGGGGTAACTGAGAGCATCACAATGATCTCAGGCAAAAGACTGGTAAATTGAGTTTGTCTTATTTTGATGGATCAAGGAAGACATCAACATGTGCTTGGGTTCAGAAAGTTGATACCTATTTCTAGTTGAATCCAATGCCTAAAGATGAAGCAATCAAATATGTTGCCCTACATCTAGATGGAATTGCTCACAAATGGTGGCATCATGGAATGGTCACTATGGGCCATGATCAAATCACCTCATATGCTGATTTTACAGAAAGGTTTGACAAGAAGGATCTCGAACTCCCTTTCAAGGAGTTGGCACAGCTGAAGCAGTGGTATACAATTGATAACTACATTGTTGATTTCCAGAGACTCGTTTTGGTTACAAATATTTCAAAGAGGCAATTGATCATGCTTTTCATGGACGGATTGTCTGACCCATTAAGAGGTTGGATTAAGGCACTTAACCCATTCACATTGCAAGATGTGATCAAAAGGGCGACAGGTATGGATGTTTCCACTTCAAAAACCAAAAGTCAATCAAGAGGAATTCCATCTAAGGACGAAAAGCAAGAAGACAAATCAGATATGAAAACTTCCAAGACTACAACTCCGAAGTTGGATTTTGACTCGAGGAATAAGTTATGAAAGAAGTTGTGTTTTACTTGTCATGAACCATGGGAACTTGGTCACAAGTGCCTTGGGAAAGGAAAAGCATACTACATTGAGGTCACTTCTGACACAGATGACAGGGTAGCAGATACTAGCTCGAGAAGTGAGCATGAGGAGGCACAAGGTACCTCTGCCTGCCTAACAGGAAGTTTTACATATCATCCTTTTCGGGTGAAAGGAGTACTATTAGGACAAAAGGTGACTTGTTTGGTGGACAATGCAGCAATTCATAATGTTATTAATGAGGCTCTTGTGGTGAAGCAAGGAATACAATCTAAGGACTTTCCAAAATTCAGAGTCATGATGGCCAACGAATTCGAAACAAGTTGCAATAAGATGGTTCAGCAGTTGAGCATCTAGTTCGATGAGTACATACTCACCGATGATTTTTATGTGATGGAGATTGGTGAGACATATTATATTGGGAATTTCAAGGTTGCACTCAATTGGTAATTTCAGTCAGGATTCCCAAACAAGGGAGTTGGAGTTCACTATTGACAAGAAGAAGATAGTGTTCAAGGCATGGGACAATGATCCTCAGAATGAAGTAACAGCGAAGGGGTCGGAAACATTGTTTGCACATTCAAAAGTCATTTTCGAATTGATGAATATGGGAATCAGAGTGGTGCAACAAAAGCTGGACAAGGCCTTTGCTAGTGAGTTTGCAAAATTTATACAGAGGATCATTCGATTTATTGTCAGGAAACATAAAGCAATATTTGCAAGCAGGTTGCAATTGTGTGTTTACAACAAAAGTTTGTACAAACTGCCTCGGTTGATATGGGATCTTGGAGTTGGATTGCTTGAGGGCAAGCAATCTTTCAAAGTCCTGTCTGAACCAGCTTTGTGAATGGTTTCCAAGACCTCACAAACTTTCAAAGTCCTCAACAGCTATATATTGCTTCTCACGTCCTCATGTTAGGATACATCAGCCTGCATATAAGTCTCCAAATCTCTTGAATCTACCCCAAACCATAGGCGTTTGATTGCCTATGGTTGGGCGAATTACCAATAACACCCACACGCCTCACTCCAAAGGACAGCGATCAGTTTGTAGATATTAAAACTCATGGCCTGCCTTATGAAACTCACGCCTAGCTAGAAGATGGTTGCCAACAATCAGAAATAAGTTTTCCAATATCACCAAATATCCAATTGCCCAACAACAAATGTTATTATTAATGCTATGGCATCCCAACCTTGCACTCCATGTATTGAAGAAATCTTCACTCTCAGAAACTCTAAAATGGTGCCTGGAAAACAATTCCTGTAAATATTTATTTGTCTTGCCTACAAGACTTCACAAATTATGCAATTGCGATGCACCTGCATAAAACCTGTGTGACTCCACCTGCAATCAACTAGGGTAGATATTTCACTACTGAAACTGATACACTTAGGGATTTTGTTCTAGGGTTTGCTCAAGCTCAAAGCTCAAACTCCAAAATAGAGAAAATAAACAAGCATATCCAAATTAGCTTTCAAATCTCCTTTTAAAATTTCCCATACAACTCTCCCAAAACTACTTTTTAATTTCCTGCTCAAAATATATCATTTAATGCACTTTTATAAAGTGACTTTATAATATTTCTCTTTTGAAACATTTAAGTTACTTCATTAAATTAATGAAGATAAAGTCATCCGAAAATTACTTAATTGGACAACTTTATTTAATTAAATAATTTATTCCCTAATATAGCCTGAAATTAGCCTATGGGAATTAAATAGGCTAAATGGGTCATTTCCGACTACTCCACAGAAGGGTACATTACATTGTACCTAGAAATGTACCAAGAGCACAACCTTCATTGCAAGCTATAGGGTGGAACAAGGAGGCACACAAAGAAGCAAATAAGCATGCACAAATTTTAAGTTATCCAACCTTCCCTCAACGTGGCAAGAAGTTCATATTGGGAGTATATGATGATAGCATTGGCAGTTGCAAGGAAAAGGTACAAGGCACCCTCTCCAAAAGCGTTAAGTGGCCGGTTTCTCGAAGATGCTATTGTAGATGCAATCAAAATTATGAAAGATCAAAAGAAGCAGTGGAAAAAATAGGGATACGCAATTCTTTCAAATGGATGAACAAATGGACGGAACCACATACTCATTAGTGTTTTAGTGGCATCAAATAGAGAGTTAGTTTTTCTAAAGTCAATTGATGCCTCCAACAAAATGAAGAATGCAAAAAAAATTGAGTTTGATATTAAGAGAGGTTGTTTTGGAAGTGGGCATACAAAATGTTTTCCAAGTTGTTACTAACAATGCAACAACATATGTGGCAGCAAGAACATTGCTTCAAGAGAGGCATTGAACACTTTTTTGGACCCCTTGTGCAACTCATTGCCTTGACCTTCTTTTAGAGGACATAGGCAAAATTGATTCAGTGAGACCAATTGTAGAAGATGCAAGAAATATAACAAAATATATCTATAATCACCCATAGGTTCTTAGCTTGATGAGAGATCACACCAAGGAGAAAGCACTTGTGCAATAGGGTGCTACAAGGTTCACAACTAAATTTCTAACATTGCAAAATAATTATGGTTTATCAACTCCCTTGAAGCATATGTTTGTGAGTCAAGCATGGCTAGACTCAAGTTGTTCAAAGAAGGCTAACAAAGAAAGGGTCACCAAAACAATTTTTTATGATGTTTTTGTGATGAGAGCTTTAGAAATTGTCAAGATCACTTAAAACTTCTATTTAAATTTCAAATTGAATCCTTTATTTTTCTACTTTAAAAGTATTGACTTTCATTGTAAATTAAAATTTTGTTTGTAATTTGAAGGTATTGAAGCCACTCATGAGGGTTTTGTGCCTGGTGGATGGGGAGCAAAACCCAATGGGATATATTTATGAGGCCATCCATAACTATTACAAAGGGGATACAAGTAGATTTACCCCCATTTGGGAGACCATTGATCACAGGTGGAACAATCAACTCCACCAAGATGCAGCAGGGTACTATTGAAACCCCAAGTTTTTCTTCTCTGGTAGCTTCACAAATGCTAATGGGGAGGTTATGTAGGGCCTATCCACATGCATTGAGAGGATGACACCTGAGCTTGAGGTGAGATACCTTATCATTTTTGAGTTGTAGAATTATAAGCAAACTAGGAGGCTCTTTTCTTCACCATTATCTATATGAAGAAGATCAACTAAAACACCAAATAAGAAAAAGTGAATTCTTATATCTTACAAGTTACAAATTACAATTATTAATAGAATATTATTTATTTACAAACTCTTGAATATCCTTTTTGCAAGTTCTTCATGTAAAGATTGGAGTGGAAATACCTCAAATCTGCATTAGCTAGCCCTCAAAATTTTGTCTCAACCTTGTAGTGCTTCTAACTTTGAGCGCAACTAGAGTTTGTTTTCTGCCATTCAAATGAAGAAGCAGAATAAATTGACTCAACAGCGCCTTGATGATCTAGTCCTTGTGCAAAACAACCTTCAGCTTTGCACAAGAAAGTTGGAGCACAAATCAGAGCAGCCTATTGAATTGGATGAGATTGATCCCTACAGTGACTAGACCGTGTAGGATGATCAACCCTCCTTGTTTACAAAGGATGAGATTGTTGATTTTGAGAGGCAAGCTATAGAGTATGTGGTTGCAGCAGAAGCAGGGGAGATTGGATTGTCATTGGATGACATTGATATGGCGAAGAGGTCATTGCCATCTAGCAGCAGGGTGGAGCTACAGGCACAGTATTCTACGCCAAGCAGGAATCCACAATCGAGTGCAAGGACCATACCCTCTACTGCTCAATTTTTCACTAGAACAGGAAAGAAGAAATTGTAAAAACTTATAATTTGTTACCTACCTAAATGTGTAATATATGATGATGATTTTCAAAAAGAATCATCATAAATTCATAATAGGTTTTAGTAAATAGCTAGCTATTGTATACAGCTTCACATGATGATGCGATTTTGTAATCCATATGTATTCAAGAATCAAGTCTAATAGAAAACACTTTTTCATGGTTTTTTAGACTCGTTTGATGCATTTTGTAAATAAAATTTGCACAAAAAAAAATTAAGAATTTTTTTAAGTTGTCGAGTTTTTGCCAAGTCGAAAATTTTGGGCTTGCCAAGTTTTTGCCAAGTTGAAAATTTTGGGTTTGTTGAGCTTTTACCCAGTCCAAGTCTATAAACCATGATCCAATCCAATCTCTCTTGCTTTTGTAGTAGCCATAGCCTTTAGTAACTTGCTTAAATATGCAATTTACAATGATGATTTTCAAAGAGAATCATCATAAATAGTTAGTGTATCCGCATGATTGTAATGTCCCCTTCTCGCACATGAGCCATTATTTGGCCATTAGCTTATTTTCCGAAGTTTCCTATAAGTTAACTGGCATTCGAAAAAGTAAAATAATTTAAATAACTAAATTAAGTTGTCGAAAAGGTTACTTTTAATATTTTAAATTGACAACTAATATTTAACTATTCAAAAAGTAACTTTAAGTTGTGCAAAAAAATGGAGCTAGGCTCAAGGGGGGAAAAGGTGGTCATTTGCACATTTAAAAGTGATTTTATAAATTAAAGTAAATATTGGACCAAAAAAATAAATAATAATATTATATTCACTTGAAAAGTTATAAAAGGAGGGAGATATGAAGAGAAAAGGGTTACCATTTTTCATATCTGCATTTTGCTCTGAGGAGATTTGAATTTTCTTATTTTTTAAGGACGAAAACGCTCTAGAAATACCAATTTCAGGGATGACAACCCTCTTTGCTGTATATGGTGATTTTATCTTGAAGTGACAGCAATGATGAAAGTGGAGTATTTACGAATTAGTATTCGAGATGGACTCTTTCAATGTATTTTGAAATATTTCAAATTTGATATTTTTGTTTGATCTTTCTAGAGGTGTTTTGAAGAGTTTTAAGGAGATTTATAGAAGTTTGGAGGCAGACCATACTAATCCTAGCTAGTCGTACCATCCTACGAGCAATCCCCATGCTGGCCGCACCGGTTGTGGGTATGATATTGAAGTTTTTATGACATTTTTATTTCTTGTTGATTGCCATTAACAACTCCAATGCAGGCCATAAAAGTCTGAAACTGAGCTGAAGCCTTTCATGAGGCCGTACACATGCTTGTTGGTCGTACCTATTAAGAGGGGCATGTGAAAGAGGAGTCTAACCGCTCCCTTTTAGGAGCTTATTCCTATTTGCAAGTTGACGCCTTGGCTAGGTAAGCCTTGTCTATAATGTCCCCATTTTCCAGCTCGCCAAAATAACATTAATATATTTAATTATTTTAATTATTTAATGTTGCCTGGCAAAAAGTGCAATTATAAAGGTAATATTAAATAAATACATTAATGAGGTTATAAAGTGACGTTGGGGAATATTCAAAGGTTAAATTAATAGTCACTTTATAATAAAGTGTTAATTAATTTTGGCAAGAAACCCTAAAAAGGTATTATAAAAGGACACGAAAGCTCATTTTCTCATTATGCAAAGCTAATTATTTTGGTTCGATTTTCAGGAGGAGCTCTTCGGAGTTTGAAACCCTAGGTGGTATTCCTACGAGTATCTGGTTTCGGTGGTGAAAGATTCCACCCTAGTTGGATTGAGGCAAATTCAGGCAGGGTTCGTATTTGTGCTTCAACGATGGGAGGGATCGATTGAGATAATTTGTGAGTCTTGCCAAGCAAGACAAATTACCAGAGACAATCTTGGAGATTAACGATTATATCATTGGCATCATTTAAGATTGAAGTCTTCATGCTGGTCGATTGATATTGAATGTTTTACATCACTGATCTGAGTTTGCAGACTCAGGCCGTGAGGAGTTGAGGAGTGTTATTTTGCATAAGTCATTGCTGGGCAAACATATTGCATTTCCTATTGATTGGCATCCATATTATCTGCTGCCTTTGTGGTTTGGCATTTGTGCAAAGGACATTATGCTGTTCAGATTCATGAGGGTTTACTGATCCATTTTGGGCGACTGGAAACTCAGAATTCGTGGTGATTGCTCAGAATATTCCCGTCCAAGACTGACGCGCCATTCCTGTGCAAGGTCATGGGTTTTTGTCTGGGTTCATGGGCATAAAAGAGCTGCTGTTCCATATTTAACCCTGTGGCCCTAGGTCTGGTGTATTTTCTGAAGGTAATTTATTCAGATATTCCTTTGTTTTTGCTAGCCATGGTCTTCAATACTTGGACGCCCTTGCTGCTGTTGATTTGTGGGGTTCAGATTAAGAATATTCTTCCATTTTTGAGGACGTGTGAAGCCTCAGGGAAGTTGTGACTCCTCCCTTAGCTCTGGTGAGAGGCTTGTGTGGGGGACGTGAATGCTGTAGGAGGCTGTTAAGTGAAATCGTGGGACTGAGAACATAGGCCAAGGAAATAATGACATATTAAGTGCAGTTTCAGATATTTCTGAGCACTCCTTTGATTTCTGGGTGTTTTCATGAGCGACTGGAAGTAAGCAATAACTGCTACAGGCTTCTTCACACTGCTGCAAACAACATATCAACCTGCTGTCATATCAGAAGCATCTCAGAAGTTTAAATACGGGTGTTCCTAGGATCTGTCTGTGAACATTAATATCTGCTATAATCTCAGGACTTGCTGTCCTTAATTTCTGAACATTGTCTATAAGAAGTTTGCTTACTGTAAAGCACAGACAGAACTGAATATGGTGTCTGTAACTGTATTTCTGAGAGCATAAACCTTGTTGAATGTTAAGACTCAGAATATATATAAATTTGCTAAATGTTTGTGCTTCATATGTAATGTACTGCTCTGAAATTAATGTCATAAGAGATCAATGCAGTGTAGTTATTGTTGTATCTGCAAATTACTTTACCTTGGAAGTGTCCATTTCAATTGATGCGTGGTCTATTTGACAAATGTAATATGTCAAATTGAGATAATCGAAAAAATATCAAGCAAAAACCAGTTGGGTATTTTACATTGTCCCAACATTGGAAGTTGAGATATTTTACTACAAATGAAAATACGAGGGTTTTGGGTGTGTTGTTAC
Source organism: Sequoiadendron giganteum (assembly GCA_007115665.2). NCBI lineage: Eukaryota > Viridiplantae > Streptophyta > Pinopsida > Cupressales > Cupressaceae > Sequoiadendron > Sequoiadendron giganteum. Next base: position 327,860,481 of record CM021105.1, on the reverse strand, counting down.
AGTTTTCCAATTTTACATCAGACCTGTGTGAGTTTAGTTTCTCCTAACAATTTGATAATAATCAGCTCCAATGTGTTTGGATGTGTGTTAGTGGCAGCATGGAGTGCTTATTTTGTTGTTGTTTCAATATAGAGTGTGTTACCTTCATTTTGGGGTGTTACATCAGCATATAGAGGAGTTTGCTACATGTTATCAGAGTGCATTAGACTTGTTTGACAGTATGACAGCAGTTACAGAATGATATCAGACCTACATCAGACTCTTGTATTAACTATTAGAAGTATTCTTCATGTTGGTTACTTGAATATATTGTTTATCAATGTTATTTGGTCTCATTATAGATGTTGCAACAGTCTGATTTTGTAATCAGAATTTTATATCAGTTTATAACATCAGTTTACTTCCTCAAATGTGTAACCCCGGATGGTAGTACCATCGGAGGCTATCAATTGAATGCATTTTCATTTTGTAAGTTGGATAGTTTACCACCAACAATTATAGCATTTTTCATTCAGCCCGTTTAGCATGAACAAGTTAGCATTATCGACCATTTTGGTCTGAGTCAAGATTAGAAATTCTGCCAGTGGCTTGTGTTGCATACATGTCGTTCACCAAAGAGGTGTTGATTGGCTAGCTTTGCTGCCTATGTGTCATTTTATGCAGTGCCTGAAGAGGTGTTGATTAGGCTGGTTTTGCCACCTGCATATTCTAGTCCTCTTGCTATCATATCATTGTAATTGCATTCATTTAGATTAGCTATGCGGTTGGAGGTATTGTATGCTCTCACCTTGCCCATGCCAAGATGTAAGTGATCAGAAAGTGTTGAAGACATTGCATTTGCATCTTTCTATATTGTAAAAATCAAAAAAAAAAAAAAAAAATGTAGGGTGGGTTGTTACAATGATGAAGCAATTTTGTACTCTATATGTATTCAAATCTAAAAGAAAACAATTCCCCAATGGACTCATTGGATACATTTAGTAACTGAATTTTGCATAAAATTTTGCATTTTTTAAGAAATTTAAGTAATTTTTTAATTTGTCGAGTAATTGTTTAGTCAAAAATCTTGGGTCCACCAAATCCAACTCGATTCCAAGTATGCGAACTATGGATTGGATTGTATTGTTGTTGAGATTTATTGTTGATTAATACAAGCTTAATATCTCTTTGGTGGAGCTTTTCCATGAAAGGATTTCTCCATGTATGTCCAATATCATGTGTGCACTGATTTTAATTTGTTGCTATAAATGCTTATCCATGTTATATTTCATATTTGATGGTTAATCACATGTCTTTCACTTTATGATAATCAGATTTCTACAATTTCTGCTATATTCTCGCTGTGATTGCTCACCAGTTTTTCTCAATAAATACCGCATTGGTTAAAACCATAACAGCAAAAATGAAAAATCTTTTGGAGAAAAAATCAACAAACCAAAAGTATTAAAAAATATCGGGATTTAAATGGGAAAATTTTGGATTAAAAAATAAATAAAATAAACATAGAAAAAGGAAGAAGATTTTCTTTTTTTCTTAAATTTAAAGGTATTTCAATAGCACAGAAATAAAGAGAGCAAATAAAATTGAGAGTTTGGCCCATCAATTGTGGAATATAGATTTCAATTTTTTATGTTCATATCACTGTTACATTGCATTGCATAATACATACTTCATAGTGCATGAATAATAACCAGATGCTAATGAAGAGAGCTACACTAGAAGGCTACAAATGTTGATGATGAAGCTCCTAGGTCAGAGCCTCTCCTAAGTAGTTTAACCACATCACTATCATAGTTACACTCCTTAAGAAGAGCATAATCATCATTGTCAAGGACATCATCATTTGCAATCCACTCAAAATCTAGATCAATCTCATTGAGGACAATTGGTTGGTCATCCTCAACAATACATAATTTGTAAGGTCAATTTTTAAAAATAGTTGAAAAAAAATAAGAATAGATTATGGCAAATTTCTTGAAAATTCCAATAGAGTTTCTAGCACCCAAAAACAATCAATAATGGAAACATTAATTTTCTTATTATTTTGTCAAAACAGTTCAAGCACCTATAAAAAAATTATTTTTATTTTTTTGAAAAAGCATTTACTCCCAAGCTCAAATTTCTGGCTACCTTGCAGCTTCTAAGGAGGTTAGTATGCTGCCAAGATAGCAACTTTTTATATTGTACTTGGACCTGTGTTAAATAAGTGACTATTAATGACCAAGAATGTGGAAAATAAGTCTCTAGATAATGGTAATAAAATAAGATGTAGCTCTGGTTGAGCAAAAGGAGTGCACAAACATAACAAGAATCCACAACCCCTCATCGTGATAGCCATGGGACTGCAGTTACTAGAATAGATCTTCATCTCAACTAGGCTATGAATCTTAATCCATGTCGTAAAGGCATTCAATGCTATAACTAAGAGCATACATTTTATGCCCATGTCAATATTCTAACTGCTAGAACTTTATATAGTTCAAACACGAGACTTGATGTCTTACTAAGGTCAATAATATCATACAAATTCTTCAAATTTTTAAAGCGACAACAAGAATATTTACATTGTCTAAAGACGAATTAAAGACAATATTGAAGTTGCATACTCAACACTCAATTTGTTGAAGAGGTCGAACTAAGGAGTTTCAACAATAGCAGGAGAAAAACAAACTTTATCAAAGGCAGGTGCAGAAGAACGAGCTTGTTCACTAGTCACAAAAAATGTTGTCTTGTCACATCGCACAAAGTTATCACAAAAAATTGTGCCGAATTGCATGAATATTTCATCCATAAACCCTACAGCATGTGTAAAATATAACACACTTAAAAAAACCATTCAAATCCATCGACCACATGCATTAATTGTTGATATCAGTTTTAATCATGGTAAAATTGAGAAAATTTAGGTCAAAATTGGCAATCAACAATTTTTTGGAAAAACGCAATTTTAATAGGGAAAAAATTGGGATCCCTATCGATCCACAATTAATTGCATAAAATCACAATTTTTGCTTCTATGGTTAAAACTACAAGATAAGGGTGACTTATAAGACATTGCATGCCCCCAAGCTTTGCCAATGGGGAAAGAGGCTAGAGGTTAACAAACCCAAACTATGAATATTCACTATTCTTCCAAACATTCATCCCCAAACTAAAAAATGCTTAAAGGAGCTTATCTACTACAAGTGTCCACTTTTTTTGACAACTTTCTTCGAAAGTGTTTAATAAATTCCCTTGTAGGGTGAGCTTCATCTTCGATGTCACAATTGAGGGGTATCTCTTTTGTCAATTCACCCAAGAAATGCTTTTGGCCTTGTACATTGGATTACACAACACTAAAATTGGATGTGGCAGGTTATCCAATTCAACATTCAGCATATACATTCTTTAGGGTGTAAAATATTGTCTAAGGCTTTGAACACGGATCTCCATTATAAAATCCTCAGCAATTTACCATTTGAGCTCATCAAATTTGATAATATTTCAAATTAAGCATTCATACACAGCTCATAAAAACAAAGGAGTGCACTTGGATCCTTAATATGGTTACATTCAACTATACCTCAAGGTGCTTCACCCATGGGAGTGAAACCTAGGTTTATTACCTACATGCATGAGGAAATAAAATGTCATTAGTGTCAATGACTACTAGTGCAGGTTTTCTTGAGATGAATTAAAATTTCATATAGTCCAAATCACACAAAATTTTAAATTATAAATTTGGAAACACAAACTCATCTTCTATAATATTACTACTTGAGCAAGTTACCCCCAATGAAAAGAAAAATGATAGATATTTAAAATTGTTCACATGTTAGGCATAGTTATTATGAAGTTTAATACATTTTTTGCAAAATAAATAAGTAAATGCATAGTTAAAGGACAGGCTATTGCAATTTATTGACATTGTAACATCATAACCAAACCATGCAGAACATTTCAAGGAAACATTAAACGTGTTCAATCTAATGTCTCTTAATCAAATTGGGCACAGATCTCTAAGACAGTAACTTGGCTTTCGTATTTGATTAAAATTTCTTTACAGTTATAATGCTAGTCCCACAGGTCAGATAAGAAAAGCAGCATACCACCACCAAGGTATAGAAGGGTATGAACATGGGGGAAAAGCACAATCAGATTTTGTTATATATGAATAAAAAAAAAGTGAGAAGTTATCAAATTTAGTTTGATAAAGCTTACATGATATCCAACAAATGTCAATTTGTGTCTGATTTAATACTATTCCTTCAGAAATTTAACTTACAGATAACTCCAGTTGGCACATATCATTTTATAGTTTTAAATAAATAAATTCATTTATTTCCTTTCCAAACATCATTAGCTAGCATTACATCAAAGCTAGGAATGATACTTACTTGTAAAGCACTGCAAGCCGCAAAAGCTCAGTGTAATGGATATAATAAAAATCAACCTTTCTCCAATCAAGCCAAACAGAAGCAAATATGTGTGCTGGAGTGTTCACCAACAGCTCATCCAGGTTTGGCATGATAACAGCAATTCTGTAGCTGAAATATCGAAGATTACATCAGAAGTGAAAATCAATAATCTTTCTTGACTGAGATTTAATGACAAAGCTTCAATAGAATTCCCTTATTGCTCATCGGATTAGTAGTTATTAAGTATTAAACAAGTACATCATAAATATAAAGAGTTCTGCACTACAGGGACTGCATATCAAGTACAATAGAAAAACAGAAACCAAATATTATGAAAGATAATTAAGTAAAAAACTATTGCTATTTGGAAACCCCTAATGAATGAATGCTCAAAAGAACAATCATCAGTTAGCACAAATGAAGACAACTAAATAATAATTAGAGCATCTGAAACTGAAAATTAAATAACCAAGAAAAGGAAGAAGTTAAGACAGCTTATGAAGTGTGAAAGCTCTCTAAAATCATAGTCACAACAATAAAATCCCTAAAAGAAGCAAAGAAAGAAGAACGAAAGAAAGCATATTAATGTCCACAAATGACAAAACAGGTTAACGAGTCTTAGAATCTATAACCAGTTATAAAATAGAAGTGTCACGGTTTAAAGGCCCTTGGTTATGAAAACTTACTGAACACAATGCCAAGAAAATGGTGAACAAAGAATAATTGGTTGAACCCCAAGCCATAAAACATAGTACACATATGGACATGTAATGTGCCCCTTAATTTTTTCTTTGAAATTTCATCAACAACAAGCACCTGTTATGGATTAGCCCAAAATACTAATCAGCTGAAAGTAACCTTCGCCAAGAGTGTTCACCAAGATCCTATTGAAGGTGAGGTGATAGCATATGGGAAGGGTTCGTTAGCAACAACTGAATTGAATTTCAAACTAGAAATGAAGAGCAGGCGGTGATCCAACCATGAAAGATTCCATGCTACCACTTGTTCAATGGGGGGAAGATATTAGAATGAAAGAATAGTTCATCTGCAACAGCAAACATCCACTAAGCTGTGGGAATACTCCATTTATTCAGTGGGTGAGAAATGAAAGATGCAACTTGTTCTTTCCTCCACACTGGCAGTAAACCGAACAGAGGTTACAATGTGTGCTTAAAAATCACAAAGTAAATGCAGGAATATTATTGAACGGATTAGTACTACTAATTCACAGCCTTGCAATGCAAATTAACTACAATTTACAAGTATTACAATTGAACAATCAAAGCAAATGCTAGAGGATGTTTTCACCAACTTCTATTCATCCCAACTACATAATTCACAAGCCAAAATCTGAACTACTGATAAGCTGATATGGAAAAAAGCAAACTGAAAGAGCATTACCAGCAACTAACCATCATTAAATTTTTCATATCTTCACCCAAATGGCTCCAATCTCCTCCAAATGGACTGCACATGTTACTAGCAGCGTAGATGCCAAGACATATTGCATAGCATAGAAAGAACGAGGTCTAATATAAAAATGCCAACATACTAAAGTGCAGACCAGCAACTGAGCAATCATCAAATTGCTTATTTCAACCACCAAAAACTCCAACAAAGCTCTCTAATTTTTACCACAGCTTCCTTTAAACAAGGCAACCAGCAAACAAAGATTAAACAATGCAAAGAAGCCACCAAAAGGAGGGCACAAATCCCAATGTTTGCTTATTGAAGTGGTACGGCCCTAGAAAGAGGGTGACCTCACTAGAAAATCAGGCTCATCAAAATAAAATCTGCAAATCATAGAGAGGGGGCACCTCAAGCATATAAAAACTTTAGAGCAAATACCCACAAACCAAATAAAATTTCATAATCAGCTATGACTGAAAATCACCTACAGCCATGGATGAACCAGCAACACAAAAACTGGAAAATCTCACCACAAACTCAACAATAATGCTCAATATGCACTTTTGAATACAACACACTCCCAATTGACCATCTAGGGAACCATAGTTTCAGGCTCGAAGAATGGTGAAGAAAGCTAAGCTTCCCCTTAGCCGGGTTTTCAATTCAATCCAACAACATTTCAATATAATAAACCAAAGATGAGAAATGAGAGAACAAAGGCCTTCTTTTATAAGTTCTGAGGTGACTCTTCAACTTCTCCAAATGGGACGCCCTTTCTTGATTTGAAAATATTTAATTTTTAAATTCACCTTTTCTCCTCTTCAATTAGGCGTCCATATCACCTTGGCAAATATTAAAACACTTAAATATTTAATTACTTTATGAGGGCTTCCAAACTTAAAGAGTAATCAACCTTAGAAATATTAAATATCTTGATGAGGTATCCACCCTCAAAATTCCCCCTTTTAAAATAACATAAAGTTATTGTGCTAGGCCAAAGGGTCAAAAGCACATTATAATAATTAAATGATTTAAATAAATCATTTATTAAAAAATGCACCTCAAAAAGCCAAATTCAAGAATACTCAACTGCTCTGCTCAAAGTGGAAAGCTTACTATGTTGATGCCAACCGGAGTACTGCTAATAATAGAACTTACTAAAAATAGTAAATTCTGGAAAGTTGCTCAACTCACTTTGCATATCACATCATTGCAAAGCTCTCTAAAAACCCAGAAAGAATCCGCAATCCAAATCTTGAAACTCCAATGTGTTACTAAAAATAGCAAGTTCTGGAAAAGGTTGTCAAATGGAAACGCATGTCAAACCATTCCGAAGCTTTCCAAAAACCCAGAAAACTTCACCAGACATGCATTAGAAACTCTTACATTCAAACCTTCAGAAATGCTTCAAAACCCCAATAAAATAGGAACCCCTAATTTTACCTCTGACGAGCCTACGGGCTTCCGAAAATAGGCTATCAGTCACAGAAGAGCGTATGGCTAAAATGGGGACATTATAGGACAACCCTGCACGGTAAAAAAACCCTCAAAGAAACATGAAGTAATGAAGATCCATAATCATGTCAAGAGACCAATGATATTCCATGTATGCAATATGGCTCAAACCAAAAGAATCAACAACATCATAATCTATCGCCAACACAAAACCCAAGCAAAATTTGAGAATTCTTATAGGGGAACTCCCGCTATTGAGGAAGGTCGAGATGGACAATCCAAGGAGAAAGTGAGAACTCCCCGCTAAAAACTCAAGGTCGATGAATCTCTAAAAAGCAAAGAAAAACCTAGAAATGTACATATGTCATTGTGATTTGGGCTATGGAACTAAGGAATGCCCATGATGCAAAATGAAGTACACTAAGCCTAGAAAAGGGCCATGGATATTGGGGCATTCTAGAAATATCATGCAGAAACGCATGCCATCTAATTAGTTGGTCTCCCTTAAGATGTGAAACACTTATAAAGGGTGCTTATGCCTCCAATTGCTATGGTGAGCAAAAAGAAGTAATCAACCTAACAATTCTAAGGGTCGCTTATATGGATCAAATTGAGACTAATAGGGTTCCAAAGAAAAACCTCTGCCTAAAGTAGTTAAATAAGCGGACAAAAAAACACTTGGGCCTCTATACAAGCACTGATATGTCCATCAAATATCATAGTAAGTATGGCACATAAAACTAGAGTAATCCTTAGTCTTAATCTCCTCTAGGAGGAAAAGATGGTAATCTTGTCATCCCACAAGCTATTGTGACCAATCTCAATGCAAAATTGGTGGGATAACAACCCCAAATGGCCAAAGGATTCCCCAAGCCACATGACCAATGATATTGGACATAGTCAGGTTGAATATTGATGCCATCTATGATCGATAAGAAATATTTAGCATAGAAAGCAAGTTTGGGGTTGAGCAACTTAGAAAAGTCAAAGCCGTTTTGGGTTGAGCAATTGTGGAAAATCCCAATCAGCTTGAATGCAATGTTAGTATATCCCCTTCAACAACTCTATTGATGAGCTCCTTCAAGAGAAGAAACTAAGCACCATACAAGAATACTTGAAGAGAGGAAGCCAATCAATGGAGACGTCAATAGATTGAAGGAGACAAACGGTGTCACACCAACAACATTAACATTTAGTGGGGCTTGCGGCAATCCTCTAGAGAACAAATTAGCATGTAGGGGTTTCACTCATGGATTTAACCTTAATCTAAATTGAGCATGGAGGATGAATTAATACCAATAAAGGATCTGCCAGTAATAGGATAATCAAAGAATGAATAAATGATAATAAATGAATGGATTAAGAAATTAGCAAAGCTTAGTATTTGAGATATATGTTTAATATATATATCTAAGATACATATAAATTAAATATAATATTTTTGATGATAAGTATATTTTGGTAATTGATAATTATATATTTAGATGTATATATATATATAGATTGAGACACATAAATACCTCATAGGAAGGTGGACACATACAAATTATACATATAATATATACACACATATATATATAATATATTTTTTACGGTTATCCAATAATAATGCTTGCAGCAATTATTGGGTCTCATAAGTAATAATGACTCTATTCATTCACTACAATGATAAATGGTACAATAGCATACCATCTTTGGGATCTTGATAGACGTTTAATACCTACCCTAATGTACTTATGTAATATGATATAGCAGAATCATTCATAAGAGTGATAAGGAAGAAATGAGTGGCCCTTTAACAAGAATAAAATGTTTATATCATTTTTGATGTTATTAGATATTATCACTGAAACTTATTGGTCGTTAACGCTTCTAATGTCTCTTTGAGAAACACTTTGAATGTAAGATTCAAGTTTAAGTGCCTCCTCTAGAAAGGGGACATTACACAAGTGCAAAACCGGGCTGCATATTAAATAGTGCATCTTGTTCATTGGGCATCTCTTCTATTGTATGCTATCTATATTTTACATTCTTTTATTTCAATTATTATATGTGTGGATCTTAAATGTTCACCTCCAACGGTAGAAATGTTGTAAGCACAATACTCTCCAACCTTGGACAACCTCAAATGATGCAATACAATCTCTAGAAACCCTAGCCGCCCTGCCAAATGATCAAACCTCCCTCCAATGTGTAAGGCCTGCCTAGGAAGATGGTACAGCCAGAAAGGGAAGCACACAAACTCCTCAAACCTATCGCGGATGTATTCAAAACTGCTCTACAATATGATCTCTCAAATCTGAAATGTATCTTTGTTGCCCAAACTGTGAATTTCAATTTGCAATAAAACTCAATTGTGATTCCTAAAGTGAAATCACCAAGAATTTTCCAAACTGTGTCTTCCAACAGCATAGAGAATGTTGTAAGAAGAAGAACCAATTCCTCCAACAGAAATAACAAAGAAATCAACCAAGCATGAATGTGCAAATGAGCTCTCAAAAGCGCTTTTATAATAACTTTAACTCCCAAAATGGAATTTGCCCTTTTCCCTTCATTTTTCCCACACCCCAAGATGGCAAATTAAATAATATTTTATTTAATTCAAATCTCACCTTATATCCTCTTTAATATTTTATTTAATTGGGCACAATACTTTAAGTTTATATTATTAAGTATTCTTTTAAAAACCACTTTTGTCCGCTTTAATATAAAGTCCTTTTTAAAATATATTTTAATAACACAAAGTTAAATACTCAATTTAACTTTATAATTAACGTTATTAAAAATAAATACATAGGACCATAATAAGACCAATATTAATCCAGAATATAAGTCTAGCATCATGCCCAATATAGAAATATTGCCAACTGACCATACCAGTGACTTACTATAAATAGTAAGTATGTACAAAATTGTCCCTATGACTTACTAAAAATAGTATGATCAAAATGTCTGAATAGGCTTCTGAAAGCACCCCTGAACTCCCTAGTAACACTGAGTTGGGAAAAAAAAACCAACTGGGCTCCAAAAAGGTTGATTGAGCAAGTCTGCAATCGCCCTCATGGCCCCCCCTAACCACCTGTTAGTCCACGAGGACCAAGTGATGGACTAACCTTTGCAACAAATCACTACTTACAAAAAAGGGGACATTACACACTGATATACAATATATGCAGAAATAGAATAAATCTTTAAGGTAGGGTAACACTACAATACTCCTTATGAAAGAAGTCACTTCACACTATATCTCCAAGAGATCTCAAACACATATCACACTCTTCACATATCCTTACAATGATACTCACCTTCTTTATATAGACCTCCTCCTAATAACATAATGGAGGGGTAAATCACTAAATCCAATGTAAGCCTATTCATTATTTAATATAATTAGTTACACAAGTTGTCCACATGACCCAATAAGACTAACTTGAGGGATGTGTGCCACATATCAATATCTCCATCCACATATTTACACTCTAATATCATATCCCATGGTACATAACACACCCTCAAAATTTAGGGTTAGATGTTTCAACTTCCTTGGACACCAAATCATTGGAATCTTGCTTTAACAAAAAGCAGTCTTTCCTAGCATGCCCATCTTTCTTACAAAGAAAGCAAGAATTTGAGCCCCCGAGGCCATTTATATACGAGATAAAACAAACAATATCATGCATCTCAAAGAATTTGGAGTTTAGGAAAACTTGAAGCAAGGTTCACGGAAATCAAAGAATTGCCTTTTGCTCAAAACTTGATTTGGTTTGAATAGGATCCTTGAAAGTTAGTTTTAAGATGAGGAAACATTCCTCAGTAATAAATTATTAAGTCATATAAAGATAATTAGGTAGCGTGATTCAGGTTGACCAATGATGACTCCTATCTTATGTAGTGCACTCGAAAAGTCCATTCTTGATGTGAGTGGGCTGAACCAAAAACACATGTTGATTTATAATGTAACGAATATTGAAAATGTAAATTGAAAAACTATGAGGACAACTATAATATCTAGTGTCAATAAGTCATCGATGAGACTCCTTGGCATACATTGGCATAAGGATTGTCAAAAATGACATGCAATTAGATAATAGGGATCTTCATTAAGATCTTTGCAAGTACCATCACTTGTAACTATATCAAATGAAAATTAGCATTCATCATTTGTTAATGGAATGTAAGCTTTCCTTTCTTCTCATCCTTGTTCAATTCATCATTACCATTTAATTGTTTATTGCCCATCACTATTCCATATCAGTTGGCATAAGATCTTTTGCTCTTGGCTTGTGATGGAGAGTTGCCTCCAATGAATCTTAGAAGTGACAGCTCCCACTCTATCCTCCAACCAACCAATTTAATTTTTTTTTATATTGTTGGTATATGATTGAAGTAGAAGCAACAATGAAGTATTTTTCCTTATACATTTACAGATCTTACAAATCTTATGGTAATAGATTTCATCATTTCACAGATCTTATCTTTTTCCATTTTTGCAGGACTTTCCTCCATATGCTATTTCAGGTTACTTAGAATCGTATTCGTTAGAAAAAAAGGGAGCTTTCAAAATGGCATTAGAATAATCCATAAAAAAGGCCTTTAATTGGACAACCATTTAGAAACATATTCTATATCGTTGTTCACTGTCACACGATTTCTAAATTGCAGGTGCTCTCCACATGTCTCAAGGGACCAATAACTAAACTAGCAAAATTGATTGGTCTTTTATTGCTTCACTTTTCTTCAACTTTTTTGATTGAATTGAAAGGCTCTGGTTATTCAAAAACTTGGAAATATTCTCAATTCTGAGCAGGCACTTTGTGAGTCCCACATGTTAGTTTTAGGATCAGAAATGAAAGCAATCAGAAAATGCAACACATAAGACAATGAACACAACAAGATACCCTGGGAAAACCCTCCTACTCGAGGGAGAAAAACCCAGCAAGAAATGATCTCTCTTATATATATATCAGATGAATAAGAGCAGAAATCTGCTTACAACTCAGGCCCTACTCAAGGCCGAACTTAATACAATGTATAGAGACAATTCTCCTTGATGCAAAATACAAAGGAATATAATTCTTCTTGAAATCTGATCTGCTGCTCAAGGATGGCGATCTGCTGCTGAAGAAATGGTGAGCTGCTGATAAAGTGCTAACTTGAGAGAAAATGAATTGGATTGATTGTGTAAATGACATAGCATCACCTCCCTTATATACAAGGAAAGACAACCTCTTCTATAGGTCGGCCCCTAGAGAATACAAATAATTGTTTAACATATGAAGGCCGACCAGCCTTTAATTAAGGGAAAATAGCTCCCTAAGCTATAAAACACCAACACCACACATTCAACTGAAGATGAAAAGTATGAAAGAAAAATCGCACTCCACCACACAATATAGGCCAAAACAAATGAAGAGAGGTTTAAGTCCAAAAATAAATGTGAAAAGGCCACAAGATGGAAGGAGGCAAAATAAACAAGCAGCTCCAATATAACTTCGAGCAATGTTTATCACACAATAGACAAAAACGTACTATAAATGTATTGAATAGGAAAATAACCAATGAACATTTAATGGATAGTGAAGTGCACGATAAAGGGTGAACATTGATAGTAACCACGAAGTTGCGTCGAAAGTGTCCCTATAATACAGTTGTGAAAATAATTAGGTGCGTTAGAAGTAATCTGCTTATTTCCAGCTAAGATTGCAGGGCTATGTTGCTAATTTTATATCGAGATCAATCTAAACTGTTCTCTCCAGACCGCTCTTGGAGTATTCAACAAGTCCACCATTGCAGAATGCATTTTCCTCATCATCTGACAATATGTCGTATGCAAAGCCAATGAAATCGTAGATTTCAAAATCTAATCATTAGAATGAAGCTGCCTCCTGGTACAAGCTCTTTCTATAGGAAATTACAATTATATGATATTTGGAAGTAGAAAAAACAACATAAGCAATAATATAATGGTAGAGAAAGGGAAGTACCCGTCATTCACAAAATCGTTGAAGAAATCGAATTCAATGGAATCAGATAACACCATAACACAAGCATGAGGATGAAAGTAGAAAAGACTTTCAAGGCCACGCTGATACTTCACAGAATATGACCATGATGGAGTTGTCCATGCCATAAATACTCTCAAGGAGCAGTTCCCATTTTGGAAAAACTCATCCGTAAATTCAGAGAATGAAAGCAGAGGATCTAGGCCAGGAAAATAACCCCATTTTCGTGTATCGCCATCAAGGCGGACCTTTCTATGAGGCTTCTTCTTAGATGTTGAACTCAATTTTCTTGGCTCTTTTAACCTCTGCATTTTCTCAAAATTTTCAATTCCTGTGGTTTTGCCTCTTGCATTTTCCGTTGCATCTCCACGAGCTACACCGATCTTATTTGAGGCAATTCTGTCCACATCTTCAGTCGTGCTCTCATTTGAGTTCACTATATCATCTCTTGGGAAGACATCTCTAGCGTTGTCTATAGTACTTTGAACTCTCGAGATGTTTTCGTGTTCCAAAAGAGTACCATTTCCATAAGGCTGAAACTTAAATTCTCGTAGCTCGGGTGCACTTAATATGCGCAACCTTCTTGTAGATTTGTCTTTGCCATGAGTTCCTTTATTTTTTAATTGTAATTTGTTCCTCCTTGAGTGACTTCTGTGAGTATCTACTTTACTTCTCTCAGAATTCTTTCCCAAGTACTTGGTGTTGTCCTTCAATTCTTGGTTAGATAGTTTTTTCCTTTCCCTTTCAACCTGTCCTGCCATGACCGACTGTATCCGCTCAGTGCCTCTCAGAGTTTCAGTGAAATCTCTACCACTATTAGTGTCCGCATTGCTCTCTAAATGAATTTTAGAGTCACTCTCATCCAGAGCCTTTCTTGTCAACTGTGGCAATCCAGTCTTTAACGATGCATCATCATCATTATCAGAATTGTTCCTCTCCTTTAAAGAAGCCTCGTCGCCACCATCTAGATTACCATCTTCCGGCGTCTTTTGAAGAGCCACCACATCACGTACTTGTTCTTTTCCTTCAACGCCAGTTTCTTCTTCGGCCGCATCTTTAGAATTAAATGATTGCTTTCCAACAAATGGAATGCCCTCAATGCTAGCCTTCTTCAGAGCTTTCTGTATAGCTCTATCGCTCTTGGTAAGTCCTGCAGATCCAATAGCATCTGGATCCTGTAGTAAAGGATTATTCATAGGGTTCAAGAGGTCAACCGTAGACCTGGCCATCTTGTCCCGTCTGAGAAAATCACTTTTGGAAGCTCTCCTCTGAATAGTGTCAAACCAAGGACCCCAGCCACTTCTGAGAAGTGATAATCTCTCACCACCCTTGAGCAGCAATGCATCCTCAATGGCATATACTTCTTCTAGTCCATTCCTTATGCCTTCGTCAATCGGTTGGTCATCTGAACTAAATGTCTCTTTCATTCTCTCATCACTGCCTGCCACCGAATCATCAGCAATTGCATCCTCCCACTCTCCGTTAATTTGAATATCAATATCAATTTTAGACTCTTGACCATGACCAAATTTTGGATTCGCTGTATTTGAAATGGCCGACAGTCTTTGTGGGTGTTTTGGAAAGGCCTTTCTGGTCACCCCCATGGCGTGATCCCAGAACAATCCTGCCCTCCCCCGAAGAGTTACAGTCTTTTGTGTTCCCGTTTCCTTGGATTGAATGTAATCTCTAGTTTTCCTTTGCTCGTCGCTATAACTTGATCGCGGAATACTCTTTATCTGTCCCATTCTCTCCAGCCTTTTTCCTGAATTATCATGACTCTCTTGGACGCCATTACTTTTCCCATCTGCTTCTCTACCTTGTGAGCCATTCTCTGCACCCTGTGTTTCCAAATCTTTCTCCTGACTTTCTCCAAAACTGTCGCCCATCCCTTCATCTGCATCCTCGTCCATTTCATCAATTTTGTCCTCAAAGCCATCAAATTCTTCGGCTGCATCGATTTCATCAGAATCTCCTTCCAAATTCTCCCTCCGCTCCAAACTGTCGTCAGCAAACCTCGTTGAAAAGGCTTTATCTAAAACCCTAAAGTCTGTATCCCTGTTTATAAGTTCCTTTCTGGCAGCGGGAAACGTACTTACCTGGAGCGACTTCATCTCAAGGGTTGCATGTACGCCCAGCTTGGTGTGGAGCAAGGAGACCGACAATAACAGAAGGAAAACCGCCATGCCCACGCATAAATTGGACTTGCATCGTGATTTCGATATACCCGATTTGAAAATTCGTGGGCGGGCTTTGCTTCTTATTTTTTTCAGCATCTTGATTAATCCTTTCAATTCATGTATCTGTATCATGCGAGATGACGATCAATGCAGGTGAATTGAAGTAGTAATTTTTATGTATCGTGGATCCATAGGTAAACCACAGGAGCACACCGCTTACTCCGGAACAAAGTTGCTGCCTGTCGAAGAGTAAGGCAGCGGTTCCATGGAGGGGAGCTTCCTAAAATGTTTAAGGAATGTTGCTAAGAAAATTTAGGGGCATTTTAAAGTAGAGCGAGGGGATCTTATCAATGTTTTATAGATGCGTGTTTCTAAGACACATATTTTTGGTGGGTTACCATTATTTAATTTGATTAGCACATAGGAGGAGGAGATGTTTTGTTAATTTATTCTCAAAGTGATACTTTCTAATAAAGAATTATATTATGTTCACTTCAATTACATTATAAATTGTGGAGTGAATCTTAATTGTATATTATATTGTAAAAAATTGTGTACTTTCATAATTTTATGTTATGTTTTAAACACATTTTGCATTCACTCTTTTAGCATGGTTTAAGAATCATTATATTTTTTTCTTAATCATTTTTTTCTCATCAGATTGTCAAACTTCTATCGCGATCATATTCTACTTGTTGATCTAGAAACATGTACTTATCTTTGAGTGATTTTACTAAGACATGAGCATGAAGCACAGATACCCAACAACATGCTAACATCCCACAAATTTCACAAAAATTAAAACATTGATTCAACTCAACTACATGTTGCCATCAATGGTAACATTCACCAATTTAGAAAAATACCTCTTATATTTGAATGTGATTATTGGGCTTCCACTCCATTATTCAAAATAGATTTCAAATTTTATTCTAATTGACAAGAAAGTGATCTTAATGACATACCCTCTTTCTATAATATAATTTATGTTATGGACTAAAATTCTTATTTCTTATTTTTTGTGTCTTCCCTAATCAAATGTTATGTGTGTTATTGTTTCCTTCCCCTCCCCTTTCCACCCTATGTCTATCTAAGGTCCCTAAAGTCTCAAGGTTAGGGGCATGTCTAGTCTTATAAATGTTTGTTAGTCGTTAAATTTTTAGAGATCCTCGCCTTGGCATGCCTTTCTGCCTAAGTTTGATTTTTCCTAAGTCCCTTCAATGTCGAACTTTCAAACTTGTTCTTCCTCATCGTGTCATTCACTCATCTCCCATTAGAGTATTGAAGTTTCCCTTCCTTTGGTACCCTTCTCATTTTTTACTTGCTTTGTTAAAGTCAAGATTGCGGCCTTATTGTCATGCCTGACTCCCAAACTTTTCCAATAACTACAGACATCTCATTGGAGTTAAACTTCCATGTTAGAATTTAAATTCAAATCTCATTAAACTAGTTTAATAAAATTAAAGTAGCTAAGTATCTAGTTGAGATTGCTCACAAAATGTTTGCTTTGTTATTATAATTATGTTTAAAAGATGGAAGGATAGTTACATTATAGATCCTTATGGTTTCCAAATCCAATAAAGATAAGGATAAGGGGAAAAAGTGAGGGATTTCCAAGTTTCTAAATCCATGAGGATAAGGAAAAAACCATAATCCCATGATGTGCAATATTATCCTTCCTAACTTAAGTAATTAAATAAGAAATACCTAAGTAAACTTAAAAAATATGTACAATAATATACTTAAGATTAAAACGCATCCTAAAGTATCGATATTACACTAACATTCCCCCTTAAGTGCAACATAAGGAGATGTTAAAGCAAGTAAAAGATGTAAAAGTGGATCTTGAGAAGAAATTCATGTTGGGTACCCATGTACAAATTGTTGATAAGTGTTTTTGCACTTTACAACATAGACAAAGTAACTAGGCACCCTGTCTCTTGAAAGGTAATCTTTCCTCAGAAAACTTCAGAAAAATAACCCCAAGGCTTTGTATGTTAGGTCTTGACTTGCAAAGACAACTCGGTGGTAAATGTTATTGTTGGTTTCACAAGGGGCATTTATGGTTCAACAAAAATTGGAATTTTTTGAAACAAGGTTTTTGTAAAATCTGAAGATTGGTTAAAACCCTAGTTGTATTTTCAGATTTGTAACCTAAAAATTACCTCTTAACATCCAATATGGCAATTTTATGATGCTTTTCTTCCTAAAACTAACCCAGATTTATAAAAAAAGATCAAAAGATGAGGGTTTAGAAAGATTTTAATCTAAAACCTAAAGACAAGCATAATAATGTCTAATGTTACAGGTAGACAAATCCCTTAATAAAACTAATTCCTGCTTAATCAGGGAAAACCCACAATGCTACAGAAATAGTGCAATCTTCAAAGGAATCTTAAGGATTTTTAGATTGTAAATATTCAGACATATACCCAGATTTTGGCATAATATGAAAAAACATTCACAGTTGAACCAATATAATAAACAGTTCAGACTAACCGTACACTACAATTTACAATCAACAAACCACAAATGGTATGAGTAGGAGATCAATCAAATACCTTAACACGATGTCCTCGTCATAATTGAACTAAAACTAAAATTGAAACTAAAGATGGAAGAAGGAACCATAAATTATTTGGAAGCAACAAGAATTAGAGCACCACAATTCAATGTCTTCTCCTTATATGAACTTTAAAATGGTTTTACAACAATTCCAAATCAACCTTCAAAGTGAGGGAAAGCCTCATATTTATAGAGTTCAATTATAACTTAGGGTTTTTAGATTAACCCAAAATCCACAGCTAGGATTTAACATGTTGGTTGATTTACGTAGGGCAGCCAAAATAGGTCATCCTTTGCAATTTTTTACTGCATTTTACATTTTTTAAATAACAAGACCCATATATCACAAAGTTTGAGGCATCTAGCCAAGTGTGGCATTTTTTGTAAAATAAAAATAAATATGGAACAAAATTCAAGGTCAGTCCTCATCAAAAGTAGTTTGCCCCATTTGTTACCTTTTTGAATATTCTTAGAATCTTGATAATACAACATTTAATTGGTGCAAGAGCACCTAATGGATTTTATGCCTCCATGAGGCCAATTTGTGAAGTTTGAGTTAGTTAGGTGATATAATCTTGTAATAAGGTCATTTAGACCATGTTGAATATGTTTGATTCTATTTTAGGTCCTAGGAGTTCTTGGTTGGGTCATTTTGTAATTATGGTTAAAAGTTGGCATGTTATAAAATTGCAAAAAATGCAAGAATGAGAATATGAAGCATCAAAGTGATGTAGAAGTTGGTTGGTTGGTTTGTAACTATTGGAACAAGTTTTAAAAGACATAAACAACATGAATCCATCATTGTAAAGGTGGTTGGGAGGTTTTGAGGAAATTTGGAGCAATAAACAATTCATTTTCTACATTTTTATTGTGTTTCTTGTTGATCCTCTCAATAGCACGTGCTTGTACATATAGATAAAGGTCTGAAATCAATTGGAGTTGTTAGGGTATTGAGTCTAGTTTCAATTTATTTTGGTCTGATTGATTTTCATTGGGTTTTGAGCATTTTAGAGCAAATTTACCAAAAACTATTTCAAACCCTTGTTTTGGGGGCTTGATAGGAGAAAAATTTGAGTTTCTCATTATTGCACCATTGAAAAATATTATAAGTTGGAAAAAGGGACTATATACATGTGTTTGATGTTTTCCCAAGGTTGTAGGAGACTTGGTGAAGGTTTGCATGTGATACAGTGATGCCCTAGATTGATTTTACCATGTTTTGATGCATTTGAAGCCAATAAGAGCTCGTTCGATGAAATACCCTGGGGAAGAGTGGGAAACGATTTAGTAAGCATGTACAGACATTATGTGATGTTTCCATGCCTTTGGAATAGTTTTTTGTGAATAGGAGTGTATGGAACCAATAAATCCCATTGCATACAAGCCTAATTAGGCCTTAAGAACACCTGAGCAGTCCATTTTTGGAAGACACTTTACAAAACAACCCTACCTAAATTTTTGATGTGTTTTAAAGAATCCAAATGGGTACTCAAATATTTTTTTACCATCAAGATATCAGGTCTTATTCAAAAGTTACAAAGGATTGTTTATTTCTTGAAAGCTAGTAGGAAGGTTTGCATCTTGTGTGGAACCACCATTGTTTGAAGACATTAGGTTTGGGAAACCATTTTTTGGTTTAATCCTATCATATTTGGGATGTTCAAGGTGTGTTGGGGTTCCAATACTAGGTTGGGATCTTAAAACCACTCTTGGGTGCATTTGTAGAACTCAAAGTCATGTTGCATATGAGAAGGGATTGTGAACGTTTGTATGATCAACCAAGTTTGTAACTTTTGATCTCTTAAGTGACTTGATGGAGTTTGTTATGTTGTGTACACCCTATGTAAAGTCTTCCATGTGTTTATTAAGACTTTTTTGAGTCCATTGTGCCCATTTGAGATGTGTAATCTTGCCAACATCATGTCAAGTTGAAGAGAGTTTAGTATATTGAAATATCAACCCATTTTTGTAAAATATACCTCTATTATGTTGAAGTGGACCCCTTCTCTGTATCATTAATTCCTCAGGAGTAGGTGTTAGAATTATTTTGACCCTTTGTGACATGGACGCCACCTCAGCCTCAAAACATTTGAGCATCTTTATCCAATCTTGTTGGGAATCTTGATACCTGTGCATGAAGTTGATATACATTGCAACATTTTATAAATGGTCATCAATTATTGCAATATTGGTTGCATGAGTGAAATTATCTTGCCACCACTACTTTAGAATATCGATTTTCACATTCTCCTTTGCAACCTTTTTCCTTGATATTGCCTCTAAAAATACAACACAACCCATAGAAATTTTGTGTAAATCCTTCTCTATTCTTTGACAATCTACTAATAGCTTATTTTCTATTTCCCTCCAAAATTTGAAGGATTGTAGCCATGAATTGGGCCCATTAACTTTATCTATAGCAATTACCTTTTCCTCTATCAAAAATTGTTGTGGAGTATCAATTAGCATGGTCAATCTCAGTATTGTTTTATCATCTAAAGATTTGTAGTTTGCAATAATTTGTTGTACTTTTCCAGAACAAGTTGAACACCTATTAAATAATTGCACAAATTCATCCCTACTCAAATACACTGGCAATCCACTCCTGAATAACTCGAGTAGAAGATTTCATCTTGCCCATTTCATCAATGGCCTCTTTTGATAGCACCCTTAGTGGAGCATAAGGACTAGCATTTGTTTGTAATAGACTCACCAAGTGCTTGATATAACTTTGTAATTATTCTACTTGTGCTTTCAATTGTTCCTTGTCTTTCACTTATTTCTCCAACCTCTGCATAATAGTCTCTACAAACTCTCTCAATTCATGCACCTCTTGCTTCTTCAAAGTAGGTCCAAAATTTATTATATAGATGTTGTATTCTTCAAGAGTAATGTCTCATTTTGCTTTGTTAATAGTCGAGGTGGCAATGTGCACAACCTTGTTATTTGACTCATCTCAATAATCTTTGAATGTTTTTTAGCCCTCTTCCTTTCCATGGGCTTATTTATCTTTGTCAAGAATTCATCTAAATTGGGAGTGGCCATCTCCATGATAAGATTCACTTGAAGTTGCTCCTTCAGCCACTCAGGAGAAGTAGATTTCTCTATGTTAGGATCTTCCTCCTTCTCTTTATCTTCTTGTAACTTCTAAATTTTCTCCCCTCTATCCTCTTCCATTTTGTTTTTCTCTTCTTCTTGTTGTTGATTTTACTGTGATTCTTATTGTTGTTGATGTTTTGTATTTTTTGTGCTAGCCTCTTGCATATGCACCTCATGATCTTCAGGAATTTCTTCAAACACCTCTTTTTCTTACTTAGTATTGTCTTCCATCACAACTTTTATAGAATCTAAAGGTTGAACATTAATGGGTTGCTCCATAGTAGCCTCTTCTTGCCACAATTCTTCTTCATAATACTCAGGAGTCGATTCAGTAGTTTTACCTAAGATGGTTGACTCCTTCCTTGCAACTTCCTCAAGTTCTTCTACAACCTTATCTAAATTTTCCAAGTTTGGAAATGGAATTCCACTTCTTGGATAGGCTTTCCTTTGATAGATTGTTGATTGTTTGGAATAATGAGAGGGGGGTGAATTAGTATTCCATAAAACCATTTATATGTAAACTACCCAATTATTAAAGCACATGTGACTGCAAACTAGAATGAAGACATTGAAATGAACATCACAACACAAAACACATCAACACTAGATTTTTACATGGAAAACCCAAAATGGGAAAAACCACAGTGAGGATTAGCTCACAATATAATATATCCAAATATAGAATATTGCAGGGCTCACTACTAGGACTCACTATCCTTGTTTAACCACCAAAATATACAATGAAATGGCTAACCACCAATATACAAAAGATATGGCTCACTGCCAAGAGTATGAAATGATGAAATTCACCTTCAATATGTTGTGTTCAGTTCCAATGAGGCTTTGAATGTGAAGTACTACTCTGCATAGCAGTCGCATAACAATTCTACTTTGATCCTTGTCTCCTTTCACAATATGTTGCTCATAGTTGATAATTCATTTAAGCTCGCACATCCTTTCCCTTTTTCACACACACTTATCACACCCACTCTCTCCCTTCAACTCCAAAAATTCATGTATATATACAAGTATATTTCATACATCAATTAGGTCAGCCTAATTGGATGTAAGAAAAAAAATCAAAAATAACTCATGTCGACACCATATAAGATTTAAAACATTTGTATCTGTGTAGTGTACCATATCAAGTCAACGTAGATCTATAAGGCATCCAACTAACAACTACAATGTATAATTCTTCTTCTTAGTACATGCCATATATTAGGTCGACCAAGAATAGGACCTAATCATAAAAACTCCAAACCAACACACACACTTCAAGTAAGACCCTGTATGGATCTAACATTGCTTCAGTTTCTCATCACATTAATATCAAGGAGATCACCATAAGAACTGCAACACCAAAATGTTCTTTCTAAGAATATGCAAAGTCTCCCACACAGACATACTGAACAAAAAAATAACTGTAGTATATAGAGTTAAACTTTTTCATTGATAAATTTATGTACACAACACAAAAATTCTCAAGATCCTGGATATAGCTTTTGAAAGAGTCATAATAATTAATTTAAGAGAGCAAATTCATATCTCATCTTGCGGTGAATTCCAGACTCAAAAACCAACGTACTGGCTCAACAATAGAGAATTCTTCCGATAGAGATCAACTTCAAGTATACCAAATATGTTTCCCACCATGTTTCCATAATGTTGACATCAATGACAACACTGGGAAAATCAAGACACTTCATGCTCATGTTGCAAGGTTCCATATTTCCAACATAGACAACATGGGGCATTTCTCCTAAACTTTCCACATTGATTGCTTCTTCCCTTGTCTCCCCTTCTGTTTGGGCAGCTTCAAATTGTTCCTTGAAAGGAAGCTCTTCTTCTTGAATTGTCTAATCCTTTTGAGGAGAAGGGGGAACTTGGTCTATTGAGGAGGAAGCACTTTTCTTTAATTTTCCCCTTGTTTTCCTCCTTTTGGGTGGCTTCTCAGAAGGTGGCTTTTTTGCCTTCCTTTTCTTTTATGTAGGTTTCCTTTAAGGGTTGCCTTTCTTCTTTTTACCTTTAACCTTTTTTCCTTTAATTTGTTCTTCTTTTGATTCTCCCTCCTCAACTTTATGAATTTCAATCTCTTGCTCCATCTCTAGCTCTTCTTTTGAAGATTAGGATTCAGGATCCCCCATTAAATCATAAGATAACTTGACTCCATCAGCTTTCAAATTCATTATCTTATGATTGACCCATAATTTGGTGTATTTTAACATTAGAGACATTAATTACCTCATCTAGCTCAATTACTTCCTCCTCTAACCAATCAATAGGAGCAATTGGTTTGTCCTTGATCTCAACATAGTCATGATATTGTATTAAGTCTCTATCATCATCTACCTAGTCTACAATCTCAATGGATCTATACAACCTAATAATTTCAATTGAGAGTTTGGAATACCTTCGCTTCAGTACTTCAAATTTATCTCTATAATTAGATATTGAGAATTTCAATGGCATTGCTTACGAGATGTGGAGGTTGAAAGTGGAGGATCTCCTTGAGGAGAGAGATCAGTGGTTACTAGTTTCAGTTGATAAGAATCCATCTACTTCATCCATGGAAGAAGTTAGACAAGAAGGCTCGAGGGACCATTTGGTTGTGTCTCACTGACTTTGTCCTCCTGAATGTCTCTTTAGAAGACATGACATAAATCTTTGGAGGAAGATAGGTGAAATCTACCAAACTAAGAGTTTGTTTAACAAGTTGTATCTCAAAATATGTTTATATTCATTAAAGATGAAGGATGGTGATTCTATTGTTGAACATTTGAATGCTTCAATTTGATTATAAGTAAGCTTGCATCTATTGATGTTAAAATAGAAGATGAGCATAAATTCATTTTATTGATTTTCTCTTTGTCGGAATCTTGGGAAAATTTAATTGTTGCTATAACTAGTGGTGGTGCAGAACCTAAGATGGATAATATTATTCACGTACTTCTTTTAGAGGAGATGAGGAGAAAGACCATGCATAGTGGCTCCCAAGATGCCTTGCATGTGCGAGGTAGGTCCAAGGAGAAAGAGCCTAAAGGGGATAAGAAGAAGGATAAGTCTAAAGGATGATCTAAGATCCCTGTAAAGAGCAAAGTGAAGTGTTGGAACTATGGTAAACAAGGACATGTGAAGAAGGAATGTAGAAACAAGAAAAATAATGTAGATTCCTCCATGGAAAATTCCTCTGGTAACGGTGATTTTGATGCTTTGATTATTTCAGCTAACATAGTTCGTAATGATGCTTGGCTTATTGATTCAGGTGCTTCCTTCCATATGACTCCTCATAAGGAGTGGTTTTCTACATACAAAGAATATGATGGAGGAGAGGTCTTCATGGGTGATGATAGCTCACAAAAGATTGTCAGTAAAGGAAAGGTAAAGTTGTGTTTCAGTGATGGGAGGGTTAAAATCCTTGATGATGTTTTACATATTCCAGGACTTACAAAAAGTTTAATTTCGGTTTCCAAGTTGAATGATACTAGAATGCATGTGACATTTGACAAGTCTGGTTGCAAGATGGTAAGGGGAAGTTTGGTGGTTGCTAAAGGATCTTAGATTAGGAATTTTTTTACGCTACA
This sequence comes from Sequoiadendron giganteum, assembly GCA_007115665.2. Classification (NCBI taxonomy): domain Eukaryota; kingdom Viridiplantae; phylum Streptophyta; class Pinopsida; order Cupressales; family Cupressaceae; genus Sequoiadendron; species Sequoiadendron giganteum. Next base: position 327,835,792 of record CM021105.1, on the reverse strand, counting down.
TGCCTCTACTTTTTGTAACTCCTCTTTTGTAACTAGCACTGAAAATGCATGTATGTTGTGGCACCATAGATTAGGTCACATTGGTGAAAAAGGTCTTAGGACCATACTTGATAAGAAAATAGTAGACGGTATGTCTGATTATTCTATTGGTAAAAATGATTTATGTGAGGATTGTGTGTTTGGTAAACAAAACAAGTCATCATTTCCTAAAGGAACTAATAAAGCTAATGGATTGTTAGAACTAATTCATTCAGATGTATGTGGTCTAGTGGATATAGATTCTTTGGGTAGATCTCTTTATTATGTTTCCTTCATTTATGATTACTCAAGATATACTTGGATTTATTTTATACATACAAAATTTGAAGTTTTCACCAAATTTAAGGAATTTAAGGCATTGGTTGAAAAGCAAACAGATTATAAGATAAAAGTATTGAGATCTGACAATGGGGTGAATTTTGTTCTAAGGAATTTGATGAATTTTGAAAACATGCAACAATTTTTAGGCAAAAGACTACACCTTACACACCCCAACAAAATGGGGTAATAGAAAGAATGAATCGTACATTAATGGAAAGAGCTAGGAGCATGTTAAGTAGTGCTAAGTTAGATAAATGCTTTTGGGTAGAAGTTGTTAGTGTTGCTTGTTATTTAATTAATATATCTTCTTGTAAAGCTCTTGTTGATAAAACACCTTATGAAATGTGGTTGGGTAAAAATCCTTCAGATTCACATTTAAGGGTCTCTGGTTGTGAGGCTTTTTTTCATGTTCCTAAAGAGAAGTGGTCTAAATTGGATCCCAAATCTCAGAAATGCATCTTTGTAGGTTATGGTGATAATGTTAAAGGTTATAACACGAAAGATGATATTTTTTAGAGATGTAATTTTTGGGGAATTTAGAGCAACTCTGAAGATGAGCAACCAAAGGAAAAGTCAAAGATAGTGTATTTTGAAACTAAGCAAGAAGATGCACATGTGGAAGAACAAAGAGATGGACAAGAAGATGGAGAAGAAGAAGAGAGTTTTGAAGAATCTGTTGCTACATAAGAAGTTGAAAACAATGAGGATGAACATGAGGAGGAACCTCTTACTCCACCTTTGAGAAGGTCCACAAGACAACGAAATCCAATTGATAGGTTAGCCCACCTGATTTTTATTGTAAATTTGCTTTGTTATGTACTAATGATGAACCTAGATCTTATAGGGAGGCTCTCTCTTCAAAAAAATGTGAGTCTTGGATGCAATCCATGAAGGATGAGATGATGTCTTTCAAAAAATGTGACACCTGGGATCTTGTTAGTTTTCCCAAAGGAAGAAAGGCCATTGGTTGTAAGTGGGTATATAAAAAGAAGTTTGGTGCAAATGGTAAGTTGGAATGGTACAAGGCCAAATTAGTGGCCAAGGGCTACTCCTAGAGAGAGGGAGTTGATTTTGGTGAAATATTCTCTCTTGTTGCTAAGTTAACTTCTATTAGATTCCTTTTATCCATTTTTGTTGCTTATGATTTAGAAATAGAACAAATGGATGTTAAAATTGCTTTCTTGCATGGGGATCTTGAGGAAGAAATTTATATGCAACAGTTTGACAGTTTTGTTGTGAAAGGAAAAGAACACTTGGTTTGTAGGTTAAAACGGTCTTTATATGGTTTAAAATAGTCACTTAGGATATGGTACCAGAAGTTTGATGCCTTTGCATTAAAGTTGGGTTTTGTTAGAAGTGAAGAGGATCACTATGTTTACTTTAAAGCTATTGATGATCAGATATTGATTATTGTCTTATATGTGGATGATATATTGTTCATTGGTAACAATAAGGAAATGATTAGGGAACTTAAAACTCAACTTTCTGGGAAATTTTATATGAAAGATTTAGGGGCTGCTAAATATATTCTTGGGATGGAAATCATTAGGGATCGGATTCATAGAAAGCTTTGGTTAAGTCAGAGTAAGTATGTTAACACTATTTTGTAGAGTTTAATATGCAAGACTATAAACCGGTAAATATTCCATTTCCTATTGGTACTAAGTTAAATTTAGATATTTGTCCTGAATCATATGATGATATTGATGAAATGTCTAATGTTCCTTATGCTAGTGCTTTCAGTAGTTTAATTTATGCAATGGTTTGTACTAGACCAGATATAGCCCAAGCAATGGGAGTTCTAAGCAGGTTTATGTCTAACCCTAGTAAAGAACATTCAACTTTTGTTAAAAGGGTATTTAGATATTTGTGAGGCACTTCTGATTAGTTTATCATGATATTGATAATGTTGATAAGTCATTGGACATATAGGGTTTTGTTGATATAGATTGAGCAGGTGACTTGGACAGTCGAAGGTCCACTAGTGGCTATGTGTTTACTTTGTTTGGAGGTGCGGTGAGTTGGATGAGTAAAAGACAACCTACAATTGCTTTATCTACCAATGAAGTAGAGTATATGGTTGTTACACATGCCTCTAAGAAGGTGGTTTGGTTACAGAGACTTGGTAATGGTATTGGTTTTAATTGCAGGATAGTGAGGATCAAATGTGATAGTCAGAGTGCCATATATTTTGCTAAAAATCCTATGTATCATGCTCGTACTAAGCATGTTGATGTTCAGTATCACTTTGTGTGAAAAATGATTGAGAATGGACAAGTCTTGATTGAAAAGGTTGACACTTTGGATAATTTTGCAGATTCTCTTACAAAGTTAGTCACCATGGATAAGTTCTCTTGGTGCAGAAAGGCCATGGGCCTTGATCACTGTACTTGATTCTATGTAATTATATCTCTATAGGTTTAATTTACAATGTATGATGTCAAGTGGGAGAATGTTAGGATTTAGGTGCCATCAACCTTGTAAATCCTTTAATTAATTATTCTCCTAAAGTGTTTTGTACATTTACCCATAAGAGGTGAAACCGTTTGACCAACGGTGGTGAAAGAGACAATATGAATGCAGTGTTACTGTTATCGTTTGTCCTTTTAGAAAAGGATAAAATAGCTAGGCGTCCCACTTTGGAATCTTCTAGAATGAGGTTGTTGGGTCAAAATAGGGTGTTGTAAGAGCATCTATGACATGTATGATAGTTGTCATAAGATGCTATGATAGTATGACATATTCCCTATGACAAAATATGCTATTTTTGGACCCCAAGCGCCCATGCATGAGAGATTCCTTATGACAGTTGTAAGAGCATCTGTAAGAGGCTATTTTTGGTATTTTTGACCATTTCAAGGAGGGAGGCATGGGTTTTTCTAGGTGGTATTGGTGCCTATTGTTTGGTGAAACCATGGTGGTTTTCATCCTCACAAATCTCTTTAAATTGGGGCCTTGAGCTAGAGTTATTAAAATTCAGTTTTGCAGGTTTGTAGGGTAACAGGGTGTTGTCGGATTTTATAGAGATTGATAAGAGAAGTCTATTGTTGCATGCAATATTTCAAGATCATCAGTTATATATTTTCCTCTCTTTCAGTGGTAGAGGGTTTTCCCTTTGGGGTTTCTCCATGTAAATCTATTTTGCATGTGTTATGATTCTTCTATCTTTGTCTCTCTCATTCTTTCTTCACACTAAGGCTAAAGGTTAATCTACATATTTCAGATTTACATTCACATTTAAGTTTATATTGCAAGCTTTCTTCACCTTGATAATCAATAGAGGGTTTAGTATATTTAATATTGAAATGATCTTGCACAAGCACTACAAAATCTACAAATAATCCATTTAATCTATTGCAAGTTCAAAAACAAAAGAATGCACGATAATGTAAAACCCCCAAACATCCAGTTTAACTCACGATTTCAAAGGTTGAAACATTCAAATTATCAAGACAAGCTCAAAAACTATTTTAAACCACTAAACGACTTATTCCAACTAGTACATACTTCAAACAAGCAATGTAAAATGTTTAATATGTGCTAAGAGCCATTTCATTGAAAACCCTACGTGATTCCCAACTCAAAATGCACAAAAATGAAAAGAAGGTTGCTTTAAACCAGGTGCAATAATAATTTTACTAACTTTTGAGCTAGATTTTGATAAATAAACCTAAATCTTGCCTCTAAACTCATTTAAATGCTACAAATTATGTCTAAACTTTTGCTCCTAGGTACCTTAGGTTGTGCTTGAGCTCAATTTCAATTTTGCAAAATAAAAAGTGAAGAATGAGTGTGGTAACATTATTTTTGTTCCCTCTTACTGCAACCATTAATGTTGATGTCAATATAGTTGTCACATAAAATCAATCAATTGTTTAAACCTTTTACTGTCGAGTCAACCTTTGGGAATTTTGAGGACATCCAGATTCATGGATTTCCAAACATGGTGAATTCTACGAAAAAGAAAACTTCGTTGATTTCAATAGACATAAAATTTTGTGAAATTACCCAACCCTAAGACAAAATTAGACTTAGAATAAAATTACCCAAGGTACCCACAAATAATGATCAATCCATCCATTTTTTGTAAAAAATCACTCTACCTCCCAATTTCGAAATAAAACTCGATGAAATCTAGGGGACATGACAAAACCAAAATTTCAAGGACCTTTCTCTTAAGGAGAAAAGAAAAAGAAACCTAAATCAAGATGAGAAAAGAAGGGGTCCATGTTTTGAATGGGGCATGTGTGCAAGGCACAACACAAATAAACTCTCATATATGAGAGAAAGGAGAAAACCCATAGAAAAATGTGCCAAAAGAGAGAAAAGAAAGGACTAAGAAATCCCCCAAAAGAGTGTCATGAAATACCTATAGTACAAGGTGCTAGTGTGCCTCCACAAAGAAGAGAGAAGAGAAATGTAGAATGTTGCATGGAAAATATTGTAATAGGTCCCTTCGTAGTAGATGATGAATTTTACTTTTGGAAGAAAGAAACCTTGAGCTATCAAATTCTCGCTCAAGTAGAATGTAGGAAGGAATCGGGATTTATGCATGTAGAATTTTCTAGTGTTTCTTAATGTTGATGTTAAATTATGACTACACAATATAAGATTCGAGAATAGTTATCATTGAAGTGTGAGACCTTGACCAATGTGCTTCGGGATGTGTTAGGTGAGTAACATGATGTGGTAGAGAGTGAGAGAGAGAGAAAATAATCCAAATAAGAGATGATGCAACTCAATGTAAGCTATCATCAAAGAGGAGACAAATGTCCTCAATATTATCATCAAGATCTAAAAAGTGAGTGTCCACAAATAGATGTGAAACTTTTGGTAAGTAGACCTCCCAATAAAATGGATCTTGTAGACATGAAGAGAAATATAGAATTTTGCATGACAAATATTATAATAGGTCCCTTTTTAGTAGATGGTGAATTTTTTTTTTGGAAGAAAGAAACCCTAAGCTATCAAATTATTAAATTCTCGCTCGAGTGGAATGTAGAAAGGAATTGGGATTTATGCATTTAAAATTTTCTACTGTGTCTCGACATTGATGCTAAATTATGACTACACAATATAAGATTCAAGAATAGTGACTATTGAAGTGTGAGACCTTGACCAATGTGAATCAGGATGTGTCAAGTGAGTAGCATGATGTGGTAGATCGAGAGAGAGAAAAGAATCTGAAATAGGAGATGATGAAACTCGATGCAAGATATCACCAAAGAGGAGATAAATTTCCTTGATATTATCATCAAGATTTAAAAGGTGAGTGTCCACAAATAGATTGTTGAACACCCAAAATATTGAGAGGGGGGTGAATCAATATTCTCTTAAACCATTCAAACATTAAACATCCAATCACTAATGCATATTCAATTGCAGGAAACAAAGAAAGAATGAAACATCCACAACATAAGATAACACATGAACACCAATATTTTTATGTGGAAAACCCAAAATGGGAAAAACCATAGTGAGGGTTAGCTCACAATATATTATAACTGGTTATAGAATATTTATAGAAGTGCTCACTATAGGTGGACTCACTGTCCACAAAGAAAAATATGGAAGAGAGATGGTGGCTCACAACCTATTTTGAACTATTATAATAGCATCTTACATATGCATGAATTATAATTATGTTGAAGCACAATAACAATCTTTATCTGATTTTTATTCAACACTCAACCTTGCTCTTCATTCACACAATTTTGATCTTCAACTTAACATTTGCAACTTAACTTCACACTGCACTAATCATATTCACATCATATCAGCACATCTCCATTACATTTCCTCTAAACACCAAAAATAATCCACCTTATATATCCACATCAAATATAACATCAATTAGGTTGGCCTAATTAGATGTAACAATCAAAATATACCTTATCAGCTCCAAAAATTTCATCCACATAATGTGCCAATATTCAAAACTCAAAACACCTTAAAATAGGTCACCATGGACCTATAATAGATCCCACATAAGACAACCATACTTACTTAACCTTCACATACTTCAAACATATTAAGTCGGCTTCACATAAGACCTAAAAGAAAAAACCTTCAACTATGCATCCACATCTTGACATGTGGACCTCAAAAATTGATTCCATGTGGAACCCATTCTCTACTTCCATTTGGAAACTTATCCTCAAAAGCACAAAAGAAAAAACTCATTTGTGAAGAAGTGTGGAATCTCCCACACAACTGTACTATACATAAAGTAACTGTGAATTTCCTAGACAAACTTTGTTACTCATATCTCTTAATCAAATTGTCCAAACATGATGAATTCTTGGAATTAGATACATCTAACATCCCAAAAAAATGATGTTAGAAGCGCAAAGCAAAACCTTCATTTGCAGAGTGGTGTGGACCCAAAAAAAAATGCCTAGTTACACTGAACTGGTAGATTTGACAACCAATTTCCCACACAACTAATATTTCCAGACCAAATCAACTGGAAAAAATGTCTTCCTCAACAACTCAAAAACCTATTAGAACAAATCAAAATGATCTAAAACAATGTTGACATCAATGACAACACTAAATTATGTCACTATGTACTTTCCATGCTCATGTTGCCAAACAACATCATCAATGACAAACTTTCAACATAAATGTGAAATTTTTGGTAAGTAGACCTCCCAATAAATGGATCTTGCAGACATGAAGAACCGTGCTAAAGAGAATCTCTAGAAGCTCTTGAAGAAGCAACTCTTAAATTTATAATAGTAATGGGAGGAGGATATGGAATGCCATCTAGTGTAGATGGGGCATTAATGTATGTCAACCAAATAGACTAATTATCCCATAAGAATATGTCCACACAAGAATGGGTAATAAAATTTTCGATATCATCGACAAGTACCTAGTCATTTAAGGAAACGTCACTATCAGATGAAGATACAAAGTCTTCATACAATTTCTAAGTATGTTAGCTCAATTGATAAAATAACAATGAAATAGATCAAATCAAACAAGATATTGATCAATCAAAGGCATACTCCAATGAAATTCAATTAACAACACCAAAAGGCTCAATTCAAAGAAATTGAACCTAATTAGTGATGCAAACTTCTCAATCCCATTGTGGATTGATGCTTAAGTGAGGTGGATGTGGATTGCTCATTTTTATGCATTATCCCTTGTTGTAAAATATTGAATGGAGATGATTGATGAAGATTGATTCACAAGAGATGCTCTAGAATGCTCAAGAATGAGTATGAAACCTTAGAGATTAACTTTGCTATAAAGATTGTGAATGAAATAATATGGAAAGGGCTTGGTATTTATAGATTCTTGAAGTTTTGATCAATGGTGACGATTGAATTGGAGTATTAAAGGATGAAATGGAATTGAGGATGAAGACATGGATGAAAGATGAATCAAGTGGTTTTGATAATCCATGAGGCATGGATTGAGGATTAGATCAAGGGTTCATAATCCATGAGAGACTCAACAATATCCCTTAATTTTAGGAATTATGTTGGAGATATTTTGAGTTGGAGGGAAGAATTCAAATTTGAAAAGGGGATAATTCTATGTGAAATATTCTTTATGCAAGTTGGAGGATTGGAGGAAAATTAGCCAATTAAACAATTCATGAAAATTATTTAATTGTGCAAGTTGGAATAATTAAGAACTTTAATTAAATAACTAGGAATTATTTAATCAAGTGGGATTATTAACATTCAATTGAATAATTTTCATTATTTAATCAAAAGAGGAGAAAATGATGAATAATGACGAATTAATCAAATAGCCTTAATTATTCAATTAAAAGGAGCATAAAGTGAATTTGACTAAATAATTGGACATTATTTAATTAAATATATGAATTAGGTGATAATGATGAGAAAATAGTGTTAGGGAGCAAGACGAAGGTGTGTGATATGCTTAGGACATTTTTAGGTGTCTACATTTTGCCCCTCTTTGAAGTGAGGTACCTGTTGCATTGCTTCAAAGAACCGATATTACTCAAATCATTTTTTTTATTTCTCTCGATGCCCCACTGTGTCCCAACAAATAAAGGAATGCTAGTGTGCTGCCCCCTCGAGAGATTGAGCAAAAAAATTAGGGTTGAGATCGTGACATGAGGATAGGAGTGGTTATATTGATTAGACGATGAAAAATAATTCTTAAAAAGCTTAGGTGTTTGATGTAGATAGATTTTTATGATGTATATACATTCATCGGTAATGGGAAACTTCCTGTATATTTTGATGTATATCACATAGATTTGATCCTTGGATGAAAATGTTAGTAAAGATAGAGATATAAGAATGAGATGATAAGATATAATGATTAGAATGGAGTGGAATAAGATGATGTTGATTAGGATACCAATAAACCTATGATTATTAGGATGGATTCCAAGATTTTATTGGATATGTGATGAGATGGTGATGATATCACTTTTGCTCTTAGATAACGTTTTTCATCATAGCAATCCTTATTTGATGTAGCAAGTAGACATGATGTACCAAGGTGGCTTTGTATCCAATGCCTGGACTTTGACTCTACAAACAGATATGAGTATTCCTATTCATACTAAACATACAAAAACTATTTTTGATCATGTGAGAGAATGAAGCCATCGAAGTAAGAATACTAACACACAAAAAGGTATGAAGAACTTGATATGTCCCAACCATCATTTTACTTGAGACCATCCCACACACGCAAGGCAAGTATTCACCAAGGTCGTATTGCAAGAACATCCAACAAGCACAAAAAATGAAAGAAATGATCAATGCCCCATTCCTTTCTCTATAAATCATTTTTAGATATCATCGAGAGGTCATTAGAATAAGCCAACAAGATAAATAAATAAAAAGATCAAAATGACAAAAATGTCAATGTTATCATATCTCTTGCCAAAGAGTTTTATTTTAGGATGATATTTGAAATGATGTCTATTGTAGGAAAGATCTATTCATAAGATATGCATTAGATGAGGTTTGTGTGATAGTATGTTGATGTGATAATTAACTTACATGTTTGATAATGATTAAGATTTAAGACTTTTTGTTTTGAGTTTTGTGTTTTGGATAATGGTTGTACTTGTTTCTATTTATGTTACCAAAGGTGGGGATGATGATGAGTTTTTTATGGATGATAGTTTATTACATGTGAACATAAGATGGGATGGGTGATTTTGTTTTCAAGTTTTCCAATGTTTTTGACTTTTTAAAATGTTTTGAGGCTATTTTTGGATTTTGATGTTTTCTGAGCATTTTGAGATATTTTTTTTGGGTTTTGAGTTGTTTTTGGATTTTGTGGTGTTTCAAATGTTTTAGATTTTGATGGTTTGAACTGATTTGGATATTTTTGGATTTTGAAAATGTTTTGGATTTTTTTAGATTTTGAAAAATGTTTTGGATGTTTTTGGATTTTCTAAAATGATACCTAGATCATGATGTCAATATCACATTGTGAGATATAGGACATGGATCAAGATTTATTCGAAAGAAATATGCAAGTACCCGCCCCTAGTGTCTAGTAATGTTTGATATTTCATGAGCAGATACATAGAGCAAGACAATGAATATATAATCCTGCATCAAAAGATTTTCTTGTGATAGGATAATCAGGATAGTGCTTGGATATAGGCTATGGGACTTCATAAGATAAATCAGGATTAATGGTAAAGACCTTGTCAAGATTTTTCCCTGAGCAAAGTTGAAGTGTACATAGAACCTTTGTCAAGATCAAGATAATTCCACAAATGGGATAAAAATGGATTTATTATGGATAAGATGGAATTTTATTTTATTTTATTTTATTAAGAAGGGGATGAGATGCTTCCACATGGAATGGAACACGTAGATGCTCAATTCTACTCATGATGTCTATTTTCTAGGTTTTCATCATGGTACTTGCTCAAAGCGCCACCGAAGTGGTTTTCACTAGAGGATAATTTTTCTCTTAACCATTTTCTTGATTTTTTTAATTTTTTTTAATTTTTAGAATGTTTATGATCATGTTGAACCACCTAGTGGCGTTGATGTAGATGTTGTTGCTGTCAAGATATGCCAACAGTATCCTGCCTAGAGGAGTTATTTTCCAAGATATGGGCACTTGAATAGAACTACTTAATGTTCTTGTCTTCATCAATACCGATGTTAACCTTATCTAGATACACACATCATGATATAATGCCCTTAGATTCCTTATGATAAAGTGTTCCTACCAAGACACAGTTAATGCAAGATTTAGATATCATGGATGTCGAAGTGGATGGTGGAATACGATGAGGAATATGAGATGTAGATGGTGTTACAAGTATGAGCAGTTGATGTTGTCATTGATGTCAACAAGCCTGTGTTGTCATTGATATCTATTTTTGGATAAGATTTTGCAAGAATGTGAGAAGTTGATACTTTGATTAGTTGCATTATGTTGTCATTAGTAAAGCTACTAGTGTCAACCTCTAATGTTGCTTTGATAAGATTTTGTCTATGGATATGTGGTTGAGTTACTATGTTGCAGGTTATTTAGTTGTGTTGTGGAAGTGTTGAAGATGATGAGGATGTATCTCTAGTGCTTGGTTTCCAAGTGCTTCTGAGAAAAATTGATAAAAAGAGGAAATAGTGTGTTGTAGTGGTGTTTTGGGTGACAAAGCTATGTTCTATTTTTGCTTCGCATTTCTTCTAGGTTGAAGAAATGCTTATGTGATTTGGATATCTTGTGAGAGTAGTTTAGAGGTTTTATATTCAAGAGTTGGTATGCTACATCGACATACATAAGAGATTGTGTTCACCAGTGTGTGATTGTGTATTACAACAATATCTAGGAGAAATGTCTTTGCTCCGTGTTTCTCTATAGAATGGTTTTAGGTCTTGCGAATATGAAGATGTGCTGATGATGTTGATAGTTTAGCTTAGTCAAGATGGTTTGAGGTTTGGTGCTTCATAAGATGGTTTCTCAAGTAACAATGTATGACAAAGTTGTATGAATATATTAGGTGTGTACATTCTCTAGGTGAAAGTTGTTGCAAAGGATTTTTTTGGATTTCAAGGTGTTTGAGGAATATTCTAGATCATGTTTAAGCATAGTGTGTGGTTTGCAAGTTGTCCTTCGGTTTGAGGAAGTGTGTGCTTAAAATTTTAATGGTGTTTGCATGGGTAACGGTCGACCTGGTGTTTACACTACTTGTGATGGACAATTATTGTTTATAGATCTGTGTAGCTATGTGGTGCTATAGATTTGGGTCCCAATTAAGAGATGATATGGTTTGCTTTCATTTCTACCCACCATGGAAGTGTTTTGGCATCGAACTAATTTGAATTTGCATGGTTGAGGTGCATAGCCGACCTTGGAGAAGGTATAAGTATGATATGAGTTGTCGAAGGATGTTGAGATAGATGCAAGAGATGTGAATGATGTGAAGTGCAGGGTGTTAGAGTGTGAAATTGAGTAATGTAGTGCAAGCTTTCATGTGTTAGTCTATTGGATGTAGTGAGAAGAAGGTGGCTACAATTCTTCAATCATACTATGAAGGTGTTGGAGGAATTGTGGTGGATTCTCTGATGTTTTTTCTATGTGATATTCCTTCTCTATCTTCTTTTCTATTTTGGCAGTTAGCCTTTCTTCTTTGGGAAATGAGCTCTCCGATAGTGAGCCCTATTGTACTCGATGTTGATATTACTTATATAGTGAGCTAATCCTCATCATGGTTTTTCCCTTCTTGGGATTTCCATGTAAATTTGGTGTTTTCTTGTGTATGGTATTAAGTTGTTTCAGTTTTTGTTATTTTATTTTCATGTTAATTCATCATAATAGATTTAAGGTTTTAATGAATGAATGTGGATCTAAATGTGTATGAGGGTTTTGAATTTTTAAGGTATAACTGATTCACCCCCCTCTTAATTGTATTATGCATTCAACAATTGGTATTAGAGTGAGGTTCCTTGGAAGAAAGCTTAACCACGTAAGGTAGATCTAGGATGGCACACAAGAAGAAGATCCTTATATTTGATGGAACAGACTATGCATTCTAGAAAACAAGGATGGAAGGCTTTCTAGATTATTTGGGATATGATGTCTGAAAATCAGTTCAGAATGGATATTCTATGCCTACAAATGGTCTGATCACTGAAGCTGAATTCAAGGCCTATGAAAGCAATAGTAAAGCAAGGTATGCTCTCTTGAGTAGACTTACAAATTCTAAATTAGTGAAAGTTATGAATCTAAAAAATGGTAAAGCAATTTGGGAAAATTTGGAAAGTATTTATGAAGGAGATGATATGGTCAAACAACCTAAGATGTAGAATTTAGAGATCATATTTGAGAACTTGTGGATGTCTGAAGATGAAAACATTACAAGCTATATAGAGAGGGTAGATGAAGTGGTCAGATCAGAGGTCTTGGTGGAAAAGTCAAAGAACCAAAAGTGGTAAAGAAAATTCTTAGAACCCTTCCTAACGCTTATAGTCATAAAGATATTGCTATTGAGGAATCTCAAAATCTAGATAATTATACTAGAGATCAATTGTATGGTTCTCTAACTACATTTGAAATCAGAATTTGGTACAAAGAGGATTGAAGAATTTGATTAGGAGGATATTGATGATGTAGAAGCTAACTTTGTGAGAAGGATGAAAAAGGGTATGAGTAAGTACAAAGGTAAGTTGTTTTTCAAATGTTTTAGTTGTGGAAGGATAGGTCACTATGCTTCAAGGTGTCCAAACAGAGTTGTGAATGACAAAAAAAGGGAGAAAAAAAGTAAAATGATTAAGAAAAGCTATTATGTTAGAGAAAATGCAAGTATTTCTGATGGTGAATTTGATTTTGGAGATGATTATGATGAATGCTTGTTCATGGCTTTAAAAGATGAATCTATTTCTACTAACTCTGAAAGATGTGTGAATGAAAGCCCTACAAAGAGAAACATTAAGACTAAAGGTACTTTGGTATATGCTTTTGATGTCAGACATGATAAGAACTATTGGATCATTGACAGTGGATGCTCTAATCATATGATCGAAGACAAGATTAAGTTTGTTAGAATTGAAAAGTATGGTGGAGGACTTGTTAGATTTGGTGATGATTTAGGTGCTAAGATATGTGGAATAGGTTCAATTAGTTTTGATGGCAAGCATAATACTGAAAATGCTTACTATATTAAGGGTTTAAGGCATAACCTCTTGAGTGTTGGACAAATGTGTAGAAAATGATACAATGTTATGTTTTAGGATGATGGATGTGAGATCAAAAAGGGTCCAAAATTGTGATTGTTGTTGGAAGAAGGACAGATGGAAATGTTCATCAGCTTAAGGGTGTTGATGATCACTATTTTATAACTTAATTAATGAAAGTTGGTTATTGCATAGGAGGATCATCACATTCATTTTGATAATCTAGTAAGAATCAACTCAGTTCAAGTAGTGAGAGATCTACCAAAGATTATAAAGCCTATCAATTTTATTTGCAAAGATTAACAGATTGGAAAGCAAACAAGAAGAAGTTTCAAAGGAAAAGAACAATCTTCTACTAGATTGTTGGAATTGGTTCATATAGATATTTGCGATCCTACAAGAATAAGAAGTCTTTAAGGTGATAGGTATTTCATGCTTTTTATTGATGATTATTCTAGAATGACATGGGTTACTTTTCTTAAAGAAAAATTTGAAGCCCTAGATAGGTTCAAAGCATTTACAGTTATGGTTGAGAATGAAATGTATATGAAGATCAAATATTTGAGGTTTGATAGAGGTGGAGAGTTCACCTCCAATGAATTTAACATGTTTTGTGAGAATCATGTCATAAAGAGGCACTTGTCTGCCGCTAGGACTCCTCAACAAAATGGAGTGGCTAAAAGGAAAAATAGAACTATTCAAGAAGTTTCAAGGACTATGATGAAATAAGCTAACCTACCAGAAGTTTATTGGAGAGAAGCAATTCATACTATTGTTTATATACTTATCAGAGTTAAAAAAAAAGCAAACAACACAAAGACTCCCTATGAGTTGTGGTATGGAAGGATCCCTATTATCAAATACTTCAGAGTATTTGGAAGAACATGCTCTATTAGAAGAGATGAGTAAAACTTAGGAAAGTTTTACATAAGGTTTGATGAAGGAATCTTCCTTGGATATTCTACCAAAAGAAAAGCCTATTGATGCTACAACAAGAGACTAAGAATGATTGTTGAGAGTGCAAGTATTAAGGTTGATGAAGAATTTTAGAACTCAGTGGTGATAGATGGATATGAATCAAATGAGATTTATTCTAGATAAAAAGAAAAATCTAAAAGGAAGTGTAGATTGAAGAGGAAGAAGCTCCAAAAAAGACCCCTAGAACTCCTAAGTATGTGTAGAGGAATCATTATGAAGAATAGATCATTGGAGACAAAAGCAAAGGTGTATTGATAAGAAGGAAAGCTACTGAAGAAGAGGTAAATATGTGTCTACTTTATGAAGTTGAACCTAAAATAGTGATTGAAGCATGCAAATATGAACATTGGATGAAGGCTATGAAAGAAGAACTACTGTAGATTGAGAAAAAATAGACTTGGAACTTGTTCGAATACCTGCAAACAAAAATATAATTAGATCTAAGTGGATGTTCAGAAACAAACTGAATGAGAATGGAGGAGTGTCAAGAAAAAAGGCAAGGCTTGTGTGTAAGGGCTACTCACAAGTTGAAGGAATAGATTTTGAGGAGACATTTACTTCAGCGGCAAGAATGAAAGGTATCAAGATGTTTTTGGATTTTGTAATGCATAAGGACTTTAAAGTTTATCAAATGGATATGAAGTCTGCTTTCTTGAATGGAGAATTGGAAGAAGTCTACATGGAAAAATCAAAAGGATTTCAGTTATCAGACAAACTAAATATGGTTTGCAGATTGAAGAAGGAATTACATGAACTGAAGCAAGCTCCCAAAGCTTGGTATGCAAGGTTGGATAAGTATTTGATACAACAAGGATTAAATAAAGGTACCACAAATAGTAATCTTTACTTTAAAGTTGAGAAAGATCATATCTTGATTGTGGTTGTATATGTTGATGACATAATTTTTTGAGATAATGAAGAAATGTGCAAGAAATTTGTAGAAGAGATGTAGAAAGATTTTGAGATGTCTATATTTTGGAGATGAATTTCTTCCTTGGGATCCAAATCAATCAAAAAAATAGAGGTGATATTTATTTCACAATTAAAGTATGTCAAAGAAATGTTGAAGTTTGGAATGGAAGACTCTAAACTAGTATGTACTCATATGGTTACTAGTTGCAAACTAAGCAAGAATGATGAATCTCCTAAGGCTGATGAAAGCAAGTGCAAATCAATGATTGGTGGACTACTATATCTAACTACTACTAGACTGGATATCATGCATGCAGTTTGTCTGGTGGCTAGATTTCAAGAAGATCCTAGAAAGTCATATGTTGCAACAGTAAAGAGGATATTCAAATACTTAAAGGGCACACTAGATCATGGCTTGTGGTATCCAAAGGATATTAACTTCACTTTGAGTGCTTACATAGATGCAGATTGTGTTGGTTGTGTTGATGATAGGAAAACACAAGTGGTGGTGCATTCTTTCTTAGATGTAGATTGGTATCATGGTTGAGTAAGAAACGCTATTTAGTTTCTTTATCTACTATAGAGGATGAGTACATTGCAACAACATCTAATTACACACAAGTGTTATGGATGAGGCAAATATTGAAGGATATCAGAGTGGTGTATGATGAGCGTATTTCTATCTTTTGTGACAATACAAGTGCAATCAATATTTCAAAGAATTCAATGATGCATTCAAGGACAAAGCATATTTTAATTTGGTATCACTTTATAAGAGAAGGTTTTGGAGAATGAAGTTAAGCTTGTAAATGTACCTACAAGGATCAAATTGTTGATATATTCACTAAGGCTCTTCTTAAGGATACTTTTGATTATCTCAGAGAGAATTTGGGGGTTATTTCCCCTCCTTTCTTCAACTAGATGCATAAGGAGATGCATCAATCCAGTGGATCTCAAGATTCATTCTTTATTCTAGACCGATGTTGGTGGCTACCTCTCTGATTGTTGTAGTCAGAAGAATATGTGTTGTCATTGTACACCGATTGTTAATTTGGTACAGTTTGGTGTGTGCTCCTAAGGGGGAGTATACAAAGTAGTAAAGGAAAGAAGTTACAGAAGTAAACAAGTTGATTGATGTAAAAAGAAGAGAATAAATTGTGCAAACATTTTTTGTCCTTTGCCATTGATGTCAAAGGGGGAGAGAGAAACATGTGAAAAAGAATAAGTAATAAGGGAGAGAAAGAAATATGAAAAATAACAAGTTATCGGGGTGAGAGAAACAAGTAAAAGAAGACAAGCTACAAAGAGGAAGAGAACAATGTGAAAAGATAAGTTATTCAGTGGGAGAAGTAATGTGAAGAGTTGTCGTGTGTTGGTATTTAGAGTTGTTGTGTCTTTGATGGTTTTTCACATCATGTGTTTCCATCAATGACAAAGTGGGATATTGTTGTAAGTATGAGTGCAATTGATGCTGTCATTGATGTCTATTGTTGGATAATATTGTTGCAAGAATGTGAGTAGATGATGCTTTGATTAGTTTCATTATGTTGCCATTAGTAAAGCTATTGGTGTCAACCTTTAGTGTTGCTTTGATAACCTTTTGTATATGGATACATGGTTGAGTTACTATGTTGCAGTTGGTTCAATTGTTTTGTGGAAGTTTTGAAGATGATGAGGACGTGTCTCTAGTGCTTGTTTTATAGGTGCTTTTGATAGAAATTGATAAAAAGAAGAAACAATGTGTTGTAGTGGTGTTCTAGGTGACAAAGTTATGTTCTATTTTTTCTTTGCATTTCTTCTAGGTTTAAGATTTGCCTATGTAATTTAGATATGTTGGTGAGAGTAGTTCATAGGTGTTATATTCAAGAGTTGGTGTGTTGGATCAATGTACAAAAGAAGTTTTGTTCACTAGTGTGTGACTGTGTATTGCATAGGTGTATGGGAGAAATGCCTTTGCTCCACGTTTCTCTGCAAAATGGTTTCAGGTCTTGCGAATCTGAAGATGTGTTGATGATGTTGATAGTTTACCTCAATCAAGATGGTTTGAGGTTTGGTGCTTTGGAAGATGGTTTCTCAAGTAACAATGTATGGCAGAGCTGTGCGAATGTACTGGGTGTGTACATTCTATAGGTGAAAGTTGTTTCAAAGGATTTTATTGGATTTAAGGGTATTTGAGGAATATTCTAGATCATGCTTAAGCATGGTGTGTGGTTTTCAAGTCATCCTTTGGTTTGAGGAAGCGTGTTCTTAAAATTTTGATGGTGTTTGCATGGGTAATGATTGTCCCGGTGTTTACACTACTTGCAATGGACAATTATTGTTTATAGAAGCATGTAATTGTGTGGTGTTATAGATTTGGGTCCCAATTAAGAGATGATATAGTCCAATTTCACTTCTACCCACCATGAAAGTGTTTTGGCACTGACCTAATTTGAATTTGCATGATTGAGGTGCATAGCCGACCTTGGAGAAGGTTTCAAGGTTGGAGATGATATAAGTATGAGTTGAGTTATTGAAGGATGTTGAGATAGATGTGAGAGATGCAAATGGTGTGAAGTTCAAGGTGTTAGAGTGCGAAATTGAGTAATTCAGTGTGAGCTTTCATGTGTTAGTCTACTAGATGCAATGAGCAGAAGGTGGCTACAATTCTTCAATAAAATTGTGAAGGTGTTGGTGACATTGTGGTGGATTCTCTGTTGCATTGAGATGATTTTATCTGTGTAACACTTCTCTATCTTCTTTTCTATTTTGGTAGTGAGTCTTTCTTATTTAGGTAGTGAGCCCTCCACCAGTGAGCCCTATTGTATTCAATTTTGATATTACTTATATCGTGAGCTAATCCTCATCGTGGTTTTTCCTTTCTTGGGTTTTCCATGTAAATATGTTATTCTCTTGTGTATGGTGTTAAGTTGTTTCAGTTTCTATTATTTTCTTTTCATGTTAATTCATTATAACATATTTAAGGGTTTAATGAATGAATGTGGATTTGAATGTGTATGAGGGTTTTGAAGTTTTAAGGTAAAACTGATTCACCCCCCTCTCAGTTGTCTTGTGCATGCAACAAATGGATTGGTCGATAGTTTGGATCCTTTGACTCTCCAAACTTGGGATGATGAGAAATGAAAGGTGGATATGGAGATTCAATTGGAATCAGGACCAACTCCTTGATATACTTTGTATGTCACTTTTGAAGCCTTCTTTTGCATCGTTGAACATTTTTGATGGATGAACTTCCCTTCTTATTTGGCCCCATAGTTTCTTTGAATAATGGATTTTGGTTGGGATTATTTGCTTGATTTTTCTTTGGAATCCATTTGAATTTTATTTATCCATTTTTATTTGTTGATTCTTTTTCTTTGATGACTTGCTCTTTTATTTGATATAGATTTTCCTCTTTTTGTTGGTCCCAATTAATGGGTGGAAGGATGTGAGGATGAAAATTCATGACATGGATGGTTGTAGTGTTGGTATCAGTTTTATCATAAGGAATCTTTGTACTCCCCATGTTGATGTTTGTATTAGATAAAGTTACCCCTAGTATTATAGAGGTATTATTGACATGATTAAATTCCTTGATTGTTGAATAACCAAGACCCTGCTACTTAGGATTGTCAATAATTTATACTAGTTCTAGGACACTTTGTTCATGTAGGCCTAATCCATCTCTAATCTGCAATGAATCGTCAAAGGTAGTAGAAACATTTGATCTCGCTCTTCAAAATATGTTTGTGATTTTCATAGTCGATGTAGAAATCTTATTCACGATCACTATGAAATTATGTAGTGTAGACACTAAAAAATGTCCTAAGTCTATGAGCATCATTTTTCCTGGTCGTTATCTTTCGATAATTGAATAATGATTGATCATATTCCTCTATTAATTAAATAATTTTTATTTATTTAATTGCGTCGCTAATATCCCTTTCTCCAATAATTAAATAAATTATTTATTTGATTATTTGTCTTGCATCCATAGTCAGATAATAATTATTTGACCCTTTATTCTTCTATAATTAAATAATTGACAAAATTATTTAATTATGTGTCATTCCTCCCTTTTAAATAAATAATTAAAATTATCCATGTCTAATTTCTATCTCCTCTATTAAATAAATTTATGAATTCAATTAAATATCCTTTTTCATTTCCTCCAAATAAATAATTTGAAATAAATTATTTATCTGCCATTTGTCCCTCTCCTCCATTTTTGAATAAATAATTTGAAATAAATTATTTATGCACCTCTTCTGGTCAAAGATGCCTTGTCATTAATCCCTATCACTGTCTTCATTGTTGTCATAGTCGTCGAGTGTCGTAGTCATCAACTCCATATCTTTGACATGCATGGCATATTCTAGTTGCATCAATTTTCAACCGTTGATCTGAGCATCTTTCTAGAATCTCAATCTGAACCATCCATTTCGTAACCTTCATCTCATTCATTCTCATCCATTGATTTTGGAATCCTTCTAGAGGATTAATCTCAATCGTCCATTCAAAAGGTTGTCTATAAAAGTAACCTTTCTCCTCCATTTTCAATTTAACAACTAATTGTCTCCAACTTTCTACTTACTATTTTGTAGGTATTTTCACATGTGAAGCAACAAATCTGAGGGCAAATATTGCAAAAAGGAGAAATAGGATAGCAAGGGAAGTGATTCAAGATTCAAGCATGGGGAGTATTGAGATTTATCGTTGTTATTTTCTCATGCTTTCATTGTTTTCTCTTGTTTAGGTGTGGTTAATGGTCTAGAGGTGTTGGCTGTCACTTTATCTAGGCTAGAAACTAAGAAACCCCATCTTACATTAGTAAACCTAAAGTGAATCTTACAATTTTGAAGAGAAATTCGTTTGTTTTTGTTGTTTTGCAAGTTACAACCAAGAATTCACACAAAATCCTGTCATCTTATTTTGAGCACAGAAAAATGAGCACATAAAATCTTAAAAAATGATTATATAAGTTTTGTAGGCCCCGCTTTTAACTTTTTGGAACTTTAAACGATTTGAAATTTTGATATGTTTTGAGAAAGTTATGGCCATTTTAGTGCTCACAACTTTTTAAGATTTAGTTGTTAAGACCCAAATTTTCTTTTGTTTATAACACTTTTGTTGTGCACGATTTTGCCAAAAAAAATTTGGGTTTTGAAGGTCTATGTATTAGCTTTCCATAGATTTTTACAGTTTAAAATTTTGTTTAGTTTTGAGAAAGTTATCACAATTGTAGTTTTTTGTTTTCATTCAAGTTTTTGGTTTACTAATGTTTTGTTTTAAGTGCGTGGCTTTCATCAAGAAGATCTAACTTATGGTTTTGTAGGATTTTTGGCTTATTTTGGATAAGAAATATTTTGTGTGTTTTTCAACATAGTTTTTGAAGAGCTAAAATTGCATTTCATTCATTAGTTTTAAAATTTACAACAAATTTCATTTACACTCATGAGGATAAAATGAACCACAATTTGCATATGCCACTCATTTGATCTCAAAATTTACAACAAATTGCATATTTCATTCATGGACTTAAAATGAACAAAAAATTGCATTTTTCATTCATGGGTTTAAAATGAACAACAAATTGCATCTTCCACATTCATAAGGTTTAAAAAGAACAACAATCTACATTTTTCACTATTGGGTGTTAAACTTGCATTTCACGTCATCGGTTTAAAATTTACAAAGTGTTTTCAAATAATAAGAAAGGTTTAAAAATCAATCCATCATCTTTTAGTGTAGATAACACTTCATTTGGTGCTCTAAAATGAACGATTGTCTTTCTCACATAGATTATATTAGGGGGTAATGAACTACTATTTTAGTGTTTGAAGGATGGTAGGTATTATGCTCTCACCTTGTGCAAACTCGGTGATAAAAAAACCATACCCATCTATTTTTGTGTTCACCCATTAGAAGGGCCTGCCTTGGTGGGAAAAAGTACTCACCCTAAGGAATTACCCGAAGCGGTAATGGGCTAAAGCCAAGCCCTTCTGAACTACTATAGGAATTTGTGATTGCAAGTAAAGTTTGCAATCAACGAGACGTGGTACGTGATAGCTCTCCCCTAGTATATTTATGATATGTAACCCCTTGTTCTAAGGGTAGGGATACCTCTTGAGGGATTTTATCATAGTACCCCCTGAACCAGATGCCCTTACTAGACACCTCTTGTTTGTAGCAGCCAAAATCCTTCTATTTGTTGGTGCAAGAGGTCAGACCTCTGAAGTCATCCCACATAATCGTGGTTCTTAGTAGAGATGAAGAGTTCATCATGGGAGATTCATGAGAAATATAAGCTTGGTTGACCTAGATAAGTGAGTGTCATGGAGGGGAGCCAGTGTGGCCAAGCTTCTAAGTCATCCGCTAAGAATAAGTGTGGCTGGTTAGTCCGAGTGAGAATTCAGTGAATATTGTCCTTACCAACCTTAGGATTGTGCTTGTATTCTTTAAGTAAATCAAACATTTTTACATCAAAATAGGCCTCAAACAAAGTGCTTGATATTGTCTGTTGTGTTTTCTAGTCATAATCCATTCAAAAATCAAGTCAAAACATCAAAATTGCAAAATCAACATTCTATGAACCACAACTGCTTAAAATAGAGCCACAACTACCTAATTAACATGATTTCACAAAATCCTTGTCCAAAACTGAACCAATTCATCATAATAGTGGTCTTGACTCCCAAACCAAAGACTTACAGAGCTTTCCCAGTCCATTCTATCATCTTCATTTAGGTTTGCATTACATTTTAGATTGCACCTTAGGTCACTTTTTACTTGCATAATTAATCTTAGGTCTTAGGTTGCACATACCTTCTAGATTTCAAACATAGGAAAATTATCAAGCCTTTGGACAATCCTTGGTTACTTATCCAACTTGTCATTGACCTTCATCTTTTAATTTATCATCTTGGTCAAAAATTTGGGTCTCAATCTTGTGTCCTAGTTTAGACTCACCTTGTCAAATCTATCATCTTGGTCATCACAAAGGTAAATGAAATTTGGGTCTGTTATCTTGGACTTACATTAGCTTAGTTACCATCCTTTGTATCAAATTTTATAATTCATAACCTTAGTATTATAATTCATATCATACCCTTTAACCATAGCTTCATTATCATTCTATCAATCCTTATTCTTGGACTTAAATTTCACTTTCACTTTGCATCCTTATATCTCAAAAACACAAAAAAATAGTTTCATTTAACCTTAGCCTTAGTTGCATCACTACCCTTAATCATTAATTTAGCATCATTTAGTCTCCTTATCATTATCCTTCATCATTAGTTAGTCCAACTTTGATATCCTTTGCATCCATTAGTTTCATTTAGCTTCATCCTTTGGTCTCAAAGTTATCATTATCCTTGCATGATCATCTTGCATCCTCATATCTTTATAATCCAAAAAATCATAAAAACATATTAAAGATATCACATTTCCACAATCCATATCGGTTATTGCTAGATGATTTCTGGTTTTGATTGTGTAAGAGTTTTTTGCATCAAAACATAGCTTAGTCCCATACCATCTTGCATCATTTAGCATTTAGCTTCATTTTCATTCCATATCCTTTGGTCATAAGGTCATTATTATCTTTGCATTATTATTCCACATCCTTAGATAATCCCAAAAATCCCCCCCCCCCAAAAAAAAAATCCTTTGGTCATCATCATCCTTGCATTTCATATCCATTGGTCATAGGGTCATTATCATTCCACCATTCCTTAATCTTGGTCTTAGGTACATTGGCACTTTGTATCCTTATATCATTGAAAATCAAAAAAGAATAGCATAGTTTCATATCTATTTTGCATTGGCACCTTGCATTATCATCCAAAGGTCACAATTTTTGTATGGTCCTCACTAAGTTTGCCTTATCCATCTTAATCCAAATTCATGACCATGTCTTCACTTTACTTGATCTTCTTCATAGTCAAGCTGAATACCAATCAATCCTCAATTGTCAACACCAACCACTCACATACCCTTCTTACCAACAATCCATAAGCTCCAGTCATTCATCCATCTACCCTCACTATAAAGAGTCACTTGACACAATCCTTACCATTAATCCCCAACAAATGTCCATTAATCATCCTTATCCTAACCTTGACAAGGGAAACCAACCTTCCACTAGTCCATTCCAATCCTCCACATCCTATCATAATCCATCGTCCACTAGTCCATTTCAATCCTCCATATCTTATCCTAATCCATCATCCACTAACCCATTTCCATCCTTTCCATCCCAAACTAGAATACCATCCAATAAAAGCACATTAATTAATGCTCTCCAAGGACAACTAGAAAAGGAACTTGTTCGACTCCTAAATGAAAACAAAGTTAGGAAATCCAATCACATTGTTGATCCTACACCATCCAACCATTTGTCACCATCATGTCCTCCATTGCCTACCAATACTGAAAAATATCTTTCTATTGAACCTCCATTATTGTCATTTCAAAATCTTGGGTGTATCAAATAAATTCATATCCTTGTCCAAAATCAAATTTCATTGCCTAAACTTGAGGATACATGTCAAAAAGAAAGTCCAAAGCATGACATCATAGCTTCGCCTTCATATCAAGACCGAAGCAGTCCATCTCATGACCCCATCCTTAAGTTCATCCAAGAAGTCCTTCTAGATAATCATGGCATCCAAAATACACCTATCCTTGTTCAAGACTTTATTCACAACCATGTTGTCCAAGATACACCTATTTTTGACCAAGATCCTACCATTGAACATGAAATCCAAAATGATCCTCTCATCGACCTTTATACATCCCATGATCAAACATTTGAAGTTGGTCCTATCCAAACTCCAAACACCTCCATTTACCAAAATGAGACACTTGCCTCCTTTGAACACATAGATAATCAAATGAATGATATGGATAACATCAAAGAATAGCATAAAGAAGATACTATTGATCAAGTCAAAGAAGAACATAAAAAAGATACTATGGATCAAAGAGAATATAAAGAAGCTACCATTGATCACATCAAAGAAGAAGATACAAAATCTACCACATATCAAATCGACATCCCAAATGATCAAGAAGAAATAAGCATGACGAATGATAAATCCAAAACATCCTATCAACTAGGAGCATCCACCTTCGTCAAAGCAGGATTTCTTGTAGATGAGGAGATTCCAAGCAACAACTTCCACATACATAATGATGGGTTCGCTCTTGCTTTCAAAAAAACAAATACCCCATTGCAAACAAAATCTGTCAAAGCATGCAGTATCAAGGAAAAGTACTAAGCCTACATGAGCAAGGCATTATAGAACCAGTACAATTTTATGCAAATCCTAGACATCAAGGTCTTGGTTATTCTTCAATAAGAGAATCAAATGATATTAGTAGTACCTCCTCGATATTGGGGAAAATTTTATCTAATACAAACATCAAAATGGGGTCCATGAGTAGTCCTTATCATAAGGTTACTGCCAACACTCCTTCCATCCATACCATAAATCGTCATTCCAACATGAATAAATCTTCCATTTGGAACCAACAAAAAGAAAATTATTACAAATCCAAAGTTCAAAATCAAATGTCAAAGGCCATTGAATCAAACAAAAATAAAAATGGACAAATGAAGTTAAGATGGATCCCAAAGAACATGGATCAAGAAAAGAAAATATTCCAAATCCAAAAGTAAATCAAAATATGGAGCCACAAGAAAAGAGGACTCCCACATATAGTAAATTTCCACCTCCTTTAAAATGGTCATCAATAAAGGCATATAAAAATGTTGGTTCCGAATGCTATCCCAATCAAAATTCCAAACTCCACCATCCAACATCCCAATTTTGGAAAATAAAAAGTGATTCATCCAAATTTCCAAATAATCCTTCCACATCTACCATGATCCATCATAATCCTACATCATGTTTAAAGTCTAAAATACGTACCTCACGAATCCATCGCATCTTGGCAACAACTCTTTATCATAAGGACTCAAATAGAACTCTATCATGATGTGTGTATTTCAATAAGGCCAAACCTAGTATCAGAGAGGATCACAATAGCATCGATCAATTGTATGCAAGTGCTATGATATTGACAAGATAACTACTAAATAAAGGTCACTATTGGCATATCATGACACTAGTATCTACATCAACACCATCAAAGGATTCAGAACAATTAGTAATCATACAAAACATCAAGTCGATATAAAAAATAAAAAAAATTGTCACCCTGATGAAAACCTAAAAAACAAGCATCTTGTGTGACAAAAAAAAAGAGAAAAAGAAAAAAAATAGTAAAGAGAAATTTTTTGTCCAATAGTGAAAACCATTTTATGGCGCTTTGGATAAGTACCATGATGAAAACCTGGAAAAAATGTGTCATGTGTAAGAGAAATTATCTATGTGGACCATTAAACTTGGGGGCAAGTTGTCTCATCTCTCATACCCTTCACATGACATTTATTATGACACTTCCACCTATCCATCTAAATCCATATCATTTCCATCCATTCTCCCACCTACCTTGATCTTGATAAGAAATGGGGTACAAACATAAATCATGCTTTGGGGAAATTCTTGACATGTCTATCCTTTGGTCATACACTATCCATGAAATATCATGTCATTGCCTTCATAGAATTTATCCAAACCCATATCTCAGAGAAAAAAAATTATCCCTATACGAAATAGTCTTTGGAGATCATATGATAATGCTTTTAGCCAATAATCCTCATGTCTCCCATCCTTTACCAAAATAAATCCATTATCCTTCCTTACCTATTGCTAGGCTTGGTTTTCCCTTGTCATTGGTCTAAGGAATCTAATCCACTTATCCAAGTTTCCTCCATAATCCCATCTAGTCCTAAGGTTCGCCATTCCAAATGTAACAAGCCTAATCCGTACAATCATGTTATGCACTCTAGCGCATCATCCAAAATGTTCCTTGGATTTGTTCCTATCCTTGTTGTAGACCTTGATCATTTAGTCACATTATCATCAATGGGATATGTCTTTCCCAATCCCCATGTTGTTTCAGGATGTGTCCTTCCCATATCAAACAAAATTGTAATCATCATCATCACTTATCAATTGGTTTTCAACTTGACTAGGGGCAAGATCATTTTTGTCCTTGGATCCTTGTGCATGCCTTTTTGGTTGATTGTGGGTATCTTTCACATGCATTTTCCATGATCCTTATAGCTATCATCCATAACAAAGTCTTATTCATCCATAATAAAGCATCATCATTTCCATGGCCTCGAGACCATCGACATTTAACTTCCTTCACTTTCATGATCATCCTTTTCATCCATTGATCCCATCATGCATAATAAACTGGTCCTATACCTGACTGGGGGAAATTCATTGAATTACATCTTCATGGGAAATAATACATGGTATCAACCCTTTAAAACCTTCAAAATCCATAAAAATCATAAAATGTCTTGAAAAATCCAAAAAAAAAAAACAAAAAAAAACTCAAAAAAATAGTAAAGAGAAATAATTCATCCAACAGTGAAAACCACTTCGGCGGCGCTTTGGATAAGTACCATGGTGAAAACCTGGCAAAAAGGTGCCATGCATAGCCAGTCTTTTCTTCGCCGTCTACTATCACTCCATCTAGTCTTTTGTCCATTCACACCCATTCCTCATCCATAATAAAGTTTTGTCATCCTTCCCATGGCTTGAAGACCACCGACATTTAACATCCTTTTCTTTCATATCCACCCATTGCATTCACCGGTTCCCCTCGTACATAGTAAACTAGTCCTATACCTGACTGGGGGAAATTCCTTGACTTACATCTTCATGAAAAATAATGCATGGTATCAGGCCTTTAAAACCTTCAAAATCCATAAAAATCATAAAATGTCCTAAAAAATCCAAAAAAATCACATTTAAAAAATCCAAAAAAAATCAAAACATTTCAAAATCCAAAAAAATCATAAAATCCAAAAACATCAGAAAAACTTCAAAACTTTTAAAAATAGAGTCCAAGTTTGAGTTTGAGTATGAGTCAGTTTTGTTAGAGTGGTTGAACTACATTGCCTCTGTGTGTTTTCTTAGTAGGCAAGGCTCATCTTAAATGATCCCCCAACGCATTCGATTAGTCCCTTTCGGTTGTTCAAATAAAATCACGACTCAAAATTTTGTCAAATAAGGAAAATTCAAGTCGTGTCGAACTACAAGGTCTCTACGCATTGCTATGTAGGCAAGGCCATCTGTCGATGAGCCCCCGAGGCCCCCTAGATCAAGTCTGTTAGGGTTTGTCGAGTCAGGTTGTATCCTTGGTCCAAAAGCAATCATCATTCAAACTAAATCACAAAACAACAAATGAACGAAATCCTCCATCAATCAATTATCTTATCATCCATCAACCTGGTCATTCAACTGGAATGGGGCATTTTGTCATTTGTCTCATTCAGTCTTCTCTCTTGTCTTTTATCAGGATGCATCTTTCCTGGGATTAGACTTTTTCAACCTTGTCATTCACCTTAAGCGGGATGTGTCCTTCTTGCAGTTAGGTGTCTTGTCAACTCTTGTCACTTGGTCAACTTTATCAGATGTGTTCCTTGCCTTAAACATGATATGTCTTTCCTGAAATTGGGTATCGCTTGGTCATATCAATCAATATTTTTCAAACAATCAAAAAATCAATGTTGTGAACCTTGTCAATCAATCTTGCCTTAATCAAAATGTGTCTTTCCTGAAATTCGGCGTGATCACCAATCTTGTCAACTTTATCAAATCAATCAATCTTGTCACCTCGGTCAATCAATCTTTCCTTAATCAGGATGTGTCCTTCCTGAAACCAAGCACAATTAATCAAATCAATTGGTCAAACTTTTTCCACTTATCAATTAATTCTTGTCAAACTTATCAACTCAAATCTTGGTCATCTTGGTCAACCTAATCAATCATATCAAACAATCTTATCAAAAATATTAGCAAAAACTGTCTCTTTAGCAAACACTTTGTTGGTCTAGATTTGTCTTACCTTTTTAATTAGTTCTGGTTCATGTTACTAGTATCCTCGAGGATATCCTATTAACGGATTTAGAGGGATGATGATGGATCATGGCCTCTTTTATTTGTTTGTTGTCTGTGTTTTTTCTTGGAAAAAAGACTGGGATAATTGGATCTTTAGTATGAGCTGGAGCATTCCTTGTCTTTTGGCTCTGTCTTTTGAACTGCCTGTCTCTCACAAATGGTCACCTTGCACACCTTGGTTTATGTCATACCATGGTATTTGTGGTCTATTTGTGACATTTTTGATGCCTAATGATGATAAATGTAAAAATGTAAGCATGAAAGTTGGTTCCCTTATCATTTCCTATCTATCTTCTTTCTCCTTTTCGCGCTAACATCCCATCTCCCTTGTCTTTTCCATGCTAACATCCATCTCCTTCATGCTAACATTTCTTCTATCCTTCATCCTTTAGTCTTATCTTCCATTTCGAGAGCACATTCGTGTTCTTTAAACCCACCTGTCCTCTCGAGGGGGCATACCACAACCCTCCTGGTCATCCTTCCCCTTTCTCTTTACACTGGGGCATATTTCAGAATTAAATTTCTTTGACACAACGTGATGAAATGCATTATGTCAAAGAGGGGCAAAATGTAGACACCGAAAAATGTCCTAAGTCTGCGAGCATCATTTTTCTTGGTCGTCATCTTTCGATAATTGAATAATGTTCGATCATATTCCTCTATTAATTAAATAATTTTTAATTATTTAATTGATTATTTATCTTGCATTCATAGTCAGATAATAATTATTTGACCCTTTATTTTTCTATAATTAAATAATTGACAAAATTATTTAATTATGTGTCATTCCTCCCTTTTGAATAAATAATTAAATAATTTAATTATCCATGTCCAATTTCTATCTCCTCCTTTAATTAAATTTATGAATTTAATTAAATCATCTTTTGTTTAGGTGTGGTTAATGATCTAGAGGTATTGGCTGCCACTTTATCTAGGCTAGAAACTAAGAAACCCCATCTTACATGTAGATTTTGCTATGCTGTAATCTTTTGTAAGGATGTTAAGAGTAGGAAACTCTTGTTCATTGGTAATGGTGTTGAGAATAGGATAATCTTGTTTTGGAAGATCACCTATGTGTCTTGTAGAAGTATGTGTCTCATGGGTAGATGTATGAATGTTTGGTGTATGGATATGGTCTTCTTTTGGAGAACTTTGTATGGCTTGGAAGATACCCATTAAGTAATCGTAGCATTTTGGTGATAGGGATTCTTGGTCTTAACTCATTTTGGAGTTATCTTTGTTATCAGATTGAAAGGGACCCATTAGATTATGAGAAGATATGGATTCTTGACCTTGACTGAGTTTGGATTTATCTTTGATAGGATTTGGGTTATGCTCTTGACATGGATCAATTTCAAAGAATGGATCTTTCAATGGAATCTTGAATGTCTTCAAAATGTGGACATGTGGGTGATAGCTCTTGACTTAGATTTTCCTCATTGGGTATGAGTATTGGTCTAAGGGTCTCTTGATCCTTAAGTAGATTTTAATCAAGTATTGTATTAAGGATCTCCTCAATATTGGCAACCATGAGGTCAAATGATGTTATTATGTCTTGAAATGGCATATTGCTAGACATTGTTGGAGGATGTTGATCATGCTTTGGAAAATATTCTTGATGTATGTAGAATTTCTCATTGGGTGAGGTAGAGACATAATCAATGTGATTATTTATGGATGAATCTTGAAGGTTATCCTCAACAGTTATTGCTCCTTGATCAATGAGGTCTTATATGAGGTTCTTGAGTTTAATGCAACTTGACGTTTCATGACCTTTTGTTCTATGGTATTAATAATAACTCTTATCATCATACCATGAGAATTTGATTTTAGGTTCATAATCACCTAATGACTTTGGAAGCTTGATAATATTGGAATGGACTATCTTGTTTAACACCAACTTGATTGGCTCCCCTAAAGGAGTGTACTCACGTTTGGTGGTGTTGTTGGATTGTAAGGTTTGTTCTAGTTGTGGTGATTGTTGATATTGTGTTTGAATTTGTGATTAATGTTGATGTGGGGATGGTTTTTTTTGTTGATTTAAGATAATTTTTTGATGGTTTTGAAGATATTATTGATGTGTGTCCAATGATGTTTGTTGAGGTGTGAATGGATCCATCTCATAGTTCACCATGTGTGGATTTGACATGTTCAAATTTGATATGCTCATGTTTGGGGTGTATTGACTTGGTGAACTAATGTTGTGTTGGGGGACTTATAATTTTATTGTTTGGTTGATAGACTTGTAAATTTTGACCATGATTAAAATCTACCATGTGATAAGATGCTCCAAAGTTTTGATTGGGGATACCCATAATTTTTATGTCATTGAAGCTAGTTGGATATGATGATCACATGTATGTATTATATGGAAGTGAGTTTGGATAGTTGATTGATATTGACATGTTTTTGTTGATTTCAAGGTTGGATTCACAAAGACACCTAGGTGATCTAGGATCAATATTTGGATGATGAGTTGTTTGTATGGATGGATGATGATATGAAACCTTCAATTTTGACAAAGTTTAGACTAGATATTTTTGCTTAGGTATGTTTTAGGATGATGACGAACTCACAACATTTGGAAGTAGAATTATGTCTCCAAAGTAGGTTTTCTCATAATGATTTTGCTAACTTGACTAAATACTTGAAAAGAGATTGTTCTCAAGCATAAATCCAAACTAGGTTATGAAGATCTAAGTCCAAATGATCTATGTCAAAATGTTAAGTTTTTGTTTGCAATGAAATGTTTTGATGGTTTGATGTTTTCATCAATTTTATCCTAATGACAACCTAGAAAGGATTTTAACAAGCCCAAAATGATAATGAACCGATATTTTTTTGCTATTGTTTTGATAGATACAAGTGATCATACATCTATTTTGCATTAATTTTAGATAATTTTGTGCTTGTGAACCAAAATACAGAATCAAAGAATGTTTTTGAAGTTTGTTGTTTCAAGTTTGAACAAAAGCGTTGAGTTGTTTTGACAATAGCATTACACTGTTCACTACAAAAGCATCAAAGTATTTACAAAAGTGTAGAAGTTTGATAGAAGCGTCAAACTATCAGAACAAGGGTGCCAATTTGAAAATTTCAGTTTACCTTGACAAACATGATAAGATATGAAAAATC
The DNA here is from genome assembly GCA_007115665.2 of Sequoiadendron giganteum. NCBI lineage: Eukaryota > Viridiplantae > Streptophyta > Pinopsida > Cupressales > Cupressaceae > Sequoiadendron > Sequoiadendron giganteum. The sequence goes on along the minus strand of CM021105.1, from coordinate 327,804,231 downwards.
ATCGATGTGTAAACAAAAGAATTGTTTTAATAAAAATAGAAGCGTCAATTTGCACAAAGGCATCACATTGTCAAGACAAAAACATCGATCTATTAGAGGATCTTTGATGTGTAATTTGACCTAGGTGTATGAAGTTCTAATTTTTGTAAAAACACAATAAAAAACAAGTAAACTGATTCAATTATTATTTTAGATGCTTTATGTGTGATCTTCCACAAGACTATACTAATTGGTTCCAAAATGATATTCATGATAAAAACATAAAATGAAAACTATTAGAGTAATAATTTATTACGCTTAATTAATTATATCATACTGGTTAATTAATTAAGTCACTTATTCCTCTAGTTGCTTAAGCTAAACTTAGGCACATTAATAATTGATTAATTATTAAGTGTGCACACTAGGGTTTTATTTAGGGTTTCCCTTTTAGGGTTTCTTGATCTCCTTCATAAGGATTGATCTCTTTGTAATATTGGAGATTCTCATAATGCATTTTACACTTTGAGGTTTACAGATCTTGTTTGTTTTGAATGTCTTTTGCATGTGACAGGTATCCATTTGCATGCAGGTGATCTTGGATTCTAATATGGTATCAGAGCTCCAGACCTATCGCTGCCTGTTTGTGATTTGAAGATATGGCTTCTCAGTGAGTTTCAACTGCAAGGGTTTCCACAGGCATCTTTTTTTGCAAGATCTGGGGGTAGCCGAATTTTCGGGACACTATGGGCTCAAATGGACGTCGCCATTGCATTCGCAGCGCCCCAAAACCCTAGAAACGCCTGTCAAATCATCCATTTTCGAGCAATTGGTTTCCGAGGCAAAAATATTTTTGCCAGGGAAGCCGTACAGCCTCCCCAGCACGCATTATGAGGTCAAAAATGGCTCAAAAATCGAAAAAATGCTCTTTTTGGGGATCTATGCCTGCGTTGCCAATGAAAATGTTGGGCGTCGCCCGCCTGCCACCTGGCGGCCACTTGGGTGCCACCCACGCGCCATCACCGCCGACATCCTCCGCCAACCAGCCACTGGCTCCTTCAGCCCCCACGGGCCCTCCCCTGCTCGGCCGAGGTCATATGGATGACCAGGTGCTCGCGCCCTGCCCCCCGGCCCACTCCAGCCCCCTCGGCTTAGCCTGCGGTCATATGGTGACCAACGACCTAAAATTTTTTCTGCAGGGAGTGATTTTTTGTAGCGGCCGTCAAATTTATGCCCATGAACCGCTGATGTCAGCGTCTGTACGGCCCCTCCTTGCCCCTCCTAACCCTAGTTTGTCCTAAAAGAGCAGTTTTTTTGTTTTTGGCATAACTTGGGCATACGGTATCGAAATCGGGCAAATGAGATATCGCCAGAAAGCTGGTTCCGAGTACTTTCATTTGGTGCAGTTTGTTTTTTAGTATTTTCTTGTTTTACTACATTTATTGCTGGTTGAAGTCAGATGTACTTTTTATGCTTCCGAGCTCATAACTTTTTGCCACGATCTTTGATTTTCGCTATCTTTGTGGCGTTGGAAAGGTATTGAGGAGCTCTATGTTGTTGTCCATGCACTTTTTTCTGTATTTGTCCCAGGTTTTTCGTTAATCCAGATTTGGCCCGATGGGTGTTTTGGAGATTACCTGGATATTTTGGCAGTTGGGAGAGTGCATCTTGCATCTTTGCACTTCGTTTTCAGTGATACATCATTCAATAATCGACTGCTGCTTCATAGATTCCAACGTTGTTCCCGTTTGGATTTTTCGAGTGTTCCGTGGCATCGGGTTTGCTGTCACATTATGATGATTCCGATATGGTTTCGTGTAGACAGAAGTATCTTTCCTTGCTTGCCAGATTGCAGTTCCAGTGTTACTCTACAGTGTTCTTCCAGTGCTTCTTTGCAGCATGTCATATCATTGTAGGGGGGTTTTGTCCCATTGGGTTTTCCTCCTCTACCTCTTTCTTGCATTTGTAAATGGGTACCTGATCAGGCCTAGTTGCCGGGACCCATCTTTGCTTGCATGCATCTTCTTCTAGTGTTTTAGATTCTTCCTAAGTTCATCTTAAGGGAGAGTGTTAGAGTAATAATTTATTACGCTTAATTAATTATATCATACTGGTTAATTAATTAAGTCACTTATTCCTCTAGTTGCTTAAGCTAAACTTAGGCACATTAATAATTGATTAATTATTAAGTGTGCACACTAGGGTTTCATTTAGGGTTTCCCTTTTAGGGTTTCTTGATCTCCTTCATAAGGATTGATCTCTTTGTAATATTGGAGATTCTCATAATGCATTTTACACTTTGAGGTTTACAGATCTTGTTTGTTCTGAATGTCTTTTGCATGTGACAAGTATCCATTTGCATGTAGGTGATCTTGGATTCTAACATGTTCATTGATAAAATACACCTCATAAAATGGGAAAATAGAGTATGCCAAGGTCATGTAACACCTTGACACCTCTTACCTCATAATGAAAAAATTTCCTTATGAGGATTTTGTTGAGAAATTATGTCTCAACTTCCAGCTTGAAGTCCTCGTTTTCATGCCTTGGTGATTTTGTGTTGTTTACAAAGTTTTGGCGGAGGCGGAGCCAGGATGGAACTTGGCATTGTTCTATTTGCCTAAGTTCCAAGTCTCTAGCGGAGGCAGAACCGGGATGGAACTTGGAATTGTTCTGTTTGCCTAAGTTTCGGGTTTCGGTTCTCGTTCCTGCTTCGACTCCGCTTTCGACTGTCAGTTTGTTCTCGCTTCGCTTCATAGGTTCTGGCGGAGGTGGAACCAGTTTTGGAAGTTGGCAATGTCTATTTGCCAGGTTCCTGTTTCAGTTCCTGTTCTGACTTCGGGTTCGACTCCTGCTTTTGCGATCTGGTTCTTCTAGATGTTTGGATTCTACTCGGGGTATTTTCCTTCGCCTTGTCCTGGTTTTGGATTGTTGTTTCTTGCAGTTGGCGGAGGCGGAACCAGAACCAGATTGGTTCCTGATCTTGGACTTTTGGTAAAGTCCTGTTTCTGTTTCTATTCCATCCCCGACTCCGACTCTGGTCTTTTGTGTTCCCGTCTTGGTTTGACCCCAGGTTGACTTTACCCGGTCAGAACTATTTCCGATGAGTTCCTCTTTGCCATGGGCGGACGCGGAACCGAAATGGTTCTTGAACCTGAAATTTCAGTAGGGTCATGTTTTGACTCTAGTTCCGACTCCGACTCCGACTCCAACTCCGACTCCGACAATGTGTATTTTCGGTGGAGTCCTGTTTCGACTCCGACTCCGACAGTGCTATTTATGACTTGAAGTCTTTGTCGCGCCCGATGTCTATTTGACCGTTTTGGTTGCTCTGTTAACTGTGATTGCTGATGGGTCTTGGACACGTGGCACCTGGTTGAATAGTGATTGGACGGATACCAAGATAGTTATTGTAGCAGTTGCATTTGTCAACGAAGGGTGGCGAGCTCAACTGTTTTGAGTAATGGCTTTGAATGCAATGACGGCTTGTTGCAGGAGATCTGTCAGATCCAACCAGTTGCGTGATTTGAGGATGGACTTCATTGCTCTTCTGAGTCAGTTACATTTAGATGAGAGATGTGTTATTTCTCATAAGTTAGACAAGTTGAGTTGAGTCGTGAAGTTGCAGAGCAAGTTGAAGTCACGTGCTAAAGAACAAGAAGGACGTGAGTTCTTGAAGAGGGTTTTGAACTGTATGTTGTGAAAACATTGTAACAGTGGATCTGAATCTCTCTCGGTGATTGTGAGCTGAGCAAAGAAGTCTAGATATTGTATGTAATCGATTCATTACTGTAATACAATTGATTTGACTTTGTGTGGTGGGTTTTTTGCCTGAAAGGGTTTTCCCACGTAAATACTGTATCATCTTTGTTTGCTTATCTTTTTGGTTTCTCATTGCCATGGTTGTATGTATCTCTATAAGTTTTAGAAACTGTTAGTTTTTCATTTTTGCTTCTCTCCCTTGTAGTAAAGGTGTTAGGGGAATGTATTCCGCATTGTTGGGTCATTAGATCCGCATTCTTTTCCCTTCAAAGTGGTATCAGAGCTTGGCCAGTTTGTGTTATCCTTGTTAGGGAAAATTAGTTTTTTGCACTAATACTATTTTAGTGGGAGACTTGCATTGTTAAACTTGTTTCTGTTGTGAGATGGCGAGTACATCTGGTAGAATAGATATTGAGAAGTTTAATGGCAGCAACTTTGAGTTATGGAAACTCAAGATAGAAGACTTGCTTGTGGATAGAGACCTCTGGATTACAGTGTCTGGAACTAAGCCACAAACTATGACCCAAGAAGCTTGGGATCTTGCTGATAGAAAAGTAAGAGGATTGATAAGACTGAGTCTAGCCGATTTTGTGCTCTTGAATCTTCATGAGGAGACGTCTGCAATTGCTTTGTGGAAGAAGCTTGGTGATATTTACCAAGGAAAATCTCTGGTAAACAAGTTATTTCTGAGAAAGAAGTTGTACTCCTTGAAGATGGACGAAGGTGCATCTGTTGCAGATCATCTGAACTCATTTAATATGAGTGTTACTTAGCTGGCATCTGTAGGTGTAAAAATCGAGGAGGAGGATCGTTGCATGCTCCTGTTATGTTCATTACCTGACAGTTGGGATCATCTTGTGATGGCTATTGGAAGCACAACCACTGCTTTCAAGACTGATGATGTGGTTGCTTTGCTTCTGTCTGAAGAAATGCGAAGGAAATCTTCTGAGATGGCCAAAGATGCTCTTTCTGTTCGAGGTAGAACAAAGGAGAAAGGCAAGAAGAAAGATAACAAGTCGAAATCCAAGTCTAAAGGGAGATCAAAGTCTCCTGGTAAAAAGTCCAAGGTAAAGTGCTGGAACTGTGGGCAACTTGGTCATATCAGGAAGGACTACAAGGAGAAAAAAGAATGATGCTTCTGATAACGAATATTCTCAAAGTGATGCAGATGCCTTCATTGCAGTAGCCCTGACAACTCAGGCATCAGATGATGTTTGGTTAGTTGATTCAGGTGCCTCTTTTCACATGACATCCAATAGAGATTGGTTCTCAATGTATGAGAAGTATGATGGTGGAAAGGTATACTTGGCAAGTGATTCAATGCTGGAAATTGTTGGCAGAGGAAGGGTCAGAATTCAGTTTCCTGACGGGAGAGTCAAAGGAATTGGTGGTGTTCTTCACATCCCAGGTTTGGCTCGAAATCTTCTTTCTGTTAGTAAGTTAAATGATGCTGGTGTAGAAGTTTCTTTTTCTAATAAGGGATGTAAAATGGCTAGAGGTGCAATGGTGTTAGCTAAGGGTGTTCGTATTGGCACTCTGTACAAGTTAGATGCATGACCTATTCTTTGTAATAGTGCCTCTGTAAAGTCATGTATTTCTGCACCTATGGAGAAAGATGAAGACTCTTCACTATCTGCAAATGCTTTGGAGGTAAAACTCCCAGCAGAGAAGACTATGTTATGGCATCATAGACTTGGTCACATTGGTGAGAAAGGTTTACAAACCTTGAAGAACAAAAACCTTATAGAAGGGCTTGATGATTGTAACCTTGAGTTTGATTTCTGTGAACATTGTATCTATGGAAAACAACACCGTGTTTCTTTCTCCTCTAGTCCTCACAAATCTTCCGGTATACTGGATTATATTCATTATGATGTGTTTGGTCCAGTTGATGTTCCTTCGTTATCGAAGTCTAGATATTATGTTTCTTTTATTGATGACTGTTCAAGAAGGGCATTTGTATACTTTCTTAAAAGTAAATCAGAAGTGTTCAGTCGGTTTAAAGAGTTCAAATCTTTGGTAGAAAATCAGACTAGAAGGAAAATAAAGTGTTTAAGGACAGAAAATGGAGGTGAGTTTTGTTCTACAAATTTTGAAAGGTATTGCACTGATCATGGAATAAAAAGGCATAAGACAACCCCCTACACTCCACAACAAAATGGAGTTGCTGAAAGGTTGAACAGGACACTGATGAAAAAGGCAAGGAGTATGCTGAGTGGTGCTAGTCTGGAGCAGAAGTTCTGGGCTGAGGCTGTTGCTACAACATATTATTTGATAAATAGATCTCCTTGTTCAGCTCTTGTTGACATGACACCTTTGGAAGCATGGTCAGGTAAGAAACCCTCATTAAGGCATGTTCGGGTCTTTGGCTGTGAGGCATATTTTCATGTGCCAAATGAAAATAGATCAAAGTTGGATAACAAGGCTGTGAAATGTATTCTCATCGGCTATGGAGTTGGTGTGAAAGGATACAAGCTTTGGAACCCTATTACTGAGAAGGTTTTGTATAGCAGAAGCGTGATATTTCGTGAGCTGAAACCTTTAGTAAGTGATCAACAACTTGAGACAAATCAGAGTAATAAGAAGAAGGATGCAGTTGAGATTCCCCAAACTCCAGAAAGGGAAGAGTTGCATGGTGTACCTGAGATTGAGGAGAGCTCAAGCAGCTCTGGAAGTTTTGATGATGAAGAACAACCTCAACCTCTAAGGAGACCTACACGAGAAAGAAGGCAACCAGAAAGGTATGGTTTCTCTATGTTAGATTCAAATTGTGCTTATGCCTTAATTACCAGCACTGATGAGCCTAGGACTGTGAAAGAAGCAATCAGCATGGCTGATTCAAAGTCTTGGCTAGAAGCCATGAATGAGGAGATGGATTACTTGAAAAAGAATGATACCTGGAAGTTGGTACCACTGCCTAAAGGGCGAAAGCCTGTTGGCTGCAAGTGGATATTCAAAAGGAAGACAGGCCTTGATGGTAGTGTGGAGAATTATAAGTCATGACTAGTTGCAAAGGGATTTTCCCAAGTTGAGGGAATTGATTATGGAGAGATCTTTTCCCCTGTAGCAAAGCTGACATCCATCAGATTTTTGTTGTCATTGGCAGCTGTGTATGACTATGAAATTGAGTAGATGGATGTGAAAACAATGTTTCTCCATGGTGAGCTAGAAGAAGAAATCTTCATGTCCTAGCCTGAGCATTTTATTGATAGAGGTAAACAAAATCTGGTTTGCAAGTTAAATAAATATCTCTATGGTCTAAAGCAATCTCCTAGAATGTGGTACCAGAAATTTGACACATTTGTGTTGTCAATTGGGTTTGTTAGATCAAAATCTGATCATTGCATCTATTATAAATGTGAGAATGATCATTTGCTTGTTATTACTCTATATGTGGATGACATGTTATTCATCGGTAATAGCAAGGCAATGATTTCTAATCTTAAAACTCAGTTGTCTGCTAAGTTCAAAATGAAAGATCTTGGAGCAGCAAGGTACATTCTTGGAATGGAGATAACTAGGGATAGAACAAGTAGAAAGCTTTGGCTCAGTCAGAGTAAGTATGTGAAAACCGTTCTAGAGAGGTTTAGCATGACTGATTGCAAGTAGCTAGTTGTTCCAATCATGCAAGGATTGAAACTATCTGCTGAAGACTGTCCAAAGTCTGCTACTGAGATGGAGGACATGACCAGTGTGCCTTATGCAAGTGCAGTAGGCAATTTGATGTATGCTATGGTCTGCACAAGACCAGACATTGCCCAAGTAGTGGGAGTCCTAAGCCGTTTCATGGCAAATCCAGGGAGATCACATTGGGATGGTGTAAAAAGAGTGTTCAGGTATTTGAAGGGTACTTCAGATTATGCTTTGTGTTACCATGGCAGTATGGTTGCATCACAGAGGACTCTTAGCATTCAAGGATATGTTGATTCTGATTGGGCAGGGGACATTGACAGTAGAAGATCCACCAGTGGATACACTTTCATGCTTAATGGTGGAGCAATCAGTTGGATGAGCAAGCGACAAGCTGTAGTTGCTTTATCCACGATGGAGGCAGAGTACATGGTAGCAACTCATGCTTGCAAGGAGGCAATGTGGCTAAGGCGTTTGTGTTCAGACATTGGATTTAATGCTAAGCATATTTCAATCTGCTGTGACAGTCAAAGTGCCATTTGTTTGGCAAAGAATCCGACCTCTCATGCCAGGACTAAGCACATAGATGTGCAATATCACTTCGTGAGGGATATGGTTGAAGATGGCAAGGTCAGTATGGATAAGGTTGACACCTTGAAGAATGTTGCAGATGCCTTGACAAAGCCAGTTAGCACAGACAAGTTCAGATGGTGCACATAATTGATGGGCCTTGGGGCCTATGATAGACAGTAAGGTATGATGTTTTGAGGAAGCTGGAAGTGTTCACCAAGTGGGAGATTGTTGAGAAATTATGTCTCAACTTCCAGCTTGAAGTCCTCGTTTTCATGCCTTGGTGATTTTGTGTTGTTTACAAAGTTCTGGCGGAGGCAGAGCCAGGATGGAACTTGGCATTGTTCTGTTTGCCTAAGTTATGAGTCTCTGGCGGAGGCGGAATTGGGATGGAATTTTGCATTGTTCTGTTTGCCTAGGTTTCGGGTTTCGATTCTCGTTCCTGCTCTGACTCCGCTTCCGACCGTCAGTTTGTTCTCGCTTCGCTTCGTAGGTTCTGGCGGAGGCGGAACCAGTTTTGGAAGTTGGAAATGTCCGTTTGCTAGGTTCCTATTTCAGTTTCTGTTCCGACTCCGGGTCCGACTCTTGCTTTTGCGATCTGGTTCTTCTGGATGTTTGGATTCTACTCGGGGTATTTTCCTCCGCCTTGTCCTGGTTTTGGATTGTTGTTTCTTGCAGTTGGTGGAGGCGGAACCGAAACCGGATTGGTTCCTAATCTTGGACTTTTGGTAAAGTCCTATTTCTGTTCCATCCCCAACTCCAACTCTGGTCTTTTGTGTTCCCGTCTTGGTTTGACCCTAGGTTGACTTTACCCGGTCATAACTGTTTCCGATGAGTTCCTCTTTGCCGTGGGCAGACGCAGAACCGAAATGGTTCCTGAACCTGAAATTTTGGTAGGGTCATGTTTTGACTCCAGTTCCAACTTTGACTCCGACTCCGACTCTGACTCCGGCAGTGTGTATTTTCGATGGAGTCCTGTTTCGACTCTGACTCCGACAGTGCTATTTATGACTTGAAGTCTTGGTCACACCCGATGTCTATTTGACCATTTTGGTTGCTCTATCAGCTATGATTGCTGATGGGTCTTGGATGCGTGACACCTGGTTGAATAGTGATTGGATGGATACCAAGATATTTACTATGGCAGTTGCATTTGTCAACGAAGGGTGGCGAGCTCAACCGTTTTGAGTAATGGCTTTGAATGCAATGACGGCTTGTTGTAGGAGATCTATCAGATCCGACTAGTTGCGTGATTTGAGGATGGACTTCATTGCTCTTCTGAGTCGGTTACATTTAGATGAGAGATGTGTTATTTCTCATAAGTTAGACAAGTTGAGTTGAGTCGTGAAGTTGCAGAGCAAGTTGAAGTCGCGTGCTGAAGAACAAGAAGGACGTGAGTTCTTGAAGAGGGTTTTGAACTGTATGTTGTGAAAACATTGTAACAGTGGATCTGAATCTCTCTCAGTGATTGTGAGCTGAGCAAAGAAGTCTGGATATTGTATGTAATCGATTCATTACTGTAATACAATTGATTTGACTTTGTGTGGTGGGTTTTTTGCCTGAAAGGGTTTTCCCATGTAAATACTGTGTCATCTTTGTTTGCTTATCTTTCTGGTTTCTCATTGCCATGGTTGTATGCATCTCTATAATTTTTAGAAACTGTTAGTTTTTCGTTTTTGCTTCTCTCCCCTGTAGTAAAGGTGTTAAGGGAATGTATTCCACACTGTTGGGTCATTAGATCTGCATTCTTTTCCCTTTAGATTTGTGTTGCCTCAACTATGATTAGTACATAGCAACTAAATTTATGTGTTGATCCAGTCACATTGCACCTCCTTAAGAAGATGGTCTAAAAATGGCTCATAGGCTTCTAATAATAAGGTGCTTAGTGGGTAGAACTCTGTGAACACCACTGAATACATAAGAGTGATATTGAAATATCATCTCCTTGTGTCCAAAATCACCTGGGACTAGATGGTAATGCCTAGTAGTTACATACGTGGTTAGATCTCAACTTTTGTTTATTGCCCCTTTGATATAGCTCGTAAACAAATGTGCTTGAGGTCAAACCCTGAGGTGTACTCCCAAGCAGGCCTATTAACAATAGGAAGGATTGATGTATCTATTTATCATCACCCAAGATCACACGTAGTGCAAGGGGAGTGCATACATAGACAACTCCTTCAGTGTTCAAAAGAAATAAAATACAAACTAAGAGTGTTTCTCATCACCCAAGTTCACATGAAGTGCAAGGGGAGATGATACATACTCTACCTTACCAAGCATGAAAGAAAAATCACACATGTTCATTTTAATTACACCAAGGATTGAAATCTGTGGTTCATTTTTAAACACCAAATTAAAAGCGTGCAAGTTGTGATTCAATTTTAAGCCCAGAAACAAAGTATGAAAGTTGTTTTGTCCAATTTTAGAGAACCAAAATTTAAGTGTGAAAGTTTTCTTGTTCAATTTTAGAGCACCAAAATAAATGTGAGTTCATATTAATGCACTAAAATTCAAATGTTTGATCCTAGATTAAGAAAATCTACAAAAAAACCACTAGTATGCTTTTAATTTCAACTTCTCCAATGATTTTCCAAGCTTCCTACAAACAATCAGTTCCAAAAAACTAGAAAACAAAGCATAAAAGGTTGCTAAGGTTAGATAAAAATAATTGAAAATCAAATCAAACCCCTTTGTTCTAACATGAAAAAGAATCATTTTGTCAAACAAAAGTGTCACATTGTCGATCAAAATCATCGTGATGTCAATGACAAAAGCATCAAGATATTGGAAAAAATGTCGAGATATTAGACAAAAGCATCGATATATTGGATAAAAGCATTGAGATATTGAAAAAAGTGTCGAGATATGGGACATCAATGTCAAGATATGCTCTATGTTGTAAAAGAGTGGAAACTTGTTGCAAAATCATTGATCTTTGTTGTAAAAGTGTGGATCTTTATTGCAAAAGCATTGAAGGATTTCAAAAGCATCAAACTTTTTATTGCATAAGTGTCAAAGGATTACACAAGCGTAGAGTTATCTTCTCAAAAGTGTCAAACTATCCTCCTAAACCTACAATCTGACAAAACTAAAAATGTTTGTTTGATCAGGGACGTGAGGTCCCATTGGGCATGCAAAAATGTAAGTATGTTAGCTCAATTGTTCAGATAACAATAAAAAATAAAAATTAAACAAGATATTGATCAATCTAAGGCATACTTCAATGAAATTCAATTAACAACACCAAAAGACTCAATTCAAATCATTAAACATGAAATTCAAAGCAATTGAACCTAATTATTAATGCAAACCTCACAATCTCATTGTGGATTGATGTATAAGTGTTGCAAAATCTTGATTGGAGATGATTGATGAATATTGATTCACAAGAGATGCTTTAGAATGCTCAAGAATGAGTATGAAATCCTAGAGAGTAACTTTGCTATTAAGATTATGAATGAAATAATATGGAAAGGGCTTGGTATTTATGGATTCTTGAAATTCCAATCAATGGTGAGGATTGAATTAGAGTATCAAAGGGTGACATGGAATTTAGGATGAAGACATGGGTCAAGGATGAATCAAGTGGTTGATAATACATGAGGAATGGATCAAGGATTAGATCAAGGGTTCATAATCCACCATGAGAGACTCAACAATATCCCTTAATTTTAGGAATTATGTTGGAGATATTTTGAGTTGGAGGGAAGAATTCAAATTTGAAAAGGGAATGATTCTATGTGGAATATTCTTTATGCAAGTTGGAGAATTGGAGAAAAATTAGCCAATTAAAAAATCCATGAACAATCATCTAATTGTGCTAGTTGGAAGAATTAAGAATTTTAATTAAATAATTAAGAATTATTCAATCAAGTGGAATTATTAGCATTTAATTAAATAATTTGTATTATTTAATCAAAAGAGGAGAAAATGATGAATGATGATGAATTAATCAAATAGCTTTAATTATTCAATTAATTGGAGGATAAAGTGAATTTAACTAAATAATTGGATATTATTTAATTAAATAGAGGAATTACGAGATAATGATGAGAAAATGGTGTTAGTAAGCGAGATCAGGGTGTGTGATATGCTTAGAGAATTTTTAGGTGTCTACATAATTATTGAATGATGTTCCAATCAATGAAAGGGCACTCAGTATGCTCCATGTGATTTAAATTATTCTTAGAAATAGTAATAAATATAAGTCCAAGGAGATAAGGCAATAGATCCTATTCAAGGTGGCGATTCTTTATCCCTTGTTTCTAAGATAAATAGATCTTTGAAGTTATAATTACAACATAATTATTGAATTTAATGTAAAATTCTATTATGAAACCCCCTAAATGTGAAAATGTATCTTTGTTCATGATTACAATATATATATATATATTAGCCCCCAAGACTAGTAAATTAAATTGGAAATTTATAAGTTGAGTGTATGTGTATTAACAACCCCCTATATTGCTCAATTTTAACTCTCTTAGTTACTAAAATGAAACCCCAACAAGTACAATATTTGGTACTTTATTTTAGTGTAGTTAAAATGCAAGATTCCATATTTAATCAAGATTGTAAGGCACAAAAGTGGCTAAAATGATCAAATTATTATGTGCTTAAACAATACAAAATAAAACACCTATACCAATGCAAAAATAATGAAATACCAACCCAAATAAAAAAAAATGTACATCATTTTAAGTTTGAATGAACAAATTATGGTTTTCTAAAGTTGAGATTAAAAATAAAAAGTAAATGGAGAATGGTCTATTTTTTAAGCGATCACGCCAACAATTCATCCGATGATCTCAACAACATATAAGAGTAAGAAATATGTGTGCACATGTACATAAATTATGATGGTACAATCATGCGAATGAATAGTGCCAAACCAAGATTCGACTTCCTTGGGACTACAAACTCAAAAATATCAAATCTTATATGAAAATAGGTATTTAGAGCCTTCAAGACATAAAAGAAACATTTTATTCACTTGAAAATTCTTTATTTATAAGTTATTCACTAGATTCAAGCTTAAAACCCCCTTTTTTGCTACTATGTCTAATGAACTCCAATTTTGGAAAAATAAAAGTCAATACCGACTTTCTTAGGCCATTTGGATGCAACAAAACAAATTACAAGCTCAACGAAGAAACCAAAACCTTGAATTTCACCATGTTAGAAGAAATGGACACACAGAAAAAAATAGAGGGCTTTCTAAAAAATACTTTTCTAATTCTCCATATCATCCAAAGATGCAAAATAAGAGCAAATTGTGTTATCAAAGAACTTACATGCAATTTTTAATCTCTTTAAATCTTAAAAAATTAGAAACAAATCAAATCTATCCTAGCACCTATGTTTTGATACCATACACAAATTTGAATTCAATCCTATAACCCAAAATCTAGTGCATTGAAATAGATTTAAACTACCTTATTAAAATTAAACTAACAAAGTCTTCAAAATGAGATTGCTCACAAAATGTTTGCTTAATTATTTAGATTATATTCAAAATATGAAAGGAGAGTTACATTATATAGCTTTACAATTTCTAAATCTGATGAGGATAAAGGCTAAGGAAAAAATTCAAAAAAAGTGATGGATTTCATATCCAAGTTTTCAAATCAATGAGGATAAGGAGAAACAAAATCCCATGAATATGCAATTTTATCCTTCCTAAATTAAGTAATTGAATAAAATCACCCAATTAAACTTAAAAATATGTGCAATAATACACATAAGATGAAAATATATGCTAAAGTATTAATATTACACTAACATTTCACTCACCCCTTTACATGAGTACTTATTCCTAAGCATCTTTAATCTCCAACATTTGATAAATTCTAGCATATCCTATAAATGTTGGAGGTGTGGACTTAACTTAAATGTGACACTAGGTATGAGTCATTTATGACCCCACACTTTTTACTATCTTATCTCATTGGTACTACTTGTTTAAATTTCCTCTCATCTTCTAGCCTTAATGGTATGATCTCTTTGTCACCCCCAACCTTCAAAGTCTAAAACTCTTGCCATTTCTCATTTTTCACCTCGCCTACCTCCAAGCATGTTGCAAGGTGTCATTAATTATTAATTAAATTTTTTAACTTCTAGAAAAGTTTCCCCTTCGATACTATTATTGTGATGGTTAAGGTTTCAAAACTCATTAAACTTTATGCCATTATTATATAGCATATTTTTAAATCATAATAATCACATCCCCATGCCTTTAAAGTACAACCTTGCATGCATGGACATGATTTTGTACACTATCTAAGGGAAAGTAATACTCAATAAGAATGGGTGTCCTTGAGAGAATACCATCCTAGTGTTTGGGGAATTTAAGACATATCTCATTTTTTTGGGATATTAAAGGTCTAGAGACTTCATGAAAGATTTTTACAAATACATACTCAAAAAAATTAACTTACTAGAGAATAATTTTGAACCCTTGTGTTTGAATGATTAGATTTGAGAATGAAAACCCTTGGATTAATAGATGATTAAAGGAAAAGACCCTTTGTTTGTACACATCAAAGGATGAAACCCCTTTGACAAAAAGGATGATCTCACTTAGAGGTTGCATTTGAGATTAGGTGGTGGCTCTCCACTATTTTGAGTTTGATTGACTTGCAAGTGGTTACTAGTGTTAAAGATTAATTTCCAATTATTATTACTAATACTACAAAAAAAATGTATTATAGACCACTAAATTTAAGAAAGGATTCATGATTTATTTTATAATTATCAACCCAATTTGAATCTAAGGTATCAATAAATATAAAAAAATGTTTATAATTTGGGTGTGTTAGATTTGGGTAAACATTTAAATTTACAACTTATATTTATTTGTGAACTTGGCTTGTAATATTAGGGTTTAGTATTATTGAGTAAATGTAGAGATAAATTTTTGGAAATACAAGAAGAAATTTACGATTTTGTAAGAAGATCAAAATATTTAAATTTAAAATATATTTCTCTAAAATGCTAAATATTTGCAAAGGATTTTAAATAGTATTTGAAAAATATTTTGCTAGGGACATTGTAGTGGTATTAGAGTTGGTGCTCTTGTCAACATATTTCCATTTTAGAGCGAATTCCTTATGGATAACTTTTTTATGCATTCTAATGATAAAGCAATTAGATACTATAAAAAAATAAAAAAATATAGCCACTCTTTAGAAAATATAGAAATAGAAACTTTTCCTCCTAAAACTATGCCAAAGTAGACTATTATGGTAGAAAAAGAGAAGAGAACTAGTGGATTTTGAGAGAGCCCAAAGGCTCAAGTAGAATGGAGGCTTGATATGATTTTGAATATGTTGGCATAAATCTTCACAAGATGGAAAACAACATGAATATACCTAGACAAAAAATGGTGAAGAAAGCACTTTTAGGGATAACAATATTAATGTCACTCATACCAACACCCATAGGATTTTCCTTATCTCATCTTCTAGACCATTCCAACCCACCTTCCTTCATAGAGATGAAGGGGTTTCTGAAACTAAAGCTCAAAGTCCAATTATTGATGACATTACAAATTATTATCAGGAAAAGATTGTAAAGAAATATGCAAAAAAAAGAATACAAAAATAAAATATAAAAATAACACAAAAACATAGAAACATAGATATATGTAGTTCACCCAATATGGATTATATCCATGGAGAAACAACTAGTCCATTTTATTTATACAACAACATGAAGGGGTACAACATATAACACATCTATTGTAACTTCCTCTTCTCTTTATCATAGTCTTATATCATAATACAATAATAAACTATAATGCAATGCCCTTATAAAAGGGGGTTGACTTCTAGGGACATAAAAGTGAACATAACGTTTGCCATCAAATATGTGACCTAATGATGAATGGTTTAGATTTACAATGAAAAAATATGTATAAAATGTGGCACCCCCTATAACCTTATTACAATGAAATGGGCTCTAGAACAAATAATATTGGGCTCCATAACAAAAAATATCCCACTTGGACACTAATCATATCAACTTTAGGAAGATAATTTGGATCCACTAGTAATCTCCCACTTGGAGACTAATTACAACAACTCCACCACCATTGCACCCATTGCACTAAGCTCCAAATTTGAAATTGGAAAGTTTCCCATCCTCACCATTAGCCTTGAAGGCCAAATAAAACGAAGTAGGAAATCAATATCTCTCAATTTATTGACTTTGTCAACATGTCTATAGGATTATAGCTAGTGTGTATCCTTTCCAACTTTAACTGTCCATCTTCCAAAAGTGGTTGTATTAAATGATATCTAAGTTGTATATGCTTAGTCCTAGAATGAAGGGTTGAGTTCTTTGCAAGATGAATGACACTTTAACGATCACTATACAACTAGTTATCCTCTTGCTTGTTTCCCAATTATTTCATAAACCTTTATAACCAAATAATCTCTTTACTAACCTCTATAGTAAAAACATACTTTTCTTCCATTTTTGAAAGTGCAACAACCTTTTTTAATCTAAAAATATAAATTACTATTGTTCTACCTATAATAAACAACACACCCTATGGTGCTCCTCATGCTATCTATATTACTTGCTAGATTTAAATCATCATATCCTTATAGAGTAGATTTGGAACCTCTAAAACACAATGCTTAGGTAATAGTACCTCTCAAATACCCGAGAATCCATTATTTTGTTTCAATTCTCTTTTCCTCGATTGTTCATAGACCTACTCACAACTTCTACTGCATATACAATATCTAGCCTTGTATACACCATTATATACATCAAGTTGTCAATTTCCAATGAGTATGAAACTTTAGACATGTAGTCTATCTCCTCCCATATCTTGGGACACATCTCCTTAGTCAATTTGAAATACTTGGTTAAAGGGTACTAACTAATTTTAATTTTGTATTTGAAATATTTTCAACGCCTTTATTTACTCACTTTGAGACAATGTTAATTTGTGATTTTTCCTATCTCTTGTTATTTGCATACCAAGGATTTTATTTACAGTACCCAAATACTTCATTGAAAATGAATTGGATAATTTTATTTTCAATAAATTTATATCTTGCATGTTAGACCTTGCAACAAGCATGCCATATACATACAATAACAAGATAATGTAACTACAATTTTCTAGTCTCTTGAAATAAACATAATGGTCAAAATGACATCTACTATAATCTTGTTCTATCACAAGTTTATCATATTTTAAATACCACTACCTTAGAGCTTTCTTTAGGCTATAAAATCCCTTCTTCAACTTGCACACTAATTTCTATTTCCCTTTGACCTCATAACCTTGTGGTTGTTGCATATAAATCTCTTCCTCCAAATCGCATGGAGAAAAATTTGTCTTTACATCTAATTGTTCAAGATGCAGGCCCTCTACTAATATTAGAAAAAACAGTTCTGATTGAAGTCATTTTAACAACAAAATGAAATATTTCATCAAATTCCATACTTTTTTTTGTGAAAAACCCTTTACAATAAGTCTTTCCTTGTACCTCAATTTTCCTCCATTTCTTCCTTGTCTTGTAAACCCATTTGTTGTACAATGTTCTTTTACCTTTAGGCAACTGGACCAAGTCCCAAGTTTGGTTTTGTACCAAAGAGTATCTCTATTCTTTCATGATTTTCTCCCACTTCTTTTTGGTTTTTATCTAGATTGATTCATAAGTTTTTTGTTCACCAAAATCAGTCAATAATACATAATATAATGAAGGATAGTATCATTCAGGAGGTCTACTTAACCTATTAGATATTCTTGTAGGAGTTTGAGGTACCTTTTGTTGTTCTTGTTGATTTTTTTGATTTTATGACACCTTTGGAACTAAATTTTCTTTGACTTCATCAAGCACTGTATATTTTGTGTTTATCTTTTCTTATTTCTTTCCCTGCAACTAATATTTGTACACAACCTTCTCATTGAATATCACATCTCTACTCCTAATAATTTTATGATTTTCATAATCCCATAAGTGATAAACAAGATTATTAACTCCATATCCAATAAAATTACACTTGTATTTTTCCTCAATCTTTGTTCTATTTTCTATATCAATATGGACAAATGCTTCACAATCAAAAGTTTTCAAAAATGAGTAGTTTAAATTTTTACTTGTCCATGCCTCCTTTGGAATACTGCCATCTAGGGAACTTGAAGGCCCTCTATTTATTAAGTAAATATAATTATCCACAAAATTTATGCACAATTGTAATAAAAATCTTACATGTAATCTCATACTCCTTGCACACTCCATGATTATCCTATTCATCATTTTTGACACACCATTTTCTTGTGGTGTTCCTAGAACTATCCTTTGTCTATGAATTCCATGGTATGAATAGTAACTATCAATTTTTTTTAGTATTTTACTTCATTATATGATCTGAGACACTTTAATTTATTTCCTATCCCATTCTCAACCAAAACGTTCCATTTCTTAAAAGTATAAAAAATATTAGATTTTCTTCGAATGAAATAAACCTAAGTTTTTTTAGTTGCATCATCTACAAAAGTAACATAATAGTAAGAGACACCAAGAGATAGTACCTGAGCGAATCCCCATACATCAAAATGCACAAGCTCTAAATTTTCACTTTTTTATTCCTTCTCAACACTGAGAAATTTGACTCTTCTATTTTTCATTAGCATTATTTTCACATTAATCCAAATCAACCTGCTTCAAACCTAGAAAAAACTATTTGAGTGGAGAATCCTCATCCCCTTCTCACTCATGTTCCCAATCCTATGGTTCTACAATGTTGTATTTATTTTTATAGAAGCTAAGCAAAAATAAATAAGAATTAACAATACATAAATACAATATACCTATATTTTCTCCTTTTTTTTATTATCAATGATCCTTTAGTGACCTTCCATGAATTCTCTATAAATGTAACTGTACAACCTTCACTTCTCAATTGTCCTATTGAAATTATATTTCTTTTCAAATCAATAAAATTCCCCTCCTTTTTCAACAACCATTGGTTTCCATTTGGTAGTTTTTATTTGTATCTCAGCCTTTCCAACAACACCCAATCTAGAAAATATTTCCTATAGGGTATGGCATGAAATAAAACCCCCGAGTCTAACACCTAAGAATCAGTAATATTATCTAATAAATAAAATTAACTTATCTTCAAACACATCACCTGCTACATTTTCTTCCTTATTATTATTTTTTGTCCATCTCCTTGTTTTCTTTTTTGAGACCAACATTCCTTTTTCAAGTGTCTTTTTTCTTGCAATTCCAACACTCTAGCCTTCCTCTATATTTGGATCTTCCTTTCTTAGACTTCCCATGAATTTTTGACTCTTTCCTCTATCCCTTTGTCTTCCCCTATTCTCTATAGTCAAATAATTACCTAATGTATCACTTGTGATTTTCCTTCACACTTCCTTGCTAAGGATAACACCAAAAACATCATCAAACTTTAAATTGTTTGAAATAAAGACAAAAGTACTCATAGATATGATCAAATTATTCCAAATTTTTGGCAATGAGAAAAAATCAAGAGATCCCTAACCTCATCATCAAAGGTTACATTTACAAAAATTAGTTCTGATTGGTGACCGTGTTAAACTTATTTAAATGATCAACAACAAACCCACCTTTTGTCATCTTCATATTAAATAAATATATCATAAGAAATACCATATTGGAAGCTAAGGGTTTTTTTACATTTTAGGCAATGTCAACATTAGTCCACCATTGCCATTTTTTTGATATGTTGAAAGCCATTGATGTTTCTAGTCACAACCATATTTTTCCTAATGCCTTTCTACCAATAATCTCCCATTCTTGATCTACTATATTTGTCAGTTTCTCTTTTTTTCACCCAATGGTAAGAAAAGGTCATTTTGATATAGATAGTCCTCTATTTGCATCTTCTATAGTTGGTAGTCTTGGTAATTGAAATTATCAACCCTTAACTTGCTTTCCTCTGTTGTTTCTCCCAATCAAACCAAAAACCCTCCTTTTGAGTTTATCAACCAAATAAATGTATGAATCTGATACTAGTTGTTAGGAATATGATTTCATAAAAATATATAATAAAATGAATGCATAAGTAAAATATAAAAAATAGCACAAAATATAGACACAAATATATATGGTTCACCCAATACGAGCTACACCCATGGAGAAACAACCTGTCCTTCCTTTTATTTATCTAACAAATTGGAGGGATTAAACTTATAACACATATGTTGTAACTTCATCTTCTATGTATCATAGTCTCCTCTCACAATACAATACTTATTTGTAATACAACGCTGTCATAAAAGGGGGGCACCTTCTAGGATAAGAAAATCCAACATAACCTCTATTGTTAGATTTGTGACCTAATGATGAGTGGTCCATATTTATAATGAAAAATTGCATACAAAATGTGTTTCCCCTTAGCAACTTCCCATGATGAAATGGGCTCCAAAACCAATAAAATTGGGATCCATAACCAACAGTTATGCTAATTACCATGTCTTCTCAAAGGAAATCCAAGCCAAAATATCTCTTATTTATAAATTTTAAGAATTCAAGTAGGATTGGTCCTATACTACAAGTATTCCAATGGGATGGTGTAGAATTCTTTAGGGAATTTGACACTTTCCACCTATGATGGATCCAAAAAATGCACTACTTGTGCATGGGTACAAAAATTAGACATGTACTTGACCCTCAAGCCTATAATAAAAGATGAGGTAATAAAGTTTGCTATCTTGAATTTGGAGGGTATTGCACATGAATGTTGGTATCATGGGTTCATCAAAAAAGGCCATTGCTCCATCAACTCATACAATGAGTTTTGTAGGATATTAGTTGAGAGGTTTGATCAAAATGATCTTGATATACACTTCAAGAAATTATCTTACCTCAAATAATATGGTTTAATGGAGAACTATGTGATTAAATTTTAGTTGTTTGTAATGGTACCTAATATGATAGAGAGGATATTGTCAATTCTCTTCGTCAATGGATTAATTAAGTCTCTAAAGGGATTGGTCAAAGCCTTCAAATAACCTTCCTTAAAAGATGCTACTAAGAGGGCCTTGACACTTGAGACTTCTATGCTAAGGAACAAGTTTTAGAAAAATGACTATCCCTTTGATGAATTCTTTTCAAAAGAAGGTACATCATCCCAATAAGTATCCATCAAGGCAAGACCTAGAGGTAAAAAATGAGTTGATAAGGAAGAAGATATGATTCAATTGTAAAGATCCTTGGTTTATAGGACATATATATCTTGAAAAGGGAGAATTGGACTACATTGAGGTAGTCTCTCAAGATAATTTTAGGGATAAATAACCTAATCTAGATAGAGAAAATAAGGAGAACTTTAATTGGAAATTGAAGAAGAAGACAATCAAAAGGAGGAAGGAGAAATATTAGGAATAACCCTTGTTAAGATCTTGAGTAATCCAGGGTAAAATCCTTTTTTAATTCATGATATTTTGAGGGGACAAAGAGTCATCATCCTTATTGAAACTGGTGTTACTCATAATTTCATATATTAAGAATTATTGGCCAAGTGAGATCTTGAGATGGAAGAATTTGAATGTTGTAATGTGGTTGTTGGAATTTTTTCTATCAAGTGTACCAAAATTATCTCTTAGTTAAGCCTTACCCTAGGAGGATATAATATGAAGGATGAATTATATGTGGTTAGCATAAGAGACACATATTTGGTTTTAGGAATTTGACAACCGCATTTGTTGAAATAAATCACATAAAATTTTCAAGGCATGGAACTAAAGTTTCAATCTAAAGGAAAGGAAGTGGTACTTCATAGAATGATGAATGGAGTACCAAGGATTTTATTTACAAAATTAATGAAAATAATTTTATTGATTTACATTTAGATCGGGTAGCACAATATGTGGTATAGTGGCAAACTCTCTTAAAAAAATAAAGTGTACCACGTGGATGTATAAGATGTCTTGAACAAGCACAACAAGGTTTTTAGTGATATTCCTATAAGGAAACCACCTAATAGGGTATTTTAACATGTTATTGAGTTGGAGGAGGGTGATAAGCCCATCATTACTACTCCTTATTATCATCTTATGAGGTATAAGGAGGAGATTGAAAATGAAATAAAGGAACTTTTGGGCATGTGGCACTTAAAACCTATTTCAAATCCTTTTTCCTCTTCTATAGTACTTGTAATGAATAAGGATGGCACAATGAGGATGTGCACTTATTACAAATCACTAAATGGAAAACTATCAAAAAATCATTATCTAATTCTCAAGATCGACAATTTGATAAATGAGCTTCATGGAACAATTTGTTTCTTAAATATAGACCTTAGATTAGGCTACCGTCATATCCACATTCGAGAGGAGATACCCACAAGATGAATTTATGGTTCTATTATGGGAATTATGAATTTTTGGTCATTTCATTTGGTTTAAGAAATGTCCCTACAACCTTCTAGTCATGCATGAACTATGTGTTTATTAAAAAACTAAGAAAGTTTGTCCTTGTTTTCTTTGATGACATTATTATCTAAAACAAAACTTGGGAGGAGCACTTAAGACACATTAACGATGTGTTATGAAATATATAGACATAAAATATTTTTATAAAAGATTATAATTGTAATTTTGCAATGACATAATTTTATACCTGGGGCACATCATCAACACAAAGGGAGTGTAGGTTAATATGGAGAAGATCAAATCTATTTTGTTTTTTCCTCCCTTGAATACTCTAACCTATTTGCAAGGATTACTCTACCTTTATAGTTATTATAGGAGGTTCATTAAGGGATTTTTTAAATAATCACCCCATTAATTTATCTAACAAAGAAGGGATATTTCACATGGAGTGAAGCAACACAATGAGATTTTGAAAAAAATGAAAGAGATAATGAGATTATGTTATTTGCTGGATATTCTTAAATTTCCCTTGAATTTATCTTGGAGTTTGATGCATATGGAGAGGGAATTTGGATAGTTCTTATGTAGAACAAGGACCCAATTGCATTCAAGATTCATAAATTCAAGTAGGCTGAAATCCATTTCTCTATTTATGACAATTAGAAATTGGCCATTATGCATGCATTGATTGAGTTTAGGCAATATTTGGTTGGTAGTCAATTTATTGTCAAAATAGATCACAATACCTTGAAGTATTTTCTTTGTCAAAAGGATCTTAATGAGTGGAAATAAAATTGGGTAAGAGAACTTTAACCATATGATTTTGATATTGAGTATGTTAAGGGAAATAATTTTTTGTCACTGATGCATTATATAGGAAGCCGACATTTTTCTTGATGTCTTACTTTTTTGCTAATTGGAAGAAATAAATCATAGTGTGATATTATAAGAATGAGTTTATAACTGATGTTTAAAAGGGAATATGTTGGATGACAAGCTCACTATGTTAAATGAACTCATTCTTTATAAGAAAATAATTTATATCATGCTAGAATCAAGAATGAAGGGAAGGATTTTGAGAGTAGTTCATGATACTCCCTTGTCGAGTCACCTTGGCTACTTGAAGACTTATAAGAAAAAAAGGGAGAGGTTTACATAGAAAGGACTAAAATATTATCCTTATGCATATTAGAGAATATGTAGTTTACCATCAAAATAAATAGGAAATGTTCCTAACAAGACTCCTATAACCTTTATCCATTCTAGAGAGAAAGTGGGATTTTTTTTTGATGGATTTCATCATTGGACTTCGTAAAGTCCAAGGTAAGGATTGTGTATATGTGGTTTTAGATAGGTTCATGAACTATGCACATTTATTTGATATTTATTCAAATTTAAGGAACCACAAGTTGTTGAATTATTGAAGAAAGTGTTTAGGTTTCATCACTAGCCCAAAAATATTGCGAGTGATCAAGATATTTAGTTATTAAGCTTATTTTTGCAAGAGATCTTTCATTTTAGTAGAAATTGAGCTCACACTCAAGACTAGTTACCACCCTCAAATGGATGATCAAATTAAGATTGTGAACAAATGAGTGGAAGGCTATTTGAGGAATTATTGCTAGTCATTAGAAAGAATGGACTGAATAGATCCATATATGGGAGAATTACTATGACACCACTTATCAATTATCTATTAGGATGACACCCTTCTTGCTTTATACTAGTATGAATCTCAATGTTTTATTGAATTTATTTTATATTAAAATAGGATTCCTAGAGTGGGTGATTTGATCAAGCAAAGCCAAGACATCTTAAAGTTGCTCAAGGATAATATCTAATAGGAACAGAATAAAATAAAAATGTATGCGTATTATCATGGGATAGAGATAATTTGAGCTTAAAGATATGGTGTTTGTGAAGTTTAAGCCATATAGGCATCCTACCAAAAGACAAGTGGATAGAAAATATCAAGCCTCATTTTTACAAACCTTATAAATTTTTGAAGTGGTTTTGTAAAATTGCATACATGTTGGAGCTACTCGAGGAGAGTAAGATTCATAATGTATTTCATGTGTCCTATGTCAAATGTACACTTGGAAAACATGTTGTTTTTGGAAAGAGACACTATGTGTATCACTTGGTGTTGTCATTGATGGCAACTCTAATCGATGATCAGATTCGCACACTATCATTTGTTCATATCGACAAGAAGACTGAAGATTGTCAAGCAAGAACAGAGTATCTGGTAGCACAATGTTCTTTGATCTGTAAGATGATTTCAGGTTATTATTTTGTATTGCACATCCTAAGGAATATTTGTTGGCGTATTATCTTTGTTTCTACTGAAGCACAACGGCTCGTACCCGTTCGTGTGGAAGTTAGAAGACTTGGTTGTCATGTTCTCAATTTTTCTTGTATTAAGGCCAAATTCATGAATGTATTAAGTCGCAAATGTATGAGAATAATTAATTGAGTATTTCTATATTTTTATATCTTTGTTTGGTTCCTAGCCAAGTTGTGGCTGACCATTAAGGGTACGCATTGCATATTTCTCATAATGTGAGTTGACAATTGTAATTTTGTTGTGTTCTATTGAAGCTGACAAAGTGTTTATAAATCCTATGTTGTGGATATAAATACATGATAGACTGTATCATTTTGCATGATGTACAAGCTGAGTTGTTGTCCGAATTGCGAGTTAGAGTAGAGAAGAGGTGCGATAATGTGCAGTTTCACTTGCGCATAGAAGATTTGAGGGGTGTGTTTGAGAAGAGCAGAGCAAAATTATAGAATCAGTCTGTAAGGCAACAAATCTACTATTGTGCTTAATTTGGAACTATAATAAGGCATTTTAGATGCTATCATCTCAGTTCAAATCATCAGATGGTTTTAATCTGAACTCTCAGGTAGTAAGCCCTCTTTCTTGAGTAGTGAGCTCTAGGTAGTGCGCCTGAATGCAAGTGCATTCCCCTTTTGTAAACTTCACTTTTGAGTATACTCAGAATCATACTTGTGGATTGGCCATCCACTGTGGTTTTTCCCTAACATGGTTTCCAAGTAAAAATATTGGTGTTATGGTGTTGTGTTTACTTTTTTGTTTATGCATTATGATTGAATGCTATTAAAGCTTTGAAGTTAAAGGTTAATAAAGTAATTTTTGCACAATACTGATTCACCCCCCCTCTCAATGTGGCTTGTTTCCAAAAATTGGTGTCAGAGCTAGTTCCTCTGAAGAAGAAGAAGTCTAACAACTTGAGGAGATCTTGGAAAGTGTTTCAATGGATTCAAGTAGTCTTGAACAATAACTTATGGTGGTCGTAGATGATCTTGATCAGTCAAACGATGAAGTTGAGAAACTACAAGCAAATCTCAATGATGGAGAAAAATTCATTGAATCTATAAAAGACAAAATTAACAAATCAAGAGAGAAAAGAAAGGAACTCTATGGTTAGATTTAGCAGAAAGATAGAAAGAGCACTGAAGATGAACAAACCATTAAAGCCCTGAAAGAAAAGATAGAAGAATGTTAAAGCTTACCCAAGAGAACACAGTTTTGAAACTTGAAATGGAATCCATCATGATGAAGATGAAAAAAGAAATTGAAGACATGAAGAAGAATGAAGAAAGTCTAGCCCAGTCCCTGAAGGAAAAATTTGAAGTATGTAGTCAATTGGATAATGAATTGGAAGTATCTAGAAATAGTGAAGAAGCACTTGAAAGACAACTGGATGATCTCAGGAATGAACTTGCCACTGCAAATGAATACAAAGAAAAGTTCAAAGCTAGCTCTGCTATGATTGATGAACTAATTGATAATCAGAGGACTCATGGTGACAAAAGAGGTCTTGGATATGAAGAAGGAGAAAGTTCAAAATCTAGACAAAGGAATTCAGGACAAAGACAATTCAAGCAAGGAGATCAAATGAACAAACCTAGAAGGTATCCGGTAAGGCAACATAATGCTTAAAAATTTAATGGATATTGTTTCAGTTGCAATAAGTTTGGACCATAGTAACGAGACTCGGACTCGGCTCGAACTCGGCTAGGGTGACTCGACTCGGGACTCGGGGACTCGGGACTCGGACTCGGTGTAGACTCAACAAAATGAAAAAAAGTTGAAAAAAAGCTAGAAATTTAGAGATTTTTAAGGATTTAAAACTTGTTTCAAGCACCCTTTATTGAATACAACACAAGTAAAAGCAAATTTGATCACATACACAAGTATACAATGATCACATAAGTATAAAGTACACAAATTATAGTTGTGCTGCTGAAGGAAATAGCATACTTAGATATATAGATTATAAAACTAGTCAAATGTATACAAAAGTCATGGAATATGAAATCCATAACATCAAATGTTCCATACAAATATGAAATATCAAAACAATAGCTATGACTCTATGACTCTATGGCATAGTGGAGCCAACATCCTTCCTACGAAGGCGTCTAACGCTCCTGGATGATGTTGCAGCTACAACCATAGTCTCTGCCTCTGTCTGAGTCTCCATGCCACTCTCACCAACAGCAGCTATGTCTCCTCGTGCTCTAGCCTCCTCCTTAGCCATGGCTACAACCTCAGCCTCTCTCTCTGCCTGGTCCACCCAATCAAGGTCCTCGTCACTAAAGACTGCATCTGTAGCCTCAGTGGTCCACTCAGACTGTGGATCAACCTCATCTAGATTGATCGGGGTGTTGTCGTGGTCAAAAAGCTTCTGTATCTGAGCCGAAGGTTGTAATGAACATAGACCAAGTCATTCATCCTCTCCACTGTCAATCTATTGCGCTTCTTGGAGTGTATGTGCTCAAACATACTCCAATTGCGCTCACAACCAGATGAACTGCATGGCTGGCTCAATAGACGAATGGCAATATTCTGCAGGTTCCGTGCATCAGAACCAAACAACCTCCACCAGCTATCTGAGATGAGAAAAAGAAACAAAATCAATCTCATTTCAAGTTTCAAGTTCAACATTTAATAATAAAATACAATATAAAAAGATGACAATTATGCCCTTAAATATATTTTTACCTGGTAGTAATGTTGTCCTACTGTCTATGGTCATTTGACGTGCAAAGAAGTCTCCTCGTGCCTTACTGAAGGCATCTATCTCCTGCACTATCTGTGTAGTAACAATGGGCAACATCCACTCTACCGTCGAGTAGAGCCCACTAAGAATTTCTCTATCTCCACAAATATCACGACAGAATTGGAAGGCCGGATTTAGGAAACATGCGGCTGCATGGATGGGCCTATGAAGTTGGTTTTGCCATCTCCTATCAATGATCTCCCAAATGGGATGATACTTATCCTGAACTCCACCATAGACTGATCTAATGGCCTCTTTGGCCCTATCCATGCCCTCATATATGTATCCCAGTGCGGGCTTCTCCCCATCTGCAACTCGTAGGAGAACTAGCAAGGGCTCAATAAACTGCAAAGTGCAAACATGTTTCACAAATAAGTGTGAATGAAAATAAACAAATAAAAGATATGATTAAAAATTAAAACATAATAAAGAATTAAATTTTACCTTCACAATCTCCTCCACTGGTGTCCAAAACCCTTGCTCATCAAAAATGCAATTGGCCACACCAATCCCTGCAGTGCTTGTAGAAAACGATGAGGAAGACCACTCCTCACCAACAAACAT
The DNA here is from genome assembly GCA_007115665.2 of Sequoiadendron giganteum. Lineage (NCBI taxonomy): Eukaryota > Viridiplantae > Streptophyta > Pinopsida > Cupressales > Cupressaceae > Sequoiadendron > Sequoiadendron giganteum. Next base: position 327,776,244 of record CM021105.1, on the reverse strand, counting down.
GCGCCTTAAGGCTGCCTTTGACCGAATCAAGGATTGCAATGTGATAAAATTAGTTGCAAACCTAGTGATGCCAGGACGAGACAACTCCCTCAACCCCGTGTATTGCCTCATAAGGTTAAGCACCCATGTGTGATTGTATATAAATTTGCAAATGTTTCTACCTACATCCACACATGTTTTGATCCATGGGAGCTTGCCAAGATCCTCCATCATGAGGTCAATGCAATGGGCGGCACATGGAGTCCAGAATATAGTAGGGTGCCTCTCCATCAATAATCTACCAGCAGCAACATAGTTTGCTGCATTATCTGTCACCACTTGCACTACATTCTCTTCCCCCACATCAGCTATCACCTCCTCTATAGCCTCACATAGATATGTGGCATTTTTGAATTGGGCAGAAGCATCAATGGACTTAATGAAAATGGTGTCACCTGAAAGAATAAGCAAAACCAGTTATTCAATAAATTAAAAAACAAAAATCAGCCATATTAAATTATTAATCACTAAATCAAATTCAAATTTCAATGCATTGAGGGAAGTACAATTACCTCCGGAGGACACTAGAAAATTAAGCAGCGTCCTATTTCTCCTATCGGTCCAACCATCAGTCATGATGGTGCAACCAATCCTCCTCCACTGCTCACGCTGCTCCTCTAATTGTGCTTTCACATCTGCCACTTTTTGAGTCAAAAGTGGGCCCTTTAATTCATCTTCAGAAGGGGCTTTGAACCCCGGCCCACATATGGTTATGGCATCAACCATGTTTTGCCAAAAAGGTGACCTAAAACATGTCATAAATAAATTAATAAGTTACTTACATAAGTATTGTAAAATGAAAAGTTTTAAGATTTTAACTGCACTAAATTTGAATTCGATAATGAGATACATCTAGATTCTAAAATAATAAATTTTAAAACAATTAAACAAAAAAGAATTACCTGGCTACATGGAAGGGAATGGTGCAGTAGTACCAAAAGTCTGCAATTGTCTTTTTTGCTGCATCATGTACATCCTTGTTCCAACCCATGCTCTCAAGCGACGGTTGGGAACCAGGAGTAGTGCGTGGTACAAAATATGAGTCCACCCTAGATTTACGAACTCTAGGGCCAATAATACTGCCACTACCACTAGCACTAGCAGTACTAGCGCCACCAGCAGTAGGACTATGCACAGGGATAGCTGGTGCAGAAGCAGTACCACTAGCACAAGCACTAGCACTAGGATGGTATGGAGGCATGGAAGAAGCATCTCCAACAGCACCAAGTCCATTTCCAACTCCCAAACTCACCAATTCATGCTTCTATTTTTTTTTCATCTCTTTTTGCAATTCAAAAGTTTCTAATTGCACCTGCACTTCACGGACAGCCTCAGGAGGTGCTATAGGGCATCCCGCTGCATCATGGATGGGTATGCGTGCAATATGGTATTTTAATTGATTTATGCCTCCATGATATATTGTTTTGCAGTATTTACATTTTGCTTCCCCTTTTTTCATTTTGGGAAAGATTTCAGCATGTTTCCAAGCAGGGTCTTTTCTGCCTGGGGTTTGAGACATTGTGAAAATAATAATATGTTTTGATTTGCAAATGAATTTGGCTGCAATAACAAGTAGGGTTTATAAAATTATTTATATTGCAAGTAGGGTTTGTAAAAAAAAAATGCAAACTAAAAAAAACAATGATTTTTCAAATTACAATGAATTATTTATTAAAAAAACACAAAAAAAACCAATAAAATCAAACTTACCTCTTATATTTGGCTTGGAATGCAATGCAAACTCCTCCCAATCACTGGTAATGAGCTCTCAATGCACCTCCTTGCTGTTATGAAGCTTCCCAAATGGTATGTGGCCCTGTATTTGTCTTCAACAGCTTGCTGGTTGCCCTCTCTTCTCCTCCTATTTTTCCTCACAACTCTCTTCTCTCCTCCTATTTTTCCAAATGAATGAAATGAGGTTGCTTTTAGGGTTGGGGAGATAATATAACACACAAAAAAAACAAACTTAAACATCAAATTTTATGTTTTTTATTCACTTTTGCTTCTGTTGTCTCCGGCTGCGTCCAGGGCTCGGGACTCTCCGGGAAGCGGCGAGTCTGGCGTGTCTGGTGAGTCCGGCGAGTCCAACCAGGACTCGGTAGGACTCAGTCGTGTCTGCGTCCGGGCTCCCAGGACCCGGCCAGGTGTGCTCAGCTCGGGACTCGCCAAGTTTGGGCGCTTCCGGGCGAGTCTCGTAACTATGGTTTGGACACATAGTTTCTCGTTGTAGAAGTAGGATGAATCAAAGTGGTCCACACTTTTCAGGTCAATGTTTCAATTGTCATAAGATTGGCCATAAGTCAAATGAATGTAGGAATATGATGAATCAATTTCATAGAAGTGTTACATGTTATACATGCAATAGAATTGGCCATACTACTAACCAATGCAGATCAAGAGGAAATCAATGGAACAACTTTTCTGGAAAGAGAAATGTTGAATGCTACAACTGCAACAAATTTGGTCATATTGCAACATATTGCTGCAATAGAAAAGGTCTGATAAATCAAAGGAAAAATGTGCAAAAAGACATCAAAGGAAAAGGGAAAATCACTGCAGATATGGTTAGGAAACAAATGTAGAAGAAATGGGTAAAGAAAGAACCCTCTACTAAAGAAAGTGTGCCAACACCAGAACCTGCTTCTGGTAATTCTTCCAGGAATTAGTCTTAGGCCTTTGGCCTAGGGGGAGCTATTAAAGAAAATCAAATAAACCCCTAACCGAGAAGTGACACCGGATGCAGATGTGTTCAGTAGATGCACAAATGATCAAAAAATGCAATTGAACTCATTGGAGGAAATGGTATGTTGAATTGGAGGTCCGCATATGCTTTAATTGCCACTGTGTAGAGATACAGTGTAACCAAATGTATTAGGGTTAAAGCATTTATTGAGATGAGAGAGTTAGGTGCATAAAAGATAAAAAGTCATTTCCACACTTCATTTTTCACCTTGTATTTGGAAGAGAAGAAGTCTGGAGAGCTCATAGGCAATCTTTGGCGATTCAAGGTGAGATTCAAGTGTTAGAAGTGATTCAACATTCAAATTGCGATCCAACGAAAAAGGTATTTTTCATAAACTTTGCAAGTTTGTGATTTGGGGAAAATGAGTACTCCTTTGGTAGTCAAAGTTAAGGATCTCCCTCGACTTAAATTTAAGTGGCACCCTTACAAATCCCTTCAGACCAATCCTTTAGTAGGTTTTCCGTCCATCCCGGATGGATTTTTACATACAAAGGACATTAGGGTTTACATTCATGCAAATATTGAAGAGATGGGAAGTTCCCAACTTATGAATTTGTACAACCATCATATCGTTGATGAAGAATTCCTTGTAAAGCCAAAACATAAAATATTGGAAACAAAGAAATTCATTTAGATGGTTAAATTTCTTGTGTTTATGGAATCAGAATGGGCCCATTATGTCTTGAGTCGAGTACATGATGATGAGTTTATGTGGCTTACTATTCCGTTCAAAATTACTAAGGAAGCCATCAGTGCAGTAACCGGTCTGAATTCTTTTAGTGGATTACTTGTTCTCAAGTCTGTGAAAAAACAAACAGTTACTGATGCCACGGGATCAACATATGATAGAAGAGAAATAATCGTTGACAACATTATTGATGTAGATGTGAAATTTGCATCCATGGTCATTGGATTCAAAATTTACCATTCTAGTTGTGAGAATTTAGTATCCGGCACAACAATCTATGCCGCTTACCAAATGATAAAGGAAAATGCAAACTATGACCTTTGTGAGTTGCTGAGAACTCAGTTAATGGAAAATCTGGCAAAGATAAAGAAAGACAAGAAAAATTCATTCAAATATGGTACCCTTCTTTTGTGTTTGTTCTATTACTTCATGGGCGAAGTTTTGAGAATCAGAAAAGTCCAATGGCAAAAAGACATACCGGTAGTTGAACAAATTAGGGATTTGCTATATGGTTCTAGAGACATAAAATCAAGAAATGCAGCTATGTGGGGATATTTCAAAGATTTCCAGTCTATGATGCAAGCAAGGGAGAGGAATCCTACCTCTATTTTAGAGAAATACAAGGACTCTATTTGCTTCATGGCGAGTATTGGTCAATGCATGATGGAGGCCGCTGATCCCAGGACAATCTAGATCATGCCCATGGGATATGAAGTTGATGGGAAGGTTCTGGATATGTATGCTCAACACATATTGAGCAAGCCAGTGGATCCAATAGAAGAAAGATTTGGAACATATGCAAAAAAGGACAAACAGGTGCATAGTGAGCTAAGAAACCCTGTTGGTACTAAAAGAGTAAGAAAATAAGTTGAAATTATTGTAGAGAGCTTTGGAATACCTGTAGATTTGCTAAAAGAAGCTAGACAAAAAAGGGTAGAAGATGAAGCAGCAAGGCAAGCTGCTAAGGAAGTATCAAAGGCACAGTCAGTTGGTTCGGCAGTGCCATCTAGCTGAATTAGAGCTACTAGAAGCTCTGTATCTCAGTCCGCCCCTACAACAAAGGCTACCCCTATAAAAAATGAGCCTAAGAGATTCAGAAAGGAAGGGAAGAAAAAGAGAAAGAGAGTATATATGGCTGTTTCAGATGATGACGAGACGAAGGCTGATGAAGAAGTTAAAGATATCAAGGATCAAGGCACTAAAGAAGCAACAGTCACAAAAGGTAATCCTTCTGGTGAAGGCGACGAGGAAAAGAAGAAAGAAAAAACCAATAAACTAGGTATGTATGTACAAGCAATTGGGAAAGCTCTGGTTCAGGATGGAAATTTAAAACCACTTTTTAAATGGTATGAATCTTTTGATGTATCTGACAAAAGAATTCTGGAAGAAGAAACTATAAAACATATGAATATTTTTAATAAAATTTTGATTGAGATTATGGATAGTTTTCCAAAAGGTTTATATGACATTCTGGAAGCAAGAAGGTTAAGTGCTAGAACTGAAGAGGAGAAAATGAGAGAGAGGATTCTTGTTGAACTATGTCCAATAATGTCTGTGGATGAAATAAAGACACTCTTGAACAAGGCCCAAAAGAAATTCAAAAGTAAAACAAGGGTTAATAAGCTTATGATTGGTCAAACAGAGGAAGTCACAAAAGAAACAGAGGAAATTATAAGAGAAATACTGTTGAATGAAAGAGTTGAAGTTGTGACTAAGGAAACACATGTTGACAATGTCTTACCTGATCTAGTGAAAGAAGTAGAAGGTAATGTTGATGATAATGTTGATGTTGCTGTTAACACTGAAATTCCTATGGATGTTGAGGCACATGAGAATACATCAGTTGAAAAGGTAGAAATATTTGAAGCTGAATCAAAACCTGCAATTGGGGAAACATTAGCTGAGGAGGAGAAAGACAATGTAAAAGCAGTCCCGATTGCAACAAGAGACACTGCTGAGACTGTAAAGAAATTTTTGGTTGCACAAAAGGAATAAGTAGATCCAAAATTAATTGAAGGTCCTATTGACCCATCTACACTAAGCCCAATCCAAAAAATGAAAGTAGCTATGATTTCTCAAGCTCAGGCCAGAGAAGAGCTACTAAAATCACACATTGAGGATAGTGAACTAATAAATCTGGCATCCAAAGTACTAGAGAAGATAATGCCATCCTATGTAAAAGATTTGGCTAGTTCATCCTCCTATGAACTAGAAAGGCTAATCAATTCAATTGACACTCACTTTGAGTCATTAGAAAAGTCAACCATGGTAAAAGTACAAAATGAATTCGATGCTAAAAGGTTCAAAGGAATGAAAAAGATAATTGTAAAAGATAAAATCCTCTTGACTACATGCATTAAGAATTTTAAGGATGCTTTATCAAAAGGAGGGAAGATCTACAAAGCATTTCTATCTTTTTCAAAATTGACTGAAGCAAATGAAAAGAAGGTCAAAGACCTGGAAAAAAAGTTAAATGCTATTTCTGAAGCATATGATCCACTAGTCTGTAGTGTTGGGAAAGTAGAAGGAGAAGTGATGTCCCTGCTCAATAGCATAAAAGGTTTGTGTGATCCCTAAAATGTTATGTCCTAATATAAGATTCTAAACAAAATATTAATGCAATAAAATAAATAACAGAAAGAGTACACCTCAAGATTAACCTAAGGAAAGAAATTGCAAAGAAGTAAGATGATAAATGGATAAGTGATTATACCTCTTTTGTGCCGCTTCTTCCTTGGTTGGCCCTTGATCTTTGGATGGCAAGTCAAATAAAATATGCAAAGTGATATGCAAGATGAGTGAAGACATGGTAATGGTGAACTCAAAATACTATGGTAAATGCAAGAGAGGCTCAAATGGAGAATTTGCAAGAGTTTTGATAGCAAAATATTGATTGTTCAAATGAGAGAAATGAGGAGGCATTATAGAACAATTTGAATTCTCTAGAGAATTCAACGGTTGAGATTAAGCCAACAAGGTCAAGATGGAGGGCTATGGTGAGTTGAGGACTCACAAGACCTCACATCTTGACATGTGGGATGTGAGATGGCCTAGGGCGGGATGATGTGGAAATGAGGTGGCAGAGAGGTATATGATGTGGATGAAGGACAGGTACGTTGTAGGTACCTTGGGGGATGAGAAGATTTCCTCAAAAAGGAACTTCTTGTCCCCAAATGAGAATGAAAAAGACATTTGAGGAATTTTAAAATTTCTCAAAAATCTCCATGGGAAAAGGGAAAGTGGCTGGAGAAATAAATGTGAATTAAAAATTCACATACTTGAGAGAGTCTAATGGATAAGAGAAGGTTTCCAAAAAGATGGGGATTTGCCACATGTGAGTGATGTGACAAGTAAAAAGTTCTAAAAGTCCTTGGCACATGTAAAATGACAAGTCAAGTCTTCTAGAACTTGCATGGGGATAGGGTAAACCTTGGAAGGATAAAATGTGAATTAAAAATTTACATGGGGAAGAGAGGAACATTGGGTGAATAAATGTGAATTAAAAATTCAAATGGGAAAGAGAGTCAAGGCCAAGAAAGGCAAGTGGGAAGGTTGAGTAAAAAAGGTATGCTAAATATGGCTAATGACCTTGATTAAGGTTGTGCAAACACCAGATTAGGATAATTAATGAGAGACTAGAGGCAAGTGGGAGATTATGGAGGATGTGACACTAATTTTGATTAAGTGGTGCATATCCTAATCATGGATTAATTAATTTAATAGAGATTAAAAGAGGATTATGGAGAATGTGACAAGGAGAGAGAAAAAAATGGATTAAAAATTGGTTTTAATCCAAATAGGTCAAATGACTAAATTAAATAAATTGTCCTATTTATTTAATTTGGAGAAGAAAAGGTGTAAGGTAAAGTATTTAATTATTCAATTACATACTTTAGGAACCTTAGGCATAAAATGAAATAATGATTAAATAAATTATTTAATCACTATTAATAAAATAGATGAATAGAGTAGACGATTTTGATCATGTGTAAGTGATCAAATTTAGATGTCTACATTTTTCCCCTCTTTGAGGTACTGGTAGAATAACCGTGCTTCGAAGAAAAGAAAATGCAGATGACTCTATAGAGGAAGTTTCCAGAAAATGATTCCCCAGTGTGGGGAGGAGCACTTGAGCTGTCCAATTAGTGGGGGAATAGATGAATATGCTCCAATCTTGCAAGGGAATGACTATGGAAGGGAAAATAGATAAATGGGAAGGGTATGCCCCCTCGAGAGGATGACGGGGAAAAAGAGGGGTCCCGGGTGACTTCTCGACAGGAAGAAATGGATGGTATGGTTGGAAAGAGCACAAAAATTAGGCAAGTTTTCTTTTTGAATGAAGTCAATCGGACAAATGGTTTTAAAATGGCGGCCCCGGGAAGGGAAGGGATTAGTTGGAGGAAAAAGGTAAATAAGAAGTAAAAAAATACACCTTAAAAAGGGAGGGAAAAGAGAGGGGTCCCAGAAAAAATCTTGATAGGAAGAAATGGAGGGTAAGGCTGGAAAGAGCATGAAAAATTAAGCAAGTTTTCCTTTTGAACGAAGTCAATCCGACGCACGGTTTGCAAATGGTAGCCCCGGGAAGAGAAAAAAAATGGGTTGGAGGCCTATAGAGGGGCGGATTCAAGGACAAATATGATGTTTCCCCAGTCAAGCTACAAGATAGGTTGGGAAGATGGTTGATGGAGTGTTGTTGATAAGGACATGATACATCCCAAAACAACACAAGGATGGGGAAGAATACATCCCGATGAGAGCATTATTGATGAGGGAAGGATACATTCCATACCAACACAAGGATAGGGAAGGATACATCCCGTTGATGATGATGATAATGATAGTATTATTGATGAGGGAATGATACATCCCAAAACAACACAAAAGGATAGGGAAAGATACATCTCGAGGATGACGATGATGATGACGAGGATGATTGGATCAAGGCTTGTAGCAAGGCTTGGAACAAGACCAAGAGTGGGATGAGATGATTTTTGCTAGATTGAATGGAGGAGGATTGGGTTGGGATGCAAGATGGATGACAAGATGCATAGAAGATGATAGAAGAGGCGATGATAAGAGTTTGGATGGACAGGGGAGGGAGATTGATGAAGAATTATGGATTGGTGGGGAATTTGGATAGATGAGAGGATGAGGGATACATGCAAGATGATGGAATGGAAAATGAAATGCAATCCTAATGCAAATTGCCATCTTCAGAGCACTTATTTTTGCTATAGCAAAGGGTATGTAAACCAAGACGAATTAGTGTCTAATGCATGCATAAACACAACAAACAAGAAGGCTATCCCAACACCCCAAAGTCGCGATGACTTTGGTCGGGCCAGGTATTGGAATAACCACAAGCACAAAAGGATGCCCCAATGTAACACAAGACCGCATGATCTTGGTGGGTACTACGCGAGACAACCGAGAAGACAACAACAAAGAAAAGATCAAGATACACCCCTATGTTTACTAGTCAAAGCACACCATGATATGATGGATCAAGGTGACCATGACAAGTGCTGATAGGGAGCTCAAATGATAAACAAAAGTCAAAAGCATCAAAAGATCACAATCAAGTTTCAAACATCCTTTGCCACAGGATCAAAGGGATGGATGGGGTTGATGCGGTATGTTAGGAAGGATACATCCTGTTGAGACCAAAGATGGAGGATAGATTGGTTGATCGACATGACACAAGATATCTGAAACTGATTGAACCTCATGAGACTAATGACCTTTGTTTGTAAGCACCAGCTAGGATAGGGACATTCTTGATGACACAACAAGACGACAGGACACAACCTAAAGACCTAGGGGACACAAGACCGACACACCCTAAAGACCTAGGGGCTCGAGGGTTGATTAAAGATCAACCTTGCCTACGTGAAAGCAAAGAGCCCTCGTAGTTCAATACAGGGCCAAAGACAGATGATGGAGAATGATAAGTTAGATAAAAGACAGAGCCTCGAAGATAGATCAAATGAGCGACCTTGCCTACGTGAAAGCATAGGGGAAACGTAGTTCGGAACAAGACCAATGACACACAACAGATAAGGGATGATGAGATGACCATGATAAATGGATAAAAGGATGAAGCTGATATGATGAGACAAGATAGGCCGTGCAGAGGGGATGGTTGATATGTGTAAGATATGTATGATGTGAAGCTCAAGGATGGGATAGTTATCCAAATCATCAAAAGATGAATTGGGAGGAGACAACGATGGATAGAGGAATGGTGAAGAGTGATAGGATATGGGATAGATATGAGGAATAGATAGGAATGATGATAGGGAGATAGAAGGGCATTGGATTGTATGGGGGTATCCTATAGCTAGATACCAATGACAAGGGATTATGAGATAGGGGGAAAATAGAAGTAAATGGATGGATGGATAAAGATGGGGAGATAAAAAGATGCTAGTATAGGTGGATAGAGGGATAAGGAATTGGAAGGATGGAATGGATTATTTGATGGATAAAAGGATGGGGAGAATAAGGATGAAAAGATGGAAAAGGACTAGTGGATGAGAGTATAGGAAGATAAGGATATGGTAGATGTCAGGGATGACTCGATGGATAAGTGGATAGGGAGGGAAAGATGGGCAGGATGGGGAGATGGAGAGGATTACCTAAAGGAATGGATGGATGATGTATCACAAATAAGGAGATGCCCCCACTCTAGATGTGTCATGCATGGCGAGGCAAGAGGGATAGCAGGATGGGTGGATAAGGGAGTGAGATGGGAAATGGAAGATAGATAGAGGTGGATAGGATGCATGGACAATGGAAGATAAAGAGAGGTGGATAAGGAATATGATAGTGTATGGATGAGGGGAATATATGCCAAGAGGTGTCCAAAGCATGTATATAGGTTTTCCCCTAGCTTTATCAAGATCACAAAGAAGATGGAGGGACTGGGATAAATGGGATCAGTTGGATAGGATGTGGAAGATAGGTAGATGTAGGAGATGGAGGAAAGGAATGCGTAAGTGGATGTTGCCCCCAATCATGGAAGGAGACTAGATGGGGGATTTATGGATGACGCCTGTTTGCTAGGTTTTCATCATGGTACTTATCCAAGGCACTTGTTTGCCAAGTTTTTACCATTGGACGAATGATTTTCTTTTTACTATTTTTTTTGTATTTTTTTGATTTTTTTTCTCTTTTATTTTTATTTTTTGAGTTTTGACCAGGAAGGATACCCTAGCTAACCTAAGTATAGAATTTATTTAGATGCATGATATTGATGGGTTCTTCCAAGGGCTCCCCTTTAGGGGTAGATAGCTTGTAGGTGCCAAAACCATACTTTGTGGTGATGACATAAGGGCCCAACCAATTTGCTTCCAACTTACCCTTTTTCTCTCAATCTTGCTAATTTCGCTGATTCTCTTTAAGGACCAAATCACCAACATTGAATTGGCAAGGGCTGACTTTCTTATTGTAGCTTCTTTTGAGTCGGTGCTGATAGGCTTGTAGATGGTTATAAGACTTGACCCGTTTTTCATCTAGCAATTCCAATTGTGCCAGCCGTGCCACTCGGGTGTCTTCGTCAGTGATGAGATTCTTGAGTGATATTCAGAGTGAAGGGATTTCGACTTCAATTGGAAAGATGGCTTCAACACCATAGACAAGGGAGTATGGAGCAACACCGATGGGGGTGCAAATGGATGTACAGTAGGCCCAAAGAGCAAGATGGATATGGAGGTGCCAATCTCGGCTAGTGCTATTGACCATCTTCTTAATGATTTTGATCAATGTTTTGTTTGTTGCCTCTGCTTGTCCATTACCCTGGGGGTAATAGGGGGTGGACCAATGATGTTGGATATGATATGTTTCACAGAGGGACTTCATGCACTTATTCTTGAATGGCTTTCCGTTATCAGTGATGATGGCGGAGGGGATACCATACCTATAGTGGATATGGTAGAGGATGAACTTAGAGATCTGAACACCAGTGATTTGAGTGAGTGGTATGGATTCTACCCACTTGGTGAAGTATTTAGTGGCTATGATGATAAAAGTGTGACCATCGGAGGATGGAGGTTAGATCTTGCCAACCAAGTCAAAACCCCATTGTGAGAACGACTAAGAAGTCGTGATAGGTTGCAACTCTTGTGTCGGGGCGTGGATCAAATCCACATGTTGTTGACACGAAAGACACCTTTTGACAAATTCACAAGCATAATGTTCCATTGTAGGCCAGTAATACCCTAATCTTAGAATCCTTTTGGCTAAGGTCATACGATTAGAATGGGCCCCACAAATACCGCTATGCACTTCTGTTAATGCCGTGTGGGTTTTGATTTCATCTAAACAATGGAGGAGAGTTCCATCATACCCATGTTGATAAAGTGTATCATCGATGATGGTGTATCGGGCAGTGCGTTGGATAAATGATTTACGCTGGTTTCTTCTGAGATCAGGCGGGAGGGTGTTGTCATGAATATAGGTGTAAATTTCATGGTACCAAGGGGATTCAGGACCTACAATATCACACACCATGTCACTCTCAGGGATATCGTATGCTGGGATTAGGAGTTGCTCGACTAGGAATTGACAATCAGTGCGGTCTTTTGGCATGTCAATGAGAGAACCAATGGTAGCCATAGCGTCTACTGCCTTATTTTGGAGTCTTGGGATCTGATCAAATTGGATGAAGGTGAAATATTTTTTGAAGTCATCCAACATGTGTTTGTAAGACAACAACTTATCATATTTTGTTAGAAATCATCATTTACCTGTTTTATAACTAACTGGGAGTCACCAAAAACTTGTAGATGAGTGATGTGCCATTGAACTGTGATTCTAAGGCCTGTGAGAAGGGCTTCATATTCAGCAATGTTGTTGGTGTAGGGAAAAGCCAATTTGAATGATTTTGGTATGTAATTACCTTGGGGGGTGATAAGCAAGACTTCTGCCCCCAATCCATTATTAGTGTGTGATCCATCAAAGTACAGTGTCCATGTGGTAGCTTTTGATACTGCAAAGACTCCTTCATCTATAAATTTGGCTTTTATGGGATAGGCATCTACTAATGGAGCATCTGCCAACTGATCTGATATTACCTATCCTTTGATTGATTTTATGTCCACATATTCTATATCAAATTCACTTAGAAGCATGATCCATTTAGCCATTCGACTAGTTAGGGATGTCTTAGATAACAGGTACTTGAGGGGGTCAACTTTTGATATTAACTTTACCGGATGGCTAAGCATATAATGACATAATTTTTGTGTACTGAAGACCACAACAAGACATGCTTTCTCCATTGGTGAATAATTAAGTTCATAACTGACCAGTGTTCGGCTAATGTAATAGATTGCTCGCTCTTTTGAGGATTCATCATGCTATGCCAACAATTCCCCCAATGCAACTGAAGTGGAAGAGATGTATAGTAAGAGGGGTTTTCCAGGGACAAGTGGCATCAAGATTGGTGGGTTATGCAAAATTGATAACCCCTTCTCTGAGAATTTGGACAATAGTAAAATACTCTACTTCTGACAAAGATTTTTCTACATACATGATCCTTGGATTTTCTTCTATCCCCAAATTTACCTCTTGTGTCTCTTCAATGAGAATAGAAGAATGCTCTGATATTTGTGTGCCCACAAGGGGAAGATGAACGTCCCCATCTTCCAGTGTTGTATTGAGGTTTTCACTGTCAGATACACCCTTTGTTTTTACTTTTTCCAAGTCAAAAAGCGCCTCAATGAGGTTTTCCTTGATGACCTATTTTGTTTTTGTTTCTTTTTTATTTTTTTGGTTAGGGCGTCATCTTCCCCCAATCCCATTAGATATACGTAGGTATCCTTTGAGGAAAATGTGTCGATAGGTGCGCTACCTTGTAGGTCATGATCTATAAGTTCAAGATGTTTCAGGGATAAGGTTATGGTGCAAACAAACAAGCATTCGAACATGGCAGGGAGGTCAACGTGATTGAAATAATCATACGCGTATATGATGGACTTTTCTTCTGGTATGTCTTTGAGGGAACCGTCATCAACACTAACATTGTTAGAAGTGTTAGAGGATGTCACAGGACCCTTTTGTTTAGTATCATAACCCGAGCCCAAATTTCTTGGTCGGATGTTAGTTGCTTCAATGGGTTGGCGTTTTCCTTGTTCTTCCACACCAAGGCCTCTACCTTGGTAATGACACTTTTCAACGAAATTGGAGGCATGTGGATAAACTTCTTGAAAGTATTCTATAAGGGGATGTGGTGGCTCAGGTTCCTCTCGATAAACCCATTGGCTGATATCAGCTTCCATTTGATCCTAGAGGGATCCCAGATCATTGAATGTTGTCAAACCCATGTTCTGGGAGGTGAGTGTAAGTGTCTTTTCTTCTACTTTTGGTACTGGAAGAGTTGGTTGTCCATATGTACGGGGTGAGGGTGGCATACTTTCCATATTTAGTGCTGTATGCATTTCGTATTCACCACATTCCATGTCTATGATCTGGACCTTGGTGATGGTGGAAGCAGGGGTGGATGATGGTGTAGATGAGGTGCTTAGTATATTGGTGGATGGATGAGAATCAGATGTTTGGGATTCCCCCATTTTGACTCCTGGGCAGTAATGTGAATGCGAAAATGAAGCTTCTAAGGCACAAAAATATTCAAATGGTTGGGGATCAGCTTGTATGGTAACTTCCATTCCTTGAAATGGGAACTTTAAACATTGATGATAGGTGGATGGGATGGATTGCATAGAATAAATCCATGGAAAACCAAGAAGGATGTTGTATGGAAGGTTAAGGTCTAGAACATGACACATAGTGTATTGTACAATGGGGCCCACTTGAATGGGGAGACAAATAATTCCTTCAGAATCCCGCTCTGCATTATCATATGCCTTGATGGTGATAACTTGACTTCTCAAGTTAGCCTGGGTGTATCCAACTTGTTGTATGAATTTTAATGTGCAAAGATTTAGGGCCGAACCATTATCTACCAGTACCCTTTTTACTTTTTGACAATTTACACCAACCCCGAGATGGAGGGGGTGGCTGTGGCTTGAATCAAGATGCGGCATGTCTTTTTGGCTAAAGGCTAACTGATAGGTTGATGAGAGATTTCCCACCAATGCTTAGAATTGGATGGGGTCAATATCATCAGGCACTTGTGTGCTTTGCAAAGCCTTAGTCAAGATGTCTTGATGCACGAGAGATGACTTAAGCAGATCTAAGATGGATATTTGGGCTGCAGTCTTTCCTAGGTGGTCTAGGATGTTATATTGTGAATTGATGGATGGTCATTGGGTAGATGGAGGAGCTGCTGGGACTATGATGCGGGTTCATCGAGTGGTAACAACACATTGTGGATCTTTTCCTTTGAAATGTATCATGGATACACATGGCTCCACTTGTTCTACATATGAGACCACACCTTGGTAATTGTATGGCACATTCTTATAGCTAATGTTATTGGTGTTGTTATCTTGCTTGTTATTGTTGTTAGATCCAGGTTTAGAGTTGGAAGTACTAGGACCCTGATTGTGGTTAGGAAAAGTGTTTTGATATATCTGGAGTTGAGCATTGGATGAAGATGATGTGTTAGCATCTACATGGATTTCACCTCAATCGATGAGGCCTTGAATGTAAGTTTTTAGGCCTTGACATTTATCTAAGGTATGTCCCTTAATCTTGTGAAATTCACAATATTCATTGTCTTTAAACCAAGCAGGTTTGGGTTTAGACATATCAAGAGGTTTGCTGATAGGATACATGATGGGATAATTGGCTTGAAGAAGCTTGTTAAATACCACACTAAGGGGTTCTCCCAACTGAGTGAATTGTTGTCTATTCCCCCCTTGCTTATTTTGGTTGGATTGTTGTCGTGGTGCCCCTTGGGGGATGAATATGGCGTTCTAGACTGATGACTATTGCTGAGGAGGGTATTTTTGTGTAGTGGTGGCCACCTGAACATGTTTGGTGTCAGTGACACCATCATTGAAAACATTTTTATTTCTATTCCAATAACGAGGTTTATCCCCAAAGGACTTCTCTTTATCAGAATTACAAAATTTGACTTGCCCTTTTGCAACAAGGGCTCGTTCCAAGACGGGACCCTTCTCCAGAAGTGTCGCAAAGGTGGTGATACAATGGAGTTGGAAGTTATGAGCCATATTTGGGTGGGAATTTTCGATAAATAACGTGACCATGTCTTTTTCTGATGGTGGGAATTTCATCTTGCTGGCCAAGGCATGCCATCTTTGCAAGTAGCTTGCAAAGGTCTCTCCATCACGTTGTTTTTCTTTTAGCAGATCGAGTGTGTCAATATCCTTCTCTAGATTAAAAGAGAAGTGGGAGACAGATTTTTGGATAATTGAGCAAAGGTTTTGATAGATCCTTTTTCAAGGCCCATGAACCAGTTAAGGGCAACTCCTTGTAGAATTTTAGGGAAAAGTTGGATAAGATAATTGTCATTATGCATGACCTCTTGGCAATGAGCATAAAATTATTGAAGGTGAGCTCTAGGGTCCCTGGTTCCTTTGTATTTATCAAATTTTGGTATCTCAAAATGCTTGGGGAAAGGAACCAAGGAGATGGAGGGATCAAAAGGATAAGGACATATGTCCTCAAACTTGAATGTTTGTTTATCGGTTTCAGCTTGTAGATCCTTTAATGTTGCTTTTACTTCTTCCAAGTCCTTATTGACGGGAGTTGTGGGAGTCAAAGTGGATTGATTGTATGGATAGTACTATGGATATGATGAGGATGGCCCTACCGCCGTCACATCATAGATGGGTTGAGTCAGATACGAGTGTGTTTGTTGATTATAAGTGGATTGATAGTTGGATGATTGATTGTGATGAGTGGGAGCCACTTGTTGGTAAGGTGATTGTTGTTGATAGTAGGAAGCGAGGGATGGGTCTTGTTGTTGTGTAGCATTTTGGTAATACATGGAGGTAGGGCCCCTTTGTTGATGTGATGGTGGTTGTTGGTGATAGGAAATGTAAGGTGCCCCCTGCTGATAAGTTGGTTGTTATTGAAAGTAGGGCAGATAGGATTGGTATTTTTGCGCAAAGGCGGGTTGTTGCGTGGCATATGGGGATGGATTCGATGGTTGTTGGTGGGGATGATTATGCAACTGTGAAGGATTGGTGTAAGGTGGTGGTTGGGTATGTGTTTGGTTTTAAGCATTCTGATGAAGATTCATATTGAGATGGGATGGAACAGTGTATGTGCTAGAGGGATGATAAAGGTACTTAGTAAGAAGATTATGGTGTGTTTGTGTAGGGATATGCACATGTTGTTGTTGGGGGTGATTGTTGTGGTTGTTGTTGATGAGATGGGTGAGATGAAATATGTTGTTGTTGGGGGCGACCACGAAAGGGTTATGTAGTGGTTGTTGTGGCTGTGAGGTAGACTGCACTACTTGATGTGATGGTTGTGTAAGAATGGTAGTGTGTTGCGGATGTTGTGGATGCAAGGGTTGAGATGAACCTAGAGCGGTAGCAGTATGTTGTGGTGGTGTTGGTAGTGTGGTGGATTTGTGTGGATTATTTGGAAGTTGTCGAAATGCAGGAGGTAGCAAATTGGTAAATATAGGTGTGTCCCCAATATTAGGATATGGGGGAGGAAGCGGTGGAGCAGATGAGATGTATGATGGCATGCCATAGGCATGGGGATCATTAGGATCTGGTGGTGGAATAATAGATGTTGTGGTAGAAAGATGAGGATACTCTTGGACTTGATGGATGACAACATTTCCATATTCGGGGTGGTACCAGTTGTCCATGGGTGCACTCTCGGGGGCATAGGAATTTCTTGGAACATTTTGTGAAGCTTGCAGATCGACAGATGCTAGAAGGATATATGGTGAGGCATCAAAGTTTGATGGTGGTTTGAATCCCTTCATGAGTAGGGTAGCAAGGATCTTATCCCCACATTCGTTGAGGAGACGATCTGTCATTTGGACATTGGCAGGATTACTGAGATATTAGTCAATGGTGACTTCAGGTTGATTGACCATGTTCTTGTCACCAGGTGGTGTGATATTCTGGATGTCGGTGTTCGATTGGGATGAGACGCCGTTATGGGGATCGTGTGGATTGTTTGGAATGTTATTGGGATCTTGAGGGACATTTGGTTGGGAATCTTGGGTTTGTTGGTTTTCCATTTACTTTTTTGTTTGTGAACGGGTTTGAACGGGCATGAATGTTCAAAACAAGTGATTTTAAGATGCAACTCCTAGAGGATTATCTAGGTGATGATTTGGATTGATTGATTTAGATTGGACTAGGATTGTAGGATTGGGTTGGATGTTGGACCGATTGATAGGATGATGGATCAATTGATGATGTATCAATTTGATGATTTGGATAAGGATTGGATTTGATTAGATAATTTTGATTGGATGATGGGATTTTGATTGGATGATATCAGATTTGGATAGATTGGATTGGATTCTTTGGATCAATTGGATAAGTTTTCTTTGGATTGGATGATGGATTAGGATTGGTTGATGGGGGGGACCCTAAAACCCAATTTAGAAATCACCCTAAGTGACTCAAAACATTGGTTGATCGGATTAAACTGGCTAAATCAATGATCACAACGCCGAATCCGCCTTGAGATAAAGGGGGATTGATTTGGGCCAATGATGTTGACTTTCAACACAAATATGTCTCAGGATAGAAGTAGATTGATTAGGTTGAAGATAATGATTGATATGTAGGATAACGATCAAACCTAATCCCTTGGTCAATTTGGGAGATAACTCCTAGAAAAAGGTTTAAGGGATTTTTGGATGCAAATAAGGATGTCCTAAAGGTTCCTTATATGATGGGGGTGTTGTTGAAGTGTTCCTTTCGGAAGAAAAAACAACTCTTTAAGTCACACGGTAGGATGGTAGAACGGGTATCCCAAATTATGAAATGATCAATGGGAACCTGATAAATGAATGTTTAGAAAGGTTAAATGTAGGCTTGGAATGGTCAAATGGATGTTTGGATTGGTTGAATGAATGTTTAGGATGGTCAAATGGTCAAACAAAGACTCTAGGTGGTTAAACAGAGGCTTGGAATGGTCAAACGGGGTGAAATTGTCCATTCAGGAGGGCGTATCCGCCCTTCTGCAGTCAAAACAATGGATCAGAGGGGAAAATCCACCCCTTTGTAGGAAAACACTGGATCAGGGGGGAAAATCTGCCCCTCTGCAAAAAAAATAGTGACTTGGTTTATGGCAAGGACTTGAAATGACTCAATGAGGCTGACTTATCAAGATTTACTAGTTTCTCACAAAAAGACACTTTAAGCAAGCACAATCCTATGATTAGTGTTAAGGGGTATGGCCAATAAAACTCTTAATCTAGGATGCACAAGGTTTCTAGGGAGTACTCGATATACTCTCAGTATGTGAGGCACAACTGTGAACACTAGCCCATCACAAGCATGAGTCGAGAACCCCAGTGAGATACTGAAAGGCTCAGACCAATTCGTCACGTCTATCTAGGTATCACCCTAGCTTCGACGCTCTGCCAGACACAACGTGAGTGGATTGGGGTACAACTTTGGCTCTCCCCCCTTTTTATACCCCGTTGGTATGCGTGGTTGGGATCATCCCTTGGGGTGATGAAATCCCCAAGTAGGTCCCTCTAAAAAGAAGGCACTAATCGTTTCCAACTACCCCTCGGTCCACACAAAGTGCAAGGGGAAGGTGAAAACAAATTAATGCCCCCTTTGGGTAACACAAAAACTAACACACCACACAACAAGTATTACTTCCTCCTAATTAAACTATGTGCCTAGATGAAAACAATAATAAAAGACTTAAAATTTGAGTAAATTAACGATCCTGCAAACAAGTGTTAGCTGTTTTATCCTTCGTCTCTTGTGAATAACCACAAAATGCTGTAAAGTGTTAGTAAGAAATCCAACTACACCCACAAACAAGCAAAGTTAGGGGGTTAAAACTTTAAAACAACAACAAACTGAGACAAAAACAGAGCTAAAATGCAATTTTTTTACCTTCCCGAACGTGCTATTTAGGGAAAATCTGCCCCTCTGCAGAAAACTATTAAAAATGTTGAAATAGGAGGAAAAATCCACCCCTCTGTAGAAAAATAGTTAAAAACGTTGAAACAAGAGGGAAAATCCGCCCCTCTATAGAAAACTGTTAAAAATGCTGAAACAAGAGGGCAAATTTGCCCCTCTGCAGAAAACTGTTAAAAATGCTGAAACAAGAGGGCAAATCCATCCCTCTACAGAAAACTGTTAAAAATGCTGAAACAAGAGAGAAAATCTGCCCCTCTGCAGAAAACTGTTAAAAATGTTGAAACAAGAGGGAAAATTCGCCCCTCTGCAGCGCACGAGAGGGAAAGTTCGCCCCTCTATAGGGCAAATCCACCCCTCTGCGACCCGGACTTGCAAACAACTTAAACAACAACAAACATGAAACAAAGAGACCCATTTGTGGGTCCCACCAAGCGTGCTAGAAATGTGATCCCTGAAATGTTATGTCCTAATATAAGATGTTAAACAAACTATTAATGCAATAAAATAAATAACATAAAGAGTACACCTCAAGATTAGCCTAAGGAAAGAAATTGCAAAGAAGTAAGATGATAAATGGATAAGTGATTATACCTCTTTTGTGATGCTTCTTCCTTGGTTGGCCCTTGATCTTTGGATGTTTTGTGTGCTCTTTAGATGGCAAGTCAAATCAAATATGCAAAGTGATATGCAAGATGAATGAAGACATGGTAATGGTGAACTCAAAATACTATGGTAAATGCAAGAGAGGCTCAAATGGAGAATTTGTAAGAGTTTTGATAGCAAAATATTGATTGTTCAAATGAGAGAAATGAGGGGGTATTTATAGAACAATTTTAATTCTCTAGAGATTTAAACAGTTGAGATTAAGCCAACAAGGTCAAGATGGAGGGCTATGGTGAGTTGAGGACTCACAAGCCCTCACATCTTGACATGTGGAATGTGAGATGACCTAGGATGGGATGATGTGGAAATGAGGTGGAAGAGAGGTACATGATGTGGATGAAGGATAGGTACCTTGTAGGTACCTTGGGGGATGAGAAGATTTCCTCAAAAGGGAACTTCTTGTCCCCAAATGAGAATGAAAAACACATTTGAGAAATTTTAGAATTTCTCAAAAATCTCCATGGGAAAAGGGAAAGTGGTTGGAGAAATAAATGTGAATTTAAAATTCACATACTTGAGAGAGTCTAATGGATAAGAGAAGGTTTCCAAAAATATGGGGATTTCCCACATGTGAGTGATGTGACAAGTCAAAAGTTCTAGAAGTCCTTGACACATGTAAAATGACAAGTCAAGTCTTCTAGAACTTGCATGGGGATAGGGTAAACCTTGGAAGGATAAAATGTGAATTAAAAATTCACATGGGGAAGAGAGGAGCCTTGGGTGAATAAATGTGAATTAAAAATTCACATGGGAAAGAGAGTCAAGGCCAAGAAGAGCAAGTGGGAAGGTTGACTAAAAAAGGTATGCTAAATGTGGCTAATGACCTTGATTAAGGTTGTGTAAACACTAGATTAGGATAATTAATGAGAGATTAGAGGCAAGTGGGAGATTATGGAAGATGTGACACTAATCTTGATTAAGTGGTTCACAGCCTAATCATGGATTAATTAATTTAATCCAGATTAAAAGATGATTATGGAGAATGTGACAAGGAGAGAGAAAAAGAGGGATTAAAAATTGGTTTTAATCCAAATAGGTCAAATGACTAAATTAAATAAATTGTCGTATTTATTTAATTTGGAGAAGAAAAGGTGTAAGGTAAAGTATTTAATTATTCAATTACATACTTTAGGAACCTTAGGCATAAAATGAAATAATGATTAAATAAATTATTTAATCACTATTAATGAAATAGATGAATAGAGTAGACGATTTTGATCATGGGGAAGTGAGAAAATTTAGATGTCTATAGTTTGAAACATTAAAATGACATAATTGTTGCCAGAAGTTGTGAACTCCGAAGCATAATCTATCAAAAACTTGACATATTGTTAAGTGCTCTAAAAGAAGGAGAAGAATCTATAGGAGTTTCTGATTCGACCAACCTAGAGTCCGTGGAGACACAATCTTATTTGATCTGTGGTCACATTACAATTCTAGAAAGTCTCAAAAGGATTTGGGACACAAATTTGATTCAGCTGAAGAAAGACTTTGTTGACATCTTTCAGCTCATGTAAGTTATAACACCAGTTTTTGCATAACAGTTTTGATGAATTGACCTATTTTTGGCATGCGATCCCTACCCTTGCCATTGATGTCAAAGGGGGAGAAGAAGTGGAGTGAAAAATGCTCAATTATCTCAGGGGCAGAATTGCATTTTTGAATTTTTGGTAGCAGTGCAGTCTATCTTGGTACTGGTTCGACACTTAGTCATTTTTCACTAAGTGTTGCCATCAATGCAAAAGGGGGAGATTGTTGGAAAGAGACACTGCGTGTATCACTTGGTGTGGTCATTGATGGCAACTCTAATCGATGATCAAATCCACACACTATCATTTGTTCATAATGATAGGAAGATTGAAGATTGTCAAGCAAGAATAGAGTATCCTGTAGCATAGTGTTCTTCGATCTGTAAGATGATTTTAGGTTATTATTTTGTATTGCGCATCCTAATGAATATTTGTTTGCATATTATCTTTGTTTCTACTAAAGCATAGCGACTCGTACCAGTTCATGTGGAAGTTAGAAGATTTGATTATCGTGTTCTCAATTTTTCTTGTATTAAGGCCGACCTCATGAATGTATTAAGTCACAAATGTATGAGAACTAATTATTTGAGTATTTCTATGTTTTTATATCTTTGTTTGGGTCCTAGCCAAGTTGTGGCTGACCATTAAGGGTACGCATTGCATATTTATCATATTGTGAGCCGACAATTATAATTTTGTTGTGTTCTATTGAAGCCGACAAAGTGTAAATAAATCCTATGTTGCGGATATATATACATGATTGACTGTATCATTTTGAATGATGTACAAGTTGAGTTGTTGTTCGAATTGTGAGTTAGACCATAATAGAGGTGCGATAATGCACAGTTTTACTTGCACATGGAAGATTTGAGTAGTGTGTTTGAGCAGAGCAAACCAAAATTACAAAATCATTCTGTAAGGCAGGAGATCTACTATTGTGCTTAACCTGGAATGGTAATCAAACATTTTAGATGCTATCATTTTAGTTCAAATCATCAGATGGTTTTAATCTAAACTCTTGGGCAGAAAACCCTCTTTCTTGAGCAGTGAGCTCTAGGTAGTGTGCTTGAATGCAAGTGCATTCACGTTTTGTAAACTTCACTTTTGAGTATAGTTAGAATCATACTTGTGGATTGGCCATCCATCGTGGTTTTTCCCCTAACAAGGTTTCCACGTAAAAATATTGATGTTATGGTGTTGTGTTTACTTTCATGTTTATGCATTATGATTGAATGTTATTATAGCTTTAAAGTTAAAGGTTAATAAAGTAAATTTTTCACAAAACTAATTCACCCCCCTCTCAGTGTGGCTTGTTTCCAATAGTTGTACCTTCAACACAATTGCCTCAATTACATAAAGAGGGAAAAATTAATATTGGTTCCTAAATTGATTATGGATGTAAGGAAAAGGAAGCTAAGAGGTAAGGATTGTAGACACTTAAAAATGTCCTGAATGATAATACACACTTGAATTTTATCACTAACATCATTTCATCCTCTTTTCACTTGTTTTATTAAATAAGCCTAGTTATTTAATTGAATACATCATTTTCATCTATTAATTTGATTGATTTAATTAGGTTAATTCAACCCCTTTCACCTACACCTCTCATCCTGTTTAATTGAATAAATCAAATTATTTAATTTAAAACCTAAGTCCTCTCATTTAATTAAATAATCCTAAATTATTTAATTAAATTTCATTGGCAACCCATTTTCATTAAATAAGTTAATTATTTAATGGATATCCTATTATTCCTCATCTTGCATAATTATAACTTAGTTTTAATTACTAATTACTAAATTTCCTTACCCATCCACTTGCATAAGGAATATTCTCCTATTTGGCTCCAAAAAGGGAATGATTATTTTCAAACAAACTTTGTAAAAAACCTTTAAAATTGTTACAAAGTATGGTTTTTTGAATCATTGTGTGCCCTTGATGATTTCTTTGATCCATGTGATCTTTGATTCTCATCCATTGATGAGAATCCTTGATCCATGTCTTCACCCTTGATTCCATATTGACCATTGATTGATAAAATCGATCTCAACCATTGATTCTTCATTTTCTCTCCTATAAATAATTCACCATTTGGAGAGAAATGGATCCACCTTTTCAGAGTAAAGTTATGCTATTGAAATTCATACTCACTTGCATCCACATTTAGCATTCGTTATCATTTTAGTTTAATCTTCATCCATATTAGCTTAAGCATCCATTAATCGCTTCCATTTTAGCTTAGCTTACATCCATCTCCATCAATCATTTTAGATTTTAGCACTCATTTTCATCTTGTTAAACTATATTTGCATCCATGTTTCATTCATATTTCATTATTTTCATCAGTTTTCATCAATAAAATCGATTAGAATGGCTCATATTATTGAAGGGATTGGGAAAGGGTCAACATTCCACATCAATGTGACACCACTCCCCTAATGGCAGAAGACTTGAGGTCTTAGAATAAGTTTCTTTTAAGATTTTGTGTTTATTTCATGTTAGTTTAAAGGTTTCTTGGTTTTTGAAGCTTTCAAACATCTCATTGAGATCATGGCTTAGGGGATTAAATATAGTTTAACTTCATTTGGATCTAGTGTGTTTAATTCGTACTATGACTATGATCACATTTTACTATTAGAAGGAGGGCTCTACTAACTTCGTTTGATGAAATTATCTTAAGTTTATGTGAGTTGCAAGTTCTTGGGAAACAATGATGCATTTGAAGGTTGCAACGATGCTTTTCAAAAGCATTTCCATAGAGCAACGCCTTTGACAATTACAATGATGCTATTCTATTTTTAGAAATTGCTTTATGTTTTAATTATAGCAATTCTTTTCTCTGTTTAACATGAATTCTTTGGTTTTTAATTATAGTGACACCTTTACTTATACCAATTCCATTGTACTCTTTGTTTATGTGTAGAGTGACACTATTTTTCACCAGAGTGACACCTTTGATGATTACAACGACACCATTGTGGACAATGCTGCTTTTTACTGGTAAAGAAAACAAAGAGCTAATTTTCACATGTTTTTAAAATTTTTAACTTCATATGCTCTCTAACATTCTACTGACATGTGGCTTTTGTTTTTGAGGCTAATTGGTTTTGCAAATTTGAAAAAAAACTTGAAGTGAAGAAGAATACTATTGTTTGACCATAAATTGTAAAACTATTTTACACTTATGGGACAATTATAACCCATCATATGCTGCTTTGCTTTATGTTTTAGGATCACTAAATTTCCATTAGGCTTAAAATTCACTTTCAAATTTGGTTAAAATTGGACCCATACATCCTCATTTTGCAATATGGGTTAAAATTGGGCAAAACAAAAAAACACTTCCATTGGTGCTTAAAATGAAGTCATTTTACTTTATGGGGTTAACATGAATGAGTTCTTGATTTTATTGTATACACTTGTAGAGTGTATCCACTCCCCTTGCGCTTTGTGTGATCTTGGGTGAAGAGAAACACTTAAGTGTACTTTGTTGTATACACTTATAGTATGTATCCACTCCCCATGCACTTCGTGCGATCTTGGATGAAGAAAAATATTCAAGTGTGATTTCTTGCTTTGAGTCACCCTTAAGAGAGGGATTCTTACAAGATAAATCCTGCAATGGAGAAATTGTAGGCAAGGTCTTGAAGCATGCTTACCAGCGAGCTATATTAAAGGTTACAAAATTGTAAGAAAGTAGTTTCAATCCTAGGCGACAACGTACTACACCTAATCCCATGCCTTAAGTGGAACGAGAACGATTAAAGAACCTTAAGTTGCTAGTGGATGGTAGTGTAATGATGGGTGTTCTTAGTTTGTTGTCATTAAAAACCTTGTTTTAGTAGCCAACCAAGTCCAATTTTGAAGCGTTCTTTAAAGTGGTGCATTGGAACTTAGATTCAAAGAAGTTACTTACCAAGTACAAATTTTGGGTCAAGGCATAAAGGCTTAAGAGAATGGGATATTTTGATTTTGTTCCTCCATAATCTTGCATGTAAAATAATCCCTTCGGGGCATGAGGTAAGCCCACCAAGAAGAAATGTACCCACTTGACCTAGGAATGTTATATTGCTTGTGAGTCAGTTTGACACATTGTTTGGTTCCAAAACATCTTAAACACACATCAACATGATTCATCAAATTTCAAACCCTTTGGATTATGTATGGGTACCTTTTGAAAAGTCCTAATTTTCCTACTTGTCCCTAAGGATTTTCTCCTTAGAGGCTTCTAAATATTTGGACATATCTAAATCCACACTTTCCAAAGTTAACATAGGGAACTATGGCCTTAGCTTCATGATTTTCACATAATGGGCTTTGTGAAATGAAGGTTGCTTAGACATAGACATCTTTTAGTTTGAACATTAATGAAGACTTTCTTGATGTGGTAATGTAAAAATCTCACTTAAGCAACGATAAATCAAATGAACACCCCACATTGATGTATGTTCAAACATTGACTCCCCAAAACAAGCAAAGTGGAACAAGGTAAGTATTGCAAAACAATTGAGTCCAAGTTCTATTTACCAAATCATTTGAGTTCTTAAGGTTTTATCACTTTATAGGCATAACATGTTTCTCACTACATTGTTCTTAAAAAACAAAGGTCTTTCTTAGGTTAACACATTTTGGGTCAAATATTTCATCCACCTTCATCATATTTGACATTTCACTTCACCAACAACTTAAATTTTTTTGGACACATCAACTTTTTGGACTTAGACAATCATCAAACCAATCCCCTAACTTAGCTATGTTGTGTGTGAAATGGATCCTTTTGCATACACTTAGTTGAGCTAGTCACTGCCTTTGCGGACTAGTTTATCTTAAAGGTCACAAGTCTACCTTGAATATTTACAATTTCATTAACATCTTTATCCAAGACATCAATACATCAAACCTATAGTCAAAAGTGTTGTCCAAAAGTTTAGAAAGTTCATCCCCCATATTATTCCCCCTTTTCATCTTCCATTCACATTATTGGTCCAAAACAACTTAGAGGGTCCCTTTTACCAAAATTTGAGTCAACTAGAGAGATTCAACATTATAAATCTCAACATACCTCTCCCATAGGTGACCTACAATTTATGGTTACAACAAGATCACAACACAAGAGAATCATGGAAAAAACCAAAGGAAAATCTACCACAAGTGATACTACCCCACAATAATTTTATCCAAGGAGCCATTCTGTCCCCTCAAAAAAACCACAAAATCCATTAGGTATGAGATAAAAGATGTCACAAACAACCCCCTTGAGCTCACAAAGGAAGAAATCGTTGAATATCAACAAAATCCTAAAACAAGCCACATTGTTAACACTTTGATGAAAAAAACCCTACCCAATATATGATGACTCTAGCAAAAGAAGGGGCTAAACTCCTTTCTACATTTGAATTCGACACAATTAGGGAAAAAACCTTAGAAAATATGGCTTCAATTCCCCCAACTTTCACTGCACAAACATTGACACAAGGATTGAATCAATCTACTCCATCCCTTGTACCAAGTCAAACATTAACTCCTATTCTTGCAACTGGGATTGCCATTGATCTTGGTCACACTCTCCGTTTGGAAGGTAACACACTTTTGGGTACTCAAAACACCAATCTTCCCCAAAATTCAAGTTGTAAACCTACCTTTGGTGCCCCATCACATTCTTCCACTATCATTCTAGAACACCCTCTACATCCATACAAACCACTTACATTTCATTATACCACAATGACCTCAACATTTCAACAACCATCTTCATCCTTCACAAAAAGTACCCAAAGTGTGCCCAATGTTACATAAGGTAATGTGAACCAAGTATCTCAAATAGGACAAGAAGGGATACTTAACACCCTCATGCAAGGGAAACCCTTAACAAGTGGTTCCAATGACCCCATGGACACAACGAAACAAGTGGTTACCTAAACTACTCAAGTCAATCCACCATCAACATAAAACACATATATCATCAATCCAAATCAAAATAGCACATTGATCACAAACCCCATCAACCAAGGTAATACCTTGGTCCCACATAAAACACAAGGGAACCCTCAACACATTTGTCAAGGGAACCCTTCTAATCAATTAATCCAAGGTCATAATGTGTCATTCACATCACAATACCAAATGGTGCCATCATCATCTTTACCATTGGTCCCCCAAATAATGTAAAATCAAATGGGGCCACAAATATTCACTGCACAACAACCATCCCAAACCAAACCATATCCCACTCATGCCATGATCACTCAAAATCCATCCCAAAATCAAAACACTACCACGTTTTAGGCACAACAAGCTCACACTCTGGCTTTGCAACAAGAATAATATGATTATCAACAAGCGTTGCAAGCACAACAAGCTTGAGCTCAAGTGATGTAACAACAAGCCCAACAACAAGTTTTTGTAAGCACAACAAGTTTATCAACAAGCGTTGCAACAAAAATAAGCCCAAGTGCAAGCCTTACAACAAAAATAAGCCCAAGTGCAAGCCTTACAACAACAAGAAGCTCAACAACAAGCCTTAATCATGCAACAAAAACAACAACAACAAGAAGCTCAACAACAAGCCTTAATCACACAAAAACAAAAACAAAAACAACAACAAGCCCAAAAAAAAGCCTTGGTCGCACAACACCAACAATAGCAAGCCCAAAAACAAGCCTTGGTCACACAACAACAACAAAAATCCCAACAACAAGTCCAATAACAAGCATTGCTAGCTCAACAATATGCCCAACAACAAGTGCTTGCGCAACAACAAGGTTTATACTATAATCCTCATCAAAAAATCGTCAATCCAAATACGTTAGGAACATATACCCCTCTACCACCATCACCTTCATAGTATCAAACTCCACCCTACACACCATATAACACCCCATTAGATCAAAATACCACTTACAATTCATTTGCCATCCCATAGTACACAACATATGATCCTCTACCAAATCTGCAAGATGATATATCATCACAACTCAAGGCGCTCACACAACAGATCCAAGACATTCAAATGGGAAAAACAAAGAAGCCACATACATAAAAAAACTTGTGTCCATACCCATTCGATAGAAACATTACAATGGTACCTTTCTCACCTAGTTTTGAGGTCCCTAAGTTTGATAAATACAAAGGGAAGGGAAATATTATGAATCACATTAAATAATTCCATGTCATGTGTATGGAGGTTTCCTACAATGATTCCTACTTGATGCACCTCTTTCTATGAAGTTTGACAGGCCTAACAATCAATTAGTTTTCACAGTTGCCTCCAAGGATCAAGAACTTTCAAGAAATAATCGATAGGTTCATAGACCATTTCTCCTTCAATCTTGACATGGATGTAAGCTTATAAGAGTTATACACACTCAAGTAAAAAAAGGAGAATCCTTCACTAATTTCCTACAAAGGTGGAGGCAAAGAGCTAGTAAGATCAAGAGGTCCATTCCAAATGAGCAACAGGTAGGGATTATCATAGAAAATGTTGATCCAAAGCTATCCTTCCACTTAAAGATGGAATGCATCACCACTTATGATGAGCTTGTCCCTAGGGCCCTCAACATCGAGAGAGCCCTAATCTCAGAGGGAAATACACAAGCATATAGATACAACCCATCAACCAGTTCTAATGACAAGCCCCACATCTAGGCTAAGAACAAGAATGTGAAAAATGATGGCATCGTTGATGCTAAATTGGTCATAAGTGCTCCTAGTCAAAACACAAATCAACCAATAAACACACAAAAAATTATACAACAAAGCACACCAACACTCAACAAAGAGGACCCCCCTAATAGAAATAACTACCCTAAACACAAATACACACCATCAAGGAACTTTTTTAATCTCTCATGCAAAAATTGGTATAGTCAAACTTGATAATGCTTTCTAATTTCCAAAACTATCAAGAACCTCAAGTTAAACCAGCTTGGTATAACGAAAAGGATCTTTGCGACTTTCACAAAATCGAAGGACAATATATAAAACTGCATGAAGTTGAAGAATGTTATCTAATACCTCATCTAAAATGGAGACGTAACTATTGATGTACTAGCAGGTAACCAAGACCTCAAGATATACAAGAATCCAATGCTAGATCACAACAAGGGAAATGATAATGGCAAAGAGAAAAATTACACCAATGTAGGACATGTCTATTCCAATATGATCACCTCTTGTGACAATGTTGTAATGGTCGTCATATCTGAGGACCTAGTGCGGAGTGTGGAGTTACCATACGAAATGGCAAGGTTACAATCCAAGGAGCTTTATCTCAACCCAAGGCACACCCTACATTGCCAACGTCAAACCCTAGCAACTGTAGTCCCCTAGATTAACTAAAGAAGACCCCAACATATATCTCTATATTGGAACTATTGAAGCTATCCCCCACACATAGGGAAATATTAGAAAAGGCTTTATTAGCCTCCTCCATCCTTGAGAATATTGATATAGATAATTTTAAAGCTATGGTATTGCATATCACTACCCCTCATCTTCTCACCTTCTCAGAAAAAAGATCTCCCAAAACAACCCTCTCACAATCACGCTTTACACTTTGAGGTCATTGTTCATAAGAATAAGGTTAAAAGAGTATTAGTAGATGGAGGTGTTGGTCTAAACATTTTCACCCTTCAATTAGTTAAAAACTTGGGATAGCCAAAGGATGATATTGAAAAGACAAAGAGTACAACTATAAGGGCATATGATGATCAAGAACGAGTGTCACAAGGCATCATCAAGCTACCTATCCAAGTAGGACATGTCATTGCCGAGACTACATGCCAAGTGCTAAATATTGATCTCCCCTACAAAATCCTACTTGGTCAACCATGGATTCATGCCATGCAAGCTATAGCTTCCACCTATCACCAATGTGTCAAGTTTCCTTTTGAGGATAAATAAGTCACTCTCCATGGAGATCTTGAGCCTTTCTACTATTTCAAGAACCTTGAGGATAAGTTTTAAATGATCCCCCAAATACCTAAAAATAATGAAGGCCCTACATCCTCGTCCTCATTTGTTGACCCATCTTCCCTTGCATCTATCTTGGAATCCAAAACACCCATTGTGCAAAACATACCCGACATCCAGGTGATAATCAAGGATCATGGTTGTGGGGATTATAAACTAAAAAAACGATACTTTTGTATTGGGAGAGCTACCTCTTTCCCCCAAATCTCATGGAAAACCCCAACCTCTCAACAAAGTGTCTGAAACATTAAATCTTGCATCTACCACCTTCACTAAGTGGGGGGACTTAAACAAAGAAGATGTCAATGAGGAAGATGTATCTAAATTTCTCTATCAGGACAACTTACACATGCTAGTTCTTCCCATGGAAGATGAAAATAAAGGTTTATAGCTAATGATGGGATGGGGGTACAACAAGAATGAAAATATGGTAAAAAATGACAATGGTTTGCTAGAACCCATTGTTCCTAAGAGACATCCAAAGAATATTGGCTTAGGATGTACTACTAGCAAGGGTACCCTTATTAGCAGAGGTACTTCTAATAAACAGGTTGAGGCTTCCTCTTGGTTACCAACATCATGTGATACTACCCTAGATGACTTTCCCCTTGACATAGCTGACTTATTTGAGAATAACTATCTCTTTATGATATCCACAACATCTCTTACCCCAAAGGGCCAAAACACTGAATTAAGCCTAGTATACCCCCAAATTATTGACTAGGACTAATGAGGACCACAAATTCTAGATATACTCAAAAATGATGAAGCAATCTCATAATTCATGGGACTCCATGAAAAGTTACCATGTGGGGATCACAAAGTAGGATTTGATATAGATCTAGACACACAGGTGTAGTATGGGGAGACGATTGAATTCTTTAGTCACAAAATTGATGATATGAGAATAACATGTAGGCATTTAAGTGAAAACCACACAGTGGCACTTTCAAACCACAAAATAGTAAAGAGAAAGGATGCATCTGATGTTGAAAACCTCTTCAAGGTGCCCAAGGATGAGGGATTTAATTTCCCCCTTAGTGCAATGCATCCAAGAAAATTAGCAGTGCTGATAGAGAAGGCTACTCTAGTGAATGAAGAATAGAAGAAGCACCTAAGATAACCTTCTATGCTGAATCCTTGTTGGATGAAGAAAAGAAAATATTAGTAGCATTCTTGAAAGAGAGAAGAGAAAACTTTTCATAGTCATACATAGATATGCTAGGGCTCGATCCTGAAGTGGTTGTACATCACTTAGCAGTCTATCTTGAAGCCAAACTAGTCAAATAGAAATTGAGAAAAAATGCATCCTCAAATTGCATTACTGGTTAAAATAGAGTTACAAAATCTCCTTGACGTCGGATTTATCCGATGAATTGACTATCTTGAGTGGGTTTCCAATGTGGTACTAGTCTCCAAACCCATTGGGGGCATCATAATAGGCACATATTTTAGGGACTTGAACAAAGCATGTCCAAAGGATGATTTCCCTCTTCCCAACATCATCATCATTATCGATTTAACCACAAGACATGAAATATTATCACTTATGGATGAATTTTCAGGCTATAACCAAATCATGATTGCTAAGGAGGATCAACATAAGACTGCATTCACTTGTCTATGAGGAACATACTGCTAGAACATGATGCCTTTTGGGATAAAGATTCCTAGAGTGACTTATCAAAGGGAAATGACCCTAATCTTTCATGATATGATCCATAAAATAATTGAAGACTATGTGGATGATATTTTGGGCAAGTCAAAAACAAGGAAGGAGCACATGGAGGTGTTACCAATTTTTCGCTACAGCTCAAATTGGTGGAGCCGACTTAAATATTTTTATATTTGAAAGTGAAAATACAATTATTTTTGCATATGCTTAAATGTCGCTTGCACCTTATTTATCATTTATCAAGTGACAGTCATGCAGGTTTTTGAGAAAGTAGAATTTCAGAAAAATATTATTCATGTTTTTTGCAAGAAATGTAAATGGAGTACTGAGGTGAATATACAAATAATAAAGCATACCAGAATGCTTTTATTTATCTCATGAAATGTTTCACATTACATATGTCATTCGATTGCAAGAATACAAATGATGGTACAACTTTTCATTTTAATGCTTTTCTTTCAGAATGGAAATGAAAGAACAAATTTGAATATCCACACAAGTCGTGGTTTTTAGGCAATTCTATTCATTGCGGAAAGTAAATTCTACAGCTAAAGATAAAGGAAATGAGAAAGCATATAGCAGAAGACATATCCATCATTGCCTATTTCTTCATCTTTGGTTGAGATGCTACCATTTTTCTCCGTCCTGTTTCCGCTCCTGAGTGTGCCTGCAAGAGATGGAGAGGGGTGTCAATTAAGAGCTCTGGATATGAGTTGTACTATAAGCTCTACCAACAGACATATAATCTACTTTTCAAAATGCATAGAATCAACTAAAGGAAGGAACAAAAGCATGAACGGAAAAGAGAAAGCATCATCATCATACTTTATTTTTATGCTAACATTGTTTGTTTCCTTGTGTAGGTATATGAAAATTCATGTAGCTGATTATCATTTGAAGACCAAGCATGTGGGGAAAAATGGGCTCCCACAAGGGTAGAGCCTGACATGTTGCCCTTATATATTACAAGAGGGATGAGAAGGAAAAATACAATCATCATGCTCTTCTGAGCTTTACAACTTAGGGAGCAATCAAATTTATCGTGCATTTATAACAGTCAAATCAAAACATGAAGTGAAAATTACAAATGGACAATAAATTTGACAACTTGTTTCACCTGAAAACTATCAATCTATCATGTTTCTCTGAAAATTTTGGTACTGCTGTCATAATACTATTTTTCTATTTTAAGTCTATTCACTTTAAATGTTGTTTCATATTTTTCTAGCAGCAGTGTTCTATCTCCTAACAATGATAGTGAACATGCATACATAATGCCTTAACAAAGAGCACTGTTTCAGATTTTCATTTGTGAAGAAAGCAAGTGCATGATACAATTTTGATTAAATGGAGCATAAAAAGGCATGGAGAGTGCCAGATAGAAGACATTAACCCACCAAGAATACTGAAGGAAAGTATAGGAAGTGTGTGGATTACAGAGATTCAAAATGCAGACTCTTTTCCATGCTTATATTACATGAGTTTTGATCGTACAAGCAATCAATTATACAGTGAAATACGAGGTGGTCATTCTCTTAAAATAGAAGGCCTTGAAGCTTTTGATCATAGGAAGGTGGGAGTAAGGTGAAGCCACATTGGCCACCTTTAGGAATGAGTAGTTTCAACACATGTTTTGCATTTTTTCTAAAGGCTTAGTTTGCTATCCCAAGAAATACAATGGGGATTTGAAGTGTTCCATTGTTTATCATTCAAGTTATTAAGTTTCCTCCTTCAGAATCAATGGAGATGTCTTATACAAAAAGAAAATTTGTGTTTTCATTCAGGGAGAGCATATTTTTACATAGTGCAAAGCTTATAAAAGTTATGTCTTGACAGAAGGAAGAAAGCATTTAGTGTCACAAAGATAAAATAGAGCTGCAAATTTACAATTTTGA
Organism: Sequoiadendron giganteum; assembly: GCA_007115665.2. Classification (NCBI taxonomy): domain Eukaryota; kingdom Viridiplantae; phylum Streptophyta; class Pinopsida; order Cupressales; family Cupressaceae; genus Sequoiadendron; species Sequoiadendron giganteum. The sequence continues at coordinate 327,742,029 of CM021105.1, read as the reverse complement.
GTATGTCAAGTGCCCATATTGGGTTTGGAGATAAACACAAAAATCACAAATACCCATATGAATTCTTATCTCAGAAATGTAGTCTTCTTCAAAGTAACATTTACCCATATGGTGAAAATTGAGGAGTTCATAATGCCTTTTGAAAGCCATGCTGGGTCAAGCTCGAATTTTGAGCTCATAAAGTGAAAATACAATTTTCTTTTGTTTTCAGCATACCCAGTTTGGGTCTTTCCACAAATACATAAATAAGAGGATTCTTTCAGGTTTTTATAAATACCCAGATGCGAATTTCTACTCAGAATGCAGATTTGCCATAATTTTTAGAATACCCACGTTGAGGTTTTTAATTGAAATAAAGATAGTTCATTTTTAGGAACACCCACATCGAGTTTGCAACAGGAAAATACAAATAGGGGTTTCCTTTCAGAATCAAAAGTGACCCATGTAGGGGTTTTACATTTAAATGTAGAATATAAGAACCCATTTGTGCTTTCATGGCGCGACCTGGGTAGTGTTCTTTATTTTTTGTTACTCAAAATAGCATCATAGTTCTATGTTTAAGCTTTTGAGAGATTTTCATTTATATAAATACATAGATATATAATGCATATTTCTTCATAAAATCATTATCAAGAGCATGAAATGGCACGACCTGTGTGATGGCTTGCAAGTTTACAAGCATAGAAGTGATCTTTCGCAGAGATAAAACTTTCAGAAGTTTGAGTTTGGATGGGAGGATAGAAATAACAAGTCAAACACAAAAAAATGGAACCAGAAGTCAGGGTTGTAGAAGAGAAGCTGCGACCTTAAGAGGCTATTCTGGTTTACAAAACAATGGGAAGAGCCATCAAATGACCATGAAGTCGACTTACCACGAGTTGCAGAGGGGTAGACCAAAATGGAGAAGAAACGTGAAGTTCCCAAGCTACAGGTCGAGCTCTCCCATGGTGGCAAGGGAGCCAAGTCAAACACATAAGAAATAAATAAGGAAATTAGAGATGATAGAAGAAAAGTCGTGGCCTTAAGAGGCCTCTCTTTCCATTCAAAACACAAGAGAGAAAGCCATAATGATAAAGAAATCAATTCACCATAGTAGCTAGGAAGAGATTCGACCATTTGAAGACAGGGATCTGAAGCTTCCAAGCATTCCAAGTGCAAAACCCTAGCTTACATGGTGGTGAATGCAAAGCCATTTCTTTCCCAAGTCATCTTTGCAAATGAGTGCGAAAACATAGGGATTTCCTTGTGTTTTGTTCATTAGGGTTTCTCAAACCTTAAGTCAACTTAGGGGTGCTTTTCTTTAGTTTTAATATTTATTAATGCCCAAGTCAATATACCTATGATGTTCGATTCACATAAGCCTTGAGTTTTTATGTACTATCTAAGGCATTTGATTCTATGTTTATACCTTGGTGAAGGATTTCATGCCTTAGTTTCATTTTGATTAATTTTCTAGAAATTAATTGTAAATGTTTTTGCCTTAGTATTATTTGTCAAATTGATTTTGAAAAAATCAATTAAATATTGATAGGATAGTATGCATTATATTTTTATGATTTTTTATAAGAAAAATCAAACTTTGTAAAAGGAGATATAAGGTATTGTTTGCAAAATATTTTCAATCTTTAATTGCAAAAATAGATCAAATTGTAAAAACTGCATGTATGTAAAGCAGAAGCATAAAACAATACTTTGTAAGTTGTTTTATGTTTTCTTGCTATTTTTAGCAGTTGGATATTGAATTTTCCTCTTGGTCAGATTTGAGATTCCTATTGGAGAGATAAGGTGCTTTCTTTGCTTTAAAAACAAATTTTGCCTATTCTTAGAGGCCTGACAGTATGTGCATGCAAAAAGTGAGACAATCCACTTTTGTGCTGACTTTTTGGATAGTTTTTGGGACCTTTTCCTTTAGATTTTTTCTAGAGCTCGGATTAGGGTTTTGAGGGATATATCTTTGAAGAAAACTTAGGGTTTTCTAGTTCAGATTTTAGTTTCTTGCTCTCACACATTTTTGAGCTTGTAAACTTCTTTGCACTCAGTTTGAGATTTTGGGCATACTCCTACAGTTGAATAAAAAACAACATTCCTACTTATCATTTTTGGTGTCTACTTGTAGTTTCAGTTTGATGTTGCATTGTAATATCTATTTACAAAATCTTTTTTACATCCTAAGACTGTGATTTTGATGCAGAAAATTTCAAAGATACAAGTTGCATGTTGTATTTGAAATCATATCTTCATGCAAATCATTTATGTGTAATTGTTCATGAGAGGTTTTGAGATTTTGTTGTTTTCTGAAAAAATATTTGTGAGGAAAAAACCAGAGTCATCATTAGGTTATTATCAAGTCTTGAAAAAATCATTTTAAATCATAGATTTTAATTTTAGTTACTCTTTATCCCTTTTCCCAGAAAGATCTTTAGAATAGGATCACCATACGGAGAACCAACTCACTCTGGAGATTCTCTTTTTATATAGATTTCCCACATCTGAAAAGAGTTTCCATGTTTCAACAGATAGTCTGATTTTTGAAAATATGACAAAGGGTGCATATCTGATTGATAACAGGAGGTATTAGGACCCATCTTCGACAAGCTTGAAGAGTATAAGGTAAGACTAAATCTGAAAAAGTGTGTCTTTAGGGTAACATTAGGTAAGCTTCTTGGTTACATCATGTCACAAAGAGGGATAGAGATAGATCCAACAAAGGTGAAAGAAATCTTAGAATTGGATCCACCACAGACATCGAAATAGATGAGAGGTCTACAAGGAAGGTTACAATCCATTAAGAGATTCATAGCATAGCTGTCATAAAAGATCCATCCCTTATCACATCTTCTCCATAAAGGTATAACATATAAGTGGGATGAGAAATGTGATAAACCCTTCTAGAAGATCAAGGACTACTTATTATCACCTCTAGTTCTCATGTTTTTGATACCAAACAAGCCATCAATCCTATACATTTCAGCTACATCAGCTACACTAGGTGCTCTTCTAGCTCAACGCAATGAAACAAGAAAGGAAAGAGCCATCTATTACATCAATAGGACCTTGGTATGATATGAAATGAATTACTAATCCATTGATAAGGCATTCCTAGCAGTGGCCTTTGCTTCACAAAATTTCAGACATTACAAGCCTTTACACCAAATCAAGCTTATTGCTAAGATCGACCCATTGAAATATTTGTTATCTAAAGAAACTCTCACTAGGTGAATCGCCAAATGGGTAATGATCTTGACTGAGTTTGACATAGAGTATGTGGAGTGAAAGGCTATCAAAGGGCAGGTAATTATGGAACAACTAGCATAAGAACCCATTTATGTAGAGAATCCTTTGATATTTGAATTTCTTGATGAATCAGTATTTCTATTCAATGCAACAGTATTTCTTGTACTTTGATGGATCATATACCCAACATGGATCAAGGGTGGGTATTCTCTTTATCACCCCTCAAGGTGACTATATTCCAAAGTCATACTAGCTAGATAATTCCCATGTACTAACAATATTGCTGATTATGAAGCTCTAATAACAAGGTTAAGAATAACAGTCCATTAGTAGATACAAGAGTTAAAAGTCTATGAGGACTCACAATTGATCATTAAAAAATTTAATGATGATTACCAAACCAAGGATGATAAAATCACTCCTTATAAGAATAGCGTAGAAAGTCTTAAAGACTTCTTCATTGATATAACCTTTGAGCAAATACCTCATATGAAAAATCGAGCAACAGATTCCATGGAGACAATTGGGTCTTTGTTAGACATGCCACACAACATCTTTCAATGTGAATTCTTGGTAGAACAACTTCTCGTACTGGCTTTTGAAATTCTTGAATTTGAATTTGTGTATGTAATTGTTGGTCCTGGTTCCCCATGGTATCACAATATATTCATCTATCTTAGCAGAGGTACCCTCCCATCTGATATCACCTCTAACCTAAAGAAAAACTTCATTAAAAAGGCATCCCGATTCATAATCTTAGGTGATACCCTATATCGTAGAAGCATCGAGGGGACACTACTACAATGTCTCAACCAAGAGGAAGGCTTGACCACTTTAACAAAAGTACATGAAGGCATTTGTGGTTCCCATTCTAGTGGTATGACCTTATCCAAGAAACTGTTGAGGACGGGGTATTACTGGCCAACCATGGAAAGAGAGGCTCATAAATATGTGCATAAATGTATCCAGTGTCAACAACATGGAGACCTTATCCATGCTCTATCTCAAAAGCTCCAACCGATTGTCACACCTTGGCCTTTCTCGCAGTGGGGGCTTGAACTCATAAGAAAGATTACCCCCACCTCATCTAATGGCCACAAATTCATCATTACAACCATTGCGTACTTTACGAAGTGGGTGGAAGCCATTCCTACGACTTATATAATGGGGAAGCAAATCTCCAAGTTTATCTTTAATTACCTTATTTACTGCTATGGTGTTCTGGAAGCCCTTATCTCAGATAACAAAACACCCTTTAAGAATCATGATATAGAAGAGCTATTCCAATGATTTAACATCCAACATTAGTTCTCTACCCCCTATTACCCTCAGGGAAACAGTCAAGATGAGGCTACAAACAAGACCATTTTGAATATCCTAAAGAAAATGGTCAATGGAGCTAGCCGTGACTGACATCTGTAGTTAAACATCGCCCTTTGGTCCTAGCAAACCAACATCCACATGCCTACAGGTGCAACCCCTTTCTCCTTGGTATATGGATCAAAAGCCATCCTACCTATATAGGTCAAGCTTCCCTTATTGTGAGTATCATTGTAGAATCTAATCACTGATGAAGAATATAGGGTATCTCGGTTGAATGAGTTAGAATTCTTGGATGAGCGTCATCTTAATGCCCTAAATCATTTGCAAGCATACCAAAATTGACTAAGACAAAGCTACAATAAGAAGATCAAGAGTCGATATTTCTAGGTAGGGGATCTTGTCCTCAAGAAGAATCAGAAGAATGTTCCAGATCAAGATAGTAAAGGAAATTTTGAGTCTAATTGGTTGGGCCCATTTGTGGTCACAAAAATCTATGGATTAGGAGAATACCAATTATCAATGCCTGAAGGTGAACCCTTATAGGATCCAATCAACAACTTACATCTCAAAAATTTTCATGCCTAGGCTTGAAGGGTGTAAATCTAAAAAATAAAAATAAAATGACAAAAATCCAAAAAAAGGATTGAAAATAGTAGAAAGACAAAATGTCCTCTAGTGAAAACAACTTCAGTGGCACTTTAGGCAAGTACCTTGGTGAAAACCTAGCAAACAAGCGCCTTGCATAAAAATAAGCATCTCTATCTATCTTTGGCTCTTTAGCTTATCATACTCTGCATCACATTCATCCATTGCATCACTCATCCTATTTATTCCATCACCCATCTGCATTTATATCAGAGCGTGATATTGTAAAGCATCATATTCCCCTTAGTACTACCTGGAAAATTCCTAAGGTTAGTTTGTCTTGCCTATATCAAGGTAGTCTATCACATCACGCTGGGGGAAATTCATTATACATTGGATTGGGTTCTTGTATATCTTAAGGTTATTTGAAATCTCATCAAAAATCCCAAAAACATTCTAAAATCTCATCAAAATCCAAAAACACTTGCAAAATCAAAAAATCCAAAAAAATCAAAATCTTGTATATCCAAAAATCCAAAAACATTCGAAAATTTGTAAAGTCAAAATCCAAAACATCCAAAACACATCAAAAATCCCTAAAAATGTCAAAACATTGAAAAACCAAAAATAGAACCATGTTGAACTACATTGTCTTTGAGCTTGAATGTAGGCAAGGCCATTACTGATGTTCCCTCGAGACACCCTAGGTCAGTCCTTTAGGAGTCTATCATAATAAACTGGCAATCCATCAAGTGTTCATATCTTATCAATAAATCGGTCAAAGTCAGTCAAACTATAAGATCTCTACATGTATAACATAGGCAAGGCTCATCTTTGATAAACCCTCAAGGCCCTAGGTCAATCCCTTTTAGGTCTTGATCAAAACTTAGAAAACCCCAAAACATTTTAAAACTTAGAAAACACAAAAACATTTGAAAATTGAAAACCCAAAACATTGGAAAACCTTGAAAAAACCTAAACAACCTCAAATAATTGAAAACCAAAACATTCACATAAACTTTCAAAAAGACCAAAAAATAGCCTCAAAACATTTTCAAAATACCAAAAACATTGAAATATTCCAAAAAATTCCAAAACCATTCATCCCATATCGCTTTCACCCACAAAAAACCTTCATTCATAATAAATCAATCGCCATCTTCAAACTTTGGTAAAATAAGTAGAAAAACAAGTGTCGCAAGTCGTGAAGTGAGAACCTAAAAGTCAAAATCTAAAGTCTAGATCATAGGTAAACAAGTTAGTGGTGTTTATAGCAATGACCTATCAAACACTTAGTCTTAGTCAAAAAATCTGATAAGCATGTCCTAGGATGCATCCTTCCTAGACTGGGCATCAACATTAGAAATCACCTTAGCTATGTTACGTTGAAAAAAAATATAGATAACACTGATTGTTTGTTTTTTTATCTTGTTGACCCATTTCAAGGACCTCTCGATGATGTCTAAAATTATTTAGAGAGAAAGGAATGGGGCATCAATCATTATCTTGTGTTTTTTATGCTTGTGAGGTATTCTTGTAAAATAACTTTTGCACATACTTGCTTGGTTGTGTGTAGGAAGGTCGTTTAGAGTAAATTTTTGACTATTGTGTATGCTTTGGCCTGAGATATTCTAAACTTCTAAACTACATTCCAACAAGGTTTTTGTATGTCAAGGTGTGAACAAGAACTATCCTGTCTATTTGTAGAGTCAAAGTCTATCACACTAGATACAACAACATCTTAGTTATCAATACCTTGATGCATCATGTCTGTGTGTTATATCAAAAATAAGGAATGAGAGAGAGTCCCAATCCCAAAAATGAGAAAATCATCAATCTCATCACCATCATCTAATAAAATCTCGATGAATCATGGACTTGTTGGACTTTTGAATTAATCTCCAAATCAATGGTCAGTCTATTCGTCTTATTCTTCTGTCTTCTTTCCATGCTAACATGGTATCATGATAGTCAACCAAAAAATCATCATTCATCCACCTTGCATCCAAACACCATTAACATACATACATCTTGCATAATCATATCATATCATCTGCATATCATAAAGAATGATATCATCATATAGGAAAACATGAAAAAAAAAGTATATCCATCTCATAGCATGTCATAGAAAGATATTGTATAAAGATAAGGAAACATCCATTGCATTACGTCCATATCATATATTGCATATCACATAAACATCACATCATATATCATCTCATATCACATGGTATAAATAAAGAAATGCATCCATAACACAAACATTTGCATCCATTGCACCCATATATAATCATAACACATGGAATAAATACAACATCACATCACATATCATAAATGCATCACATCATAAATCCGCATTGAGCTATCTCATATATATATATATCCCCAAAAATGGTTGTCATGGTACAAATATCAGAATCAATGTGTGTAACTATCATCAACAGTACATATACAAGAGACAATAAAAAAGGAACCGATGAAAGTATATACAGGTATAAAATCAGGATGTATATCCAAAATGTGTTTACAAAATTAGGGTAGGATCTATCCCCTACTACCTCGGTCACCGTGCTGTGATTGGTCCTAGTGACCCTTTGATAGCTGTCTATGGCTAGGCTCCCCAAAATGTCTCACTGAGGGCTGACCACTTGATGCACTAGGTGTGACCCCACTCGTATGCTCAAAATTATCCTATTGATGGTGTGGGGGGATGTCTCTATAGTAGAGTGTCCTATAGTAAGACAAATCCTCCCTCGCTTTCCCATACAGGTGTGTTGCCACCGTCTGGCCCACCTACCCCTACGCTTGTTGTTGGGCCACAACCTTTAGCTATTGCTACCTCCCAGTATCCTAGGCCAACTATATATCAGAGGTCTATTGAAGTTACCTCTCGTTATGTCAATGCTATGTTAGTGCTAGAATATGCTAGCAGGCCTAGTCCCAGTCACCCATAACTACTTGCAACTATTAGTGGGCCTGATCACACTCCTGTGTCAATAGTTGTATCTGAGTATCTCTAGGATATGATCCCAGTGGTTGTGGTAGTTGCTGTGGGACCTGTCCCACTACTTGATCATGTCCACCCTACCCTTGACCCTGTCCAATAGGGTAATCCTGGTGACCCTAATCTGGCTGCTACACCTATCCTCTACCCCTACTTTCCCCTCTCCCTTTAGGACTCCCTCATGGAGGTACCCCTATTGGATCCATTAGTCAGAGAGGAGGCACAAGCCATGTATTATAAATTGGTGTTGTCCTGGCATCTACCTAACCTTGGTCATATACCCATGAACTGGGCACAAGTTGTCTGGAATCATCAATCATAATCTGCAGCTGTATCTATGGGCCCCATGTCTCTCCCTAGTAGTCCTCACAAATATAACAGTGTAATCATCTATAGGTGCATCATGATCTCCCCAAATTATCTAGCCACATGGTTGAGAAAGTACCACTCAATCATGGTGTGCTCTTGACCCTACATGAACCGAGTCTGTCAAGCGAAGAACAACTGTTAGTGATCGTCATACTAGGTGAGTATCTATAACCATGGCCACCATCTGAATACTGTCATATCATCAATGAATCGACATCATTAGGGAATCCCCAACTGACCTATATGCTATAGTGTGATGGCTCCCCCATATTTGAAGACTACTGGCTCATCTAGATCCACATCTACCATATGGACCACTAGTCTAAGCACAACTATATGCTCCCATGCCCAAATGTGTAACAAAGTAACAACTACCCCAATGCCTCTACCCTAGCAGTATACAAACTGATGCATGCCATGATAAAGTGAGGTCAGAATAATCATACCCCACACGAGAAATTTCCTCGTGTATATTATCCTGTGCCAAGCAAGTCCCAAACCGAGACTGAATCCTCTGTCCCCCCGGTCTGGGGCAACAATCTTAGAGATCAATGCTCCAACTATCAATCTGAATATGGGTGAGCGCCCTCGGTACATCTCTAAATTAATCTATGAGTTTGCGAGGATGTCATCCTCCCCTTGAAAAACCTCATGACATGTGTCATACCCAACATCTGTGTCATAGATTACTTGATCTCCATGGATAGGAAGCCACAATATCCTCCATACATCCTCCAATGTCATCGTGGCCACACCAATGGGTAGGTGAAATGTGATGTCTCACTGTGCCACTGCTCACACAATGTCGTCATCATTGCTAGATGTGTCCTCACCATGGGCATATATGCAATGAACTAGAGCCCGATCTCCCCCAAATGCTCTTGCCAAATCTTGTCCAAATTTTCTAACTCCTCAACCAACCTGAGCTAGTGCTTGCGAGAGATCAGTGGCTAGAAAACCTCCTACATCCACGACGCAAAACAATGTCAAAATTTGGCTGAAATCGATAAAGTTTGGAGATTTTACACTTCAATTGACAATGGTGTCGTTGTTTACAATGACATCACTATAATTATTTTGGAGAATGGCATTGCCCCTGTTCAAATCCGAAGAAGCGCCGCTCTGGCCAATGGCGTCACCATAATTCCCAGCGTTGACCTACCCAAATCATAGCTAGTGTCGCTAAATACACCCACATTGCTAAAATAATTTGAAGCCCTAATTTTAAATCCTAGGAAGCGTCGCCATTTACAATGGTGTCACCAAAATTGCCAAAAGTGTAGCCGAAATTCCTAAAAGCGTCACAATATAGTGATGCCTAACTTGACCTAACTTTGATGCCTAATAAATGCATGAAAAAATCCAAGTACAAGAAAAGTTTTGATTTACGTGCCGATGGTCCTAAGCCTAGGGGCTGCTGGTACTCTTGAACTTAGTCAGTGATGTGTCATGGAAGCACACAACGCACCATTTCATCAAAGTGTTAGAGAAAATAGCACATGAAATCTTAGTGAGGATGCACAAATGAATTGAAAGTGACCCTTTAACATATATTTATGCCTAAAAATTAGGGTTTTTTGCCCTAATTTGAGAAGGAAGCTAGGGTTTTGAGCCTGTTTCACCAATTTCTGACTTGTGATCTGTATCTTGAGACATTTTTTGTGTTTTTGAGCTTGCTTTCGTGTCTTAGAGCCTTTTCTGGCACTTGAATCAATATTCCATCTTTGTCGAGATATCAACCCAAAATTTCAAATTTTTGCCCGATCTCTCGAAGGGACCGGGAATCAACTTAATTCCTTCTGCTGGGGCATCCAAAAAATTAGGAATTTTAAATTTTTTGATCTAAGCAACAGTTTTAATCTGAAAGGCTTCAATCTTTGAACCAATGTAGCAAGTACCTCGCTTCAAAGAGGGGAAAAATGTAGACACTTAAAATACCTTGAATGATAATACACACTTGAATTTGATCATTAACCCCATTTCATCCTCTTTTCACTTGTTTGATTAAATAAACCTAGTTATTTAACTGAATACATCATTTCCATCTATTAATCTGATCGACTTAATTAGGTTAATTCACTCCCTTTCACCTACACCTCTCATCCTGTTTAATTGAATAAATCAAATTATTTAATTTAAACCCTAAGTCCTCTCATTTAATTAAATAATCCTAAATTTTTTAATTAAATGTCATTGGCAACCCCTTTCATTAAATAAGTTAATTATTTAATGGATATCCTATTATTCCTCATCTTGCACAATTAAAACTTACTAAATTTCCTTACCCATCCACTTGCATATGGAATATTCAAAAGGAATATTCTCTTATTTGGCTCTAAAAATGGAATGATTATTTTCAAACAAACTTTGTAAAAAACCTTTAAAGTTGTTACAAAGTGTGTTTGTTTGAATCATTGTGCGCTCTTGATGATTTCTTTGATCCATGTGATCTTTGATTCTCATCCATTGATGAGAATCCTTGATCCATGTCTTCACCCTTGATTCCATATTGACCATTGATTGATCAAATCGATCTGAACCGTTGATTCTTCATTTTCTCTCCTATAAATACTTCACCATTTGGAGAGAAATGGATCCACCTTTTCAGAGTAAATTTATGCTATTGAAATTCATACTCACTTGCATCCACATTTAGCATTTGTTAGCATTTTAGTTTAATCTTCATCCATATTAGCTTAAGTATCCATCTCCATCAAGAATTTTAGCTTTTAGCACTCATTTTCATATTGTTAAACTTATTTTGCATCCATGTTTCGTTCATATTTCATCAGTTTCATTGGTTTTCATCAATAAAATTGATTGTAATGGCTCATATTATCCAAGGGATTGGGAAAGGGTAGCCATTACACATCAATGCAACCCTACTCCCCCAATGGGAGAAGATTTAAGGTCTTAGAATAAGTTTCTTTTAAGCTTTCGTATTTATTTCATGTTTGTTTAATGGTTTTTTTGGTTTTTGAAGCTTTCAAACATCTCATTGGGATCATGGATTAGGGGATTAAATATAGTTTAAATTCATTTGGATCTGGTGTGTTTAAATTCGTACTATGACTATGATCATAAGGATATCATTAAATATTTGGTTCAACAGAAGAATCTTCCCATTGAGGATGCAAATTGGGAGGGCACATTAATTTTTGATCATCCAAATTTGATTTTTGTAGGGAAAGCAATTTTGAGTGGGGTGGACTTGTCATGTCCACTTTTTGTAATGATTTATATTATAGACCAAAATACCTAGTATAATTTTATGTGTTATTCCTTTCCTTCCCCCATGTTTTTCTAAGGTCCTTGAAGTTTGAGGGCATGTTCAATATTCTAAGTGTTTGTCAATTGTTAGAGTTTCAAAGCTCCTCACTTTGGTATGCCTTTCTACCTAAGTTAATTTTTTCTTAAGACCCTTCAATGCCATACTTTTGTACTTATCCTTATTTTCATGTCTTTCACTCAACCCTCATTAGAGTGTCAAATTTTTCCTTCCCAAGGTACCCTTGTCATATCATCCCCTACTCCCTACTATTTACTTAATATTTTTACTAATTTATTTTAGCAAAGTCAAACTCGGAACTTTACTTCTACTTGATTATTTATTTCTTTTCATGCTCAAATCCTAAACTCCATCAATAACTACACACATCTCATTGGATTGAAACATTTTCTCATCCTTTTATGTGAGTACTTTATCTTAAGAGTCTCTAATATTCGACGCTTGGTAACTTTAAGCATATCCTATCAGTGTTGGAGGTGTGGGCTTACCTTAAACATGACACCATGTATGCGTTATTCCCAATCTTTAACACTTTCCACTATCATATTTCATTGAGATTGCTTGTTCATACTTCCCCTCATCTGCCTACCTTTAGTAGAAGCTCATTGCCATCTGTGACCTTTGAAGTTTGAAACTCCCACCATTTATCATTGTTCACCTCACCCACCTCCATGCATGTCTTAGAGCACCATTAATGCTTAGTTTTGACATCATAACTTTCAGAAAAGGTTCCTCTTCTACCCAAAAACATTATTTGATCCTTAGGGTGTAGATATACATGTACCTCTAGCTATGAAGACAAAGAAAAAGGCCTTTTCTATCATTAATTCTATGGTTAGGTTCTTGACACCTAGAAAACCTCACACCATTATTATAGATATTTTCAAGTTGAGAGAAATGCATCCCTATGCCTTTCAAGTACAACTGTACACATGTGGGCAAAATTTCACATGTGATGTAAAAGAAAATGATGCCTAATAGGAATGTATGTCCTTGGACACATGCCATTCTAGTGTTGGAGGACATTAATGTAGATCTCAACATTTTTTTTTGGGATTATTAAGGGTTTAGATCTTTCATGAGATATTATTGTGAATACATTCTAAAAAACCCTAACTAGAGAACTATTTGAAACCCTTGTGTTTGAACACCCAAATTTGAGGATGAAAACCCTCAAATTTATAGATGATAATAGGATACAAACCCTTTGACTATGTGTGTTAGAGGATAAAACTCCTTTGTCCTGTTGCCTTTGTTTTCAATGGAAACTTTTCACAATAAAATATCTCAATGGGTCACTCTTAAATATAAATACATCAAGTGTTTTTGGTGTATAGATCACGCATTTGCTCAAAATTGTCATCCCAAAGCCTTTGTCATAGATCACTTGCATCATGTTATTCTCAAATGATTCAAGTTTAATTGTACCAAAACATAATGTTTGACTCCGAGTTCAAGGATAGATGTTTGTTGTTCTAGTTTGAGTCTAGGAGTAATTATGCAGAATGGTGGGATTTTAAAAAACTATTAAATTTCAAAATCTATGAGAGATGGTGTAAATTCCTTTTTTAGAGATGTTCTTGATGATATTTTGCCTCATGTGACCAGTTTTTGATTCAAAATGCTTTACAAATTATGAAATATTAAAGATTCAATTTTTATGAATCAAATTATGAAAACTATAAAATTCAAGATTATATTCAATCAAAATAGTTATATTTCTAGATTTTTGATATTAATGAACAAAGTTTCGTGATAAAATATAGATTGACAAATTTATCAGACAAATGCTTAAGAACTGTGAGTGTCGATGCAAAATTATTAACTTCCCCAAATTCCCAACACAAGTTATGAATCCCTTTCCAAATTCCAACGATGAAAGTCTTATCGGAACTTTGGTGCAACTTATTAACTCCACTAAAACGCCGACTAGGGAAAATCACAAGCTACTTGTGAGGTTATGAATCGACGGTTAAAAATCTACCTTAAAATACCAACGGGAAAGTTTGAAATTATGAATCGACGGTTAAAAATCTACCTTAAAATACCAACGGGAAAGTTGGAAATTAGGAATCGCTCTTAAAACTTTGATAAAGAAAACAATAGAAGCACATGGTTATGCTTTACATCCAAATGTCAAACTTAATGTCTTCTCGAAAAAGGAATTGATTGTTGAACGCCGAACAAAGAAAACACATAATAATAAAAAATTTCAATCAGTTTGGAAACTCCTCACGAAGACTCAAATAGTGAAACAAGGCTTGGCTTAATCGGTAGTTCGATACAAGTTCTTAAGTCACTGTTGTTGATAATAAGGGAAAAACGAGTATTTTCAAACATTGTCTTGTAGGGTTGTTAATTCCTTAACTCTAGTATTAATCGATAATTTGATATCGATTGGCAAGTATGTGAAGGTTAATAATCACTCATAATAAGGTGATGAATGAGGTAGTTATTTTAACTGCCCAGTAAACTATGCATTCCAAGGATGAATGTGTTAAGAAAAGAAAGATTTTAAGCTTTCATATAATATACTATCCACGACTAAAATAAAAGATTTAGAACAAGGTATAGCCGTCCATTGAAGCATGAAGGAATATATATTTACATGAAAGAGTATGGTTAGAAATATGTCAATAGAATTCTATGCAAAACGTCCAAGCATGCACAAGATGTGAAGCCAACTTTTACACCAGTACCCTCACACTTGTGTAGCGATGGGAGGAGTGAAATAAGTTTATGGCATCAACCAAAAAATAATAGAATGGGGTTTATGTTAGATATTATAGAGTTGTGATTGCTCTCATAGACCTCAAAAAGATGTCATTTGATGGATCAATTTTAGAAACTTTCAAGAAAATGCAGTTGAAAAATGTAGCATCAAATTTTATAATATTTGTAAACATTCTCTCTGTATCAATTGTTGAGAAACAAGGTGAAGGAAAGATACAATATGAACTTATGCAAGTGAATTTAGATCTGAAAAATAGATTACCAAATCAGATTTAAATATGTGATTGCAACATACATCACAATATAAAAATCAACAAACAAAATGTGACTAGATTTACGTGAGGAAACCCTTTTAGAAAAAAACTCCACATGAGAAAAAAGGGAAATTATATTATTAATCTTTGAATGAGAGTACACAATAATGCACTTCACTCTTGATCTTTAATCAACTCAACAACACCTTGTTACTTCCAACAACTCAACATAAAACTACCATCTCATGGCTCCAATTTATAGAACTTGTGGAAGGTAAAACAACAAATGGTAAACCAAAACATGAGGTACAAAACTACCCGCAAAAACCCACGCCCCTTTTCATGGAAAACCAAAAGACAATAAAATATTAAATGGAATTACAAGACTCCCCAATGGACGCCTAGCCCATAGCCTATCCAACTCCTGACTTTTCAGATGCTCCGATGACCTTTTTGATTCTTGATGGAACACCAATGAACACCTTTTCTTCTCCAATCTTGGGCACCCCATCCAAGACCTTCCAACTTCCAATATGGATGCCTAATAAATATGCCTTATTCATTTTTAAGTGTAACCACTATTGAAATTAAATCCTCTCTTTAAAATATAATTAGAACATGCCAAAATTTAATACTTTTCTCTCATGTCCCCTAAAACACATTCAAAAGAATGTTGGAGACATACAAATGATCTAGGATTACAAGGTTAATGCCACCTTATCCTAAAATTATCCCACTTGACATTATACATTGTAATTACATCCGATAGATACAAATAATAAAACCAAGTATAATGATCAATGCCCATGGCCTTCCAACACCTAGAGAACTTATATGTGGTCACTAGCTTGATAAGAGAATCTACAACATTATCCAAAGTGTCAACCTTTTCAATAAAGACCTTACCATTTTCAACCATTTCTTGCACAAAGTGATACTAAACATCAACATTCTTGGTAAGAGCATTATACATAGGATTTATGGTAAAAAATAACACTTTGACTATCATATCTAATCCTCATTGTCTTGCAATCAAAACCAATGTCATTACCAAGCCTTTGTGACCATACCGCCTCCTTAGAGGCATGTGTAGCAGCCATATATTGTGCTTTAGTGTTGGACAATGCAATTGCAAGCTATCTTTTACTCATCCAACTCACTACACCTCTATGTCCAATGAATTGACCACATCATCAGTACCATGATAAACCAAACAATAATTATAAGTACCTTGCAAATATCTAAACACCCTTTTAACAAAAGTCCAATGCTCTCTACCAGGGTTAGACATAAAATTGCTTAGAACTCCCACTGCTTGGGCTATATCTAGTCTAGTGGAAACCATTGCATACATCAAACTAATAATGACACTAGCATAAGGAACCATAGACATATCCTCAAAATCATCATCAGAATTAGGACACATATCTAAGCTCAAATTAATACCAACCAAAAATGGAATACTAACTAGCTTACAGTTGTAGACACTGAAAAAATGTCCTAGGCTTGCTAACACCATTTTTCCATTATCTAAGGTCATATTTCTGCTATTAATTAAAAAAGTTTTAATTATTTAATTAATTTCCCTATTACTCTTGATTAATTAAATAAATTATATTATGTCACTAATGTCTTTCTTCTATAATTAAATAAACTTTATTTATTTATTACCACTTTCTACTATAATTAAATAATTATGTTAATTATTCATTTTTAGCTTTTTTTGTCACAAATTAATTAAATCTTATTTAATTAATCTTAATTTTTTTAGGTAAAAGGCATTAAAGCCTATATATAGATATATTATAATAGAAAAGATTACACCAGTCTGTAAAATATGATCAAAAATTGCTAAAAGAGATCAAAATTGGCAACAGGATTAAGCTATACTTCCAACAAACTATCCATGACTTCATTCTAACAGGACATATACAGTCTATACTCCTTATAACAACCATAGATATATCAACCGTAAACTATTTGAAAAATCAAAACAAGAAAAGCATTAAACTACTACTCCTCCATTCGGTCTCCTTCATTCACTGAATTTTCATCTTGACCTTCAGCTAACCCTTGAAAGCGATTTTCATCAAAGAAATCAAAACCAATAAGTGGCTCCTTGCCTTTGATATCTATTTGATCAGTGGATTTCCTTAGTTCAGGTGTAAAGAATGCATCAGGTGAAGAACCTAACACAATTCTATCTGGAGTCAACTCATTTCCTTCAATACCAGGTGAAGGCACTATAGTATCTGGAACCTGCTTCCTTTCCACATCAGCTGGTGTAGGAAAACTACCTCCCTCATCATCAACAACAAGAATTAGATTGCGAATAGGGTGAGGAGTATGCTCGTGAAGGAAAGATATCGCATAGTACTTCTCCTTAATATCAAAGCTCATTGTTACACACAAACGCTTACCATTTTTCCTCAGCACCTTCAAAAGGAGATTATCATTTCTGTACTATAGAGCTAACTTTATTGCTTCAAATATTTCCTCAAAACCCACATGGTTTTTAACATAATCTCTAGAAAATAAACCTCCCAAGTACCCTTCACCAGAGAAAACATTATACCCTTGTACAACTTGCAACAAAGATTCGACATCAAGCATTTGGGGTTTGACAAATTTACTAACAATTGACTCCAATTCTAAAAAAGACTGAAAAAGATCTATGACATTTGAGAAGAACACGGAGAGAACCTGGGAAGGAAATATTAACCTTCAAACTCTAGGGCTTGTAAGTTCAAATCTGAGGATTGAACGCACATACTCTTCCACCCTAGGACAATCTACCTGAAACACCATCTCCAAGTCTTCATGTGTGAGATGCTCTTCAAACGGGCGCTCAGAAGGCTTTAATGGAAAACATACCCCAAAATTCCATGACCGAGACATCATTCTGGCCGAATTGGACACAACAAAATTATAGAGCTTATTTCTTCTTGAACCTTTAGAACTTTTGGGTGAAAAATTAGCTTGAGAGCCACCTTTTAAAGCCGAAATGAATTTGCAAGGAGGGATCATGACAAGCAAAGTCCACCAAGTTGATAGACATCTGCAAATGTGAAATCTCCTCCAGCATAGAGAAAATTAATGTTGAGTGCCTTGAAAAGATTAAGGTACCTGCAAAATAGAAAGCACATTAGAAAAACAAGGAATGACAACCAAGTGTCCCGCTGGAGAAAATCGTGGCAGCTAGAAAACTCGTCCTCCATTCAATTTTCTGACATAACCTTGAGGCTCTAAATGATACTCATCATTACAACTTAACCTTGGCAGCTGAAGGAATGTTTACACGATTATGGAGAAAATCCCATCGTAAATACCATCATTATTTAAAGCTGATGAGACATGACAAGCAAAGCCGATGTAATTCCCATTATAAAAAGCCATTAATATTTAAATTAATCCTCATCCATTTAGAACGCTAGATTGACCCATGTAGATTTACCGAGCATGACCTGTATTCCACCAGTAATCACTGCCACACTAGATTGTCGATAAGACAAGTAGACATCTTTTTAAATCAATAATTACGGGCCGACAAACTAGCGAGACCTGATATAGTTTCATTTACTCCACATGATCAATTTCCACTTCATATCAAGTTTCATAGTTTGCAATATAACTCGTTTGAGCCAAAAAAATTAAGCTGAAGAAGATTTTTTTGACAAAATTATTTCTTGAAGGTAGGGAAACCTCATTAAATCTTCGTCATGTTTTATGATTATATGCTCTTGGTGGTCACAAGCCAGGTTTGCAAAACCATCAGCTAGTTTATTTCCTTCTTTGTAGGTATGAGAGATGTAGATATCTTCAAAGGTTGCCAACAAGATCCAAGATTTCTGGAGAACATATATTATTTTCCACTTACATATACTCTTTGATTTGCATGCATTGATTATCAAGAGCGAGTCACCTTCCACATACAATTTATTGATGTTAAGTTCCTTTGCCAAAGATAAACCTGTTAATATAACTTTATCTTCGACCATGTTATTTGTACAAGGGTGAAGATGGATTTAATTAATCTTATTGTTTCTCCCACTTTTTGAATTAAATTACTATTTAATCAAAAAGTTAATTTACTTTTTTTCTTTTGTATTTAAATAATATTTCCATTATTTTAAAATACAATTTCCCTCTCAAGTTGAAGTGATTTTTTGTGAAATCAGATAATTTCCTCTTGCTCTTTCACTTCTGATCTTATCCCGTCTCGTCTCAATTAATTTCAGCCATGGATCGAAATAAAAATGAGTTAATCTCATCCATCCATTTTGCATTGACCTCTCTATAAATAACGTTGTTATTTATCATTTTGATGGATTTAGAGTTTATAACTACATGTTGTTGAGATAATATTTTCTTCAGTATTTTGCTATCATTTACTTTAGGCTATATTCAAATCTGAGGGCAAGCATCATTTAGTTGCAAAATGGAGAAGAGCTATGGAGATAATTCAATGAATGCATGAAAGATTGAATGATATTATTTTGTTTTGTTTTATGCTTTTATGTTTTCATTGTCCTCGATAGTTTATTAGGGTTTTTGTGTTTATTGATCTAATATGCTTTAAACTTGAAAATCTAACCTTGATGACAGATGGTGAACCTACGTGAAAGAAAATAAATCTGGAGGAAAACAAAGAAAAGATAAGGATGAAGTCATGAGCCAGAGAGCCTTTTTGTCTAGATAAATCAGTTTCCATTGAATGATCTTTTGATTAAATCCTCTGTTGCGATTTAATAACGATTTTCTTTCTCTCACATTTTGGCTTTTGATATTGAAGACAAATTCCTTAAGGATCAATAATATAGGATTTTGCAGATTGATTGTACTATTCATCTCATCATAAATATGATTATCATCGTAGCCGAGCCGTGCCTTACAGGTTTGCATATTGTGCATGCATAAATGATTATGTTGTAGACTAACAATAGATTTTGGATAGTTAATTATTTTGAAAAAAGGTAATATTAGCTATAAATGTAAATAAATTTTCTTACCCAAGTCAAGATGATGAGGTTTCTTGCGATGTTGTAAAATCAAGATTATACCAAACATTTTTGTTTGCATGATAGTTTCTAAAGCTTTTAAAACAAGTTTATTTGTACATATAATATTATCATTGTCTTCCATGTGATCACCATAAGCGAGGGCAAAAGGTTATCCATTCCACGTGGCATGCCTACAATTCCACAATTACATAGGAAGGCACATGAGCATTGGCTGTAGTAGGCGTTGACCTGCGAGTTCATTACTGGTGCCTTCAGAACCTACAATGAATTTATTTTGACCATGCAATGGGGAGTTATGCTGCTGGTTTGACCTTTTATGAATAGCAAAGTTGTGGTTGTGTGGTATTTCTGACAGTTTTCTTTTTTTCTGTAACGAAAAATCTTTACATGTCACAATGCATATATAGAAAAAATTATTTTCCTTTCAATAAAGACCGCGAGCCTGCTCTCTATTTCTGTCAAACTAGAGTATTCTAGAATAACCAGACTGATAGTAGGCGCCAAATTTCTACTTTGTAATAGTGTTCTTGCTGACAGAATCATTGCATATAAATCTTGATCTTTCATTTTGCTTCATCAGCCAAGAAAAGTTGGTGTGCTACTTCCAGCTTTTGATGGCTTTGCTGCTCTTCACGTTTTGCAACTTCTCTGTGAACTTTTGGCAACATCAAGCAAATGTTTGCAGTAGTCTATCTTCTTCTCATCAAAGCCATGTGTATGAGGGCTTACCACGACTGATAGTTGGCTAAACACATGGAGTGCATTCATAAAATCTGATTTAGTATAGATTTTAATTTTAGTTTTAGTTTTAATTTAGATTAGTTTTTTTTTTATAAATTAGATTACTTAAGTTAATTTAAATTAATTTTAGTTTTGATCAGTAATTAGTTTTGTTAGTTTAATTTAATTTTAATTTTAGTTTAGAGCAATTTAAATTAAGTTAGTTATGACTTTAGATTAATTTAGAATAATTAATATAGGTTAATTTTTATTAATTTACTTTAGTTTAGATTTAAATTTAGATATAGATTTTTTCTAATTTAGTTTAGATTTTTTTTAATTTAGTTAGATTTAGATTTTAGATTTCAGAGTTTTTCTAATTTAGTTAGATTTAGATTTTTGAGTTGGTTTAGTTTTTAAATTAAATCTAAAAAGATTTTAAATTAAATTTAGATTTTAGATTTTTCTAATTTAGTTTAGATTAACTTTTTAATTTACACTAATTAGATTTTTAGATTAGATTAATTTTGTTTATTAATTTTTATTAGCTAGAATAAATGTTAGTTTTCTTTTTTTTAAAGTTTAGTTTTCTGATTTTGAGGCTAATTTTGTTAATTTGGATTTTGTAAGTTCGTATGTCCAAGACTTGAAAACAAAAACATAAACTCTTGTTTGTCGAAGAACAATGACTCAAACTATTAATTAGTGTGTTGCAGGTTCGATTGTGAGAGAATCTATCTTGAAACATTGTGTCTTCTTTTTTATAGATTAAATCATATTTAGATTAGTTGGTTTAAAAAGAACTTGAGTGTTTGCTTCGACATCATAAGTGGGGTTAACATTAACAAGTGTTTGTTGTGTCTTGTGGTTTGTATTTTTGTCATTGAATGCATATGCTCTTCTCTCACGCCACTTGGCGGTCTTGAGAATCAAAAGAATTCCTTTGAAATCTTGTATAACCACCCACACATTTTGATTTGGATTTAAAATGAACATTATGCAAATGTGAGAAAAAGGTGCTGTGTATATGCTCTCTCCTTGCATTTCATGTGATCTTGTATATCAAAAACAACATACTTATCTTGCTTTTGTTTACCTTTAGAGGGGTTTTCCTCGCAAGAGGCAATGACTCCAACCGGTTTTTCGCTCAGACCGATATATAAAAGGATAAGAATAAGGATAAGTCCTCATGGTATGTAGGCCTTAGCCGTATAGTGTCATTCAGAATGGGGTACTACCGTAAAAAGTATAAGCACTCCTAATAAGGTGATTAAAACCTTAAGTGGCTTGTTAGATTCTTGTAAGGTGCTATGTACCCGAGTATTGACTATGAACCTTTGTTTTAGTGGCCAATTTTTTTTTTACTTATTAGCGCATGAATGGTTGTTCTGAAACTGCCCCACGTTTTCACTATTCATGTGTAGAGACAAAAAATATTCTTTGGGGAATGAGACTTGGTGTGCTCAAGAAGTGTGTGTCGTGTAAGGGGGAGCCAACACCACCAAGTCTCTAGTTGTCTGCCTTGTTTAAGTGGATGGAGAAATCCAAGTGGGGATCTAGTAGGTAGTATCTCTTCCCATCCTAGGTTGTGCAAAGTGTTTTCAAAGTGTGTCATTTCACATCAAGATCAAATTCAAGACATTGTGTTTTATGTGTATATTCAAAGCAAACAAACACCACACCCAAAACCGACAATATTTCAACCTCAAAACAAACTAGGCCTACATATCCAAAACAATCTTGACATTCAAATTTGTTTAGACCAAGGACTTGCTTACCTCATCTCTATCATTATCCATTCATCCATCACCTCATCCTTTTTCATTAAACATTCTCCATAGGTCAAAAATTTAGGTCATCCTTTTAGCTTGCATAAACCTCTTGCATAAAACTTTTGATTAGGAAGTCCATCAAACTTATATTAGACCATAGCTTCAAATCTATATTCTCTTGACCTTATCTTTTAAACAATAATCATCCTAGTCTTCATCATTCAGGTTGGTTCCTCAACTCATTAGTCCAGTTTGAGACCACCTTGTTAACACATCTTATCAGCCTTTACTTTACCCAAGGTCATTGATAATCAGATTAGTTTTTATACCTATCTTAGTTTGATTAACAGCCGTATCTTAGGTTGCCAAAGGTTTTATCCTTCATACTAGGTCATACTATTCTATCCCTTCATTCCATACTTTGCATACCTTAGTCATAGACTATCACCACCTTAACTCTTAATCTAGGTATTGTTATTAGGCATCCCTATATATTCAAAAGTACAAAAAAAATATCATTTAGGTTGCATACCTTAGGACTAAGTCATACCCTTGCATTGTCATTAGCTTAGGCTTCATAGTTCATCACATCATCCAACTTCCCTTTGTGAGTCCTTTTATGGTAGAAACAAGGTCACAAAGGAAAAGGAAGGAAATGGATCTCTACGACAAAAAAATATTTGAGTTAGAGGACCTTTATAACCACAAAAGCAACTTAAACTTTGGTACATCTTCTAGTGAACCACCCAAGAAATCTACCAATCCTTTTGAAAAATTCCTCACAAGAGACTAACATGGACAAGTAGTTATAGAGGAAGTTGAAGCAACTACCCAAAACCCAAACATTGCATCACTTGTAGATGAGATAGTGCTATTGGACCCCCAAAGGTTCTTGACTAAAATTTTGCATAGTGGTTCCAAACTACCTCATGGCTTTGATGTGAACACACTACAAGAGGCACCCACCCCAAACCAGAAAAACCCAGGACTCAACATGTTTACATATAGTGGTTCCAAGACCCCACAAATAAATGCTTTTATGCCACAAGGGGCTTCAACTCAAACTTCCACCTCAATTCCTGCACCCTTATTTGGAATGCAGCCAATGACACAATTAGGGACATAATCCACAATGTAACTAATGGCACAATCCCTAACACAATCCATTTCACAACCTCTTGGTTCGACACCTAACCCATTTAACACAATGAACACATCTTCAAATCCATTTGGAGCATCAAGTACCACAAACACCACATCACCAAATCTATTTGGAACATCTACGGCCTTGAACACCATGTTATCAAATATTTTTGGCACAAATAAAAGGACCAGAGTTCATGTTCATGGAACTAACACAAACACTAATTTTCCACAAGGTCCTAGCATTAAGGTTCCCCAACAAGTAAATGCACAAGGTTCACTCCAAGTTAATAGCCAATATACACAAGGTCCAAACACTTCCAATCCTCTCCAAATGAGATCCAATACCAACACCTCCTACATTACACAACAAATCCAAATTCCAATTCCAACTCAAAAATTCACACCACAAATCCAAACTCCAAACAGAACTCAAACATTCACACCTCATGTCAACACCAACATACCATCCCACACAAACATTAGATTACAAAACACGAGTTTAGGACCTTACCAAAATACAATTGTAAATGTCGTAGGCACAACACTAACACCATATGATGTCCTATCCAATCAAATTTTTGCTTTGGAAAAGCAAGTAGAAACCATGACACTATCAAACAAGAAGACTTACTCTATCCAAGAGTTATGTCCTTACCCATTTGATATGATATTATACATACCTCCTCTTCTTCCATATTATTTCATGCCAACTTTACCTAAATATAAAGGAAGCGGAAACCCCATTGAGCATGTGAGGGAATTTCATATATCCTTGATTGACATTGCTTTAGAACAAACATACTTAATGAGACTATTTCCTAGGAGTCTCATAGGACATGCTTTAGAATGGTTCACCCACCTATCGGTAGGCATACAATCATGGGATGAACTTGGTGATAAATTTATCACCCACTTTTCCTTCAATATCGATAATGACATCACTATTGCTACCTTATGTTAAACAAAATAAGAAGAGGGTGAAGCTTTCATAACATTTTTCTTGCGATGGAGAACAGGGAAAACTTTAGTGGCGAATCTTCGCCAATTGGCGAATATTTGAAATCGGGACCTCCAAAAATGGCGAATAATACAAACTAGAAAGGATGTCGAATCACCAGGTTTTTACAAAAAAATAAATTTGTTTCGATTAATTCGCCAATGCATTTATTTTTAATGACGCGTCATCAGAACTAATTCACCAGTAGTTTATACTATAAATACAAATATTACTTATATTCGCCAGTAATTTTTATATTCTTACAATTAATTTTTGGGAATTATCGCCACTAATAATAGTTTACCATTTCATTTTAGGGATATTTTAGCCTTAAATAGATTTATTATTTATTGCCATCTATTATCTTTTTAATTGAATGGCTGCAAGTGAATTCCGTGACTTTATTCGCACGTGCTTTTTAAAAAGGTTGTTGAGTCTCGAAATTTATTTTGGGCCACACGATTAGATTTGATCATGTGGCCCAGAACAAATTTCGAGACTCAACAACCTTTTTAAAAGGCATGTGCATATAAAGTCACGGAATTCACTAAGTGCATATAAATTGTTGTATCGGCAGGACATCCCTAAGTGTCTCACCGATGATGTTCACTCACGCCGATATTCACTCATGGAATGAATTTGCACTGCAGCCATCTGATTTAAAAGCTAATCGATGGTAGAATTTTCAAGTTTCATTTAGTCTTAATTTTCAAGTGATTTTTTTTAAAAACTCTTCATCCGTGTGTGCTCCAATGCATTTTCAATAGTGAATTTATGCTTGGTGGCGAGGGGCTTTGCCCCTCAACCCCGCCTGTATCGCAACAGGAGAGCACTGGGGCCATTGTCCCCGGACCTCGCGAGGGTGCGTTGCCCCCTTGACCCCCACAAGGGGCGCTGCCCCTTGACCCCGCCGGTGGCTACCTTCCCTAGGCCCCTACTTCAATATTAAAAAAAAAATAAAAAAAATGGGGGAACTGCGCCGACCAACTATGCAAATTTTTAAAGGAGAGATTCGCCATTGTAATTAATTATTTTACTGATTATTCACTAGGATTCACTAGTGTGATTATTTTTTTTTACCAATTATTCATTAAGATTCACCAGGATTTTACAAATTTTTGAATAATCTGCATAAGATTCGCCAACGAAAATTAATAATTTTCTCAAATAAAAGGGAAGATTCTCCAGGATTTTACACCTTTGCTGAGTGGGGGGGGTTTCTTAAAGTTATCCCTGATGGAGAAGTTTAGCTAGCTACTATCCTGTTGAAATTCCTGAAAAATAGAAAATTATCTTGTTTGTGCAAAACCTAAACACAAACTTAAGATATGCATTGGAAACCAATTGTTGTTCCACATTTGCTGACCTTGTTGAGAAAGGGGCCATCCTTGAGAAAACCCTTATTGATAAAGGGGAAATTAAAACTTATACCAAAACACAAAATGTCCAAGGAACATCAAATGATAAAAACAAGTTTTGGTCTCATAACAAGAATGTAACAAACTATGTAGTCATAGATTCCAAAGATGTGAATAGAACAGGTCCCATATTGAATCTCAAAGCACCTAACACAAACAATAACACACCATATGTTTCCAACCAAGTAGCTAACGTGATACAAAATAATCAAGAACGGGGACCCCAAGACAACCAAGGCAATACCCACAAAGAAAATACACTCCTTTACTAGAACCAATTGAATTTGTCCTAAAGAAGCTACTACAATAAAATGTTATACAACTCCAAGAGCCCAAACCATATGACCCAGGACAATTCAAACCCTCTTGGTGGGATGACAATGCCTTTTGTGACTACCACCGCATCAAAGGGCATAATACCTCGTCATGCCGTCAATTGAAGAACAAGATTCAAGACCTAATAAAAATAGTACCATAAAGGTCGAGGGACAAAAACAAACCTCCAATAAAGACCATACGATTTTCAAGAATCCATTGCAAGACCAAGGTTCCAAAAACCCCTCCAGTTTGGGTCAAAAGATAGACAACCATGCCAATTATACCAATGACTCTTTTGACTACACAATCATTAACCACATTCGAATTGCCAATGATCATATTAAAACAATCACCATTAATAAGCAACCTGAATGCACCATTACTACCCACAAGGCTAAGGTTACCATATTTGGCCCTCCTCCAAAGCAGCCACAATCTAAAGCCCAATACAACCTTGTTGACCAATTGGGCAAGACATCCGCACATATTTCCATCCTTGAGATTTTGCGCATATCACATAAACACAAAGCTATCCTTGATAAGGCTCTAAAAGAAACCTCTATCCCTACTGACTTGAATGCCAATTGATTTGAAGTCATGGTTGGATATTTGGCCAACTCCCACCATGTCTCTTTTTCTAACAAATATTACTCTACACCCAAGTCAAATCATAATGAACCATTACACCTTGAGGTCTTTGCCAACAAACACAAGGTCAGATGAGTCCTAGTAGATGGTGAAGCTAGATTGAACATTTGCACTTTAAAACTAGTGAAGGCATTAGGCCTCTCTGAAACATGTGTGGATACAACTAA
Organism: Sequoiadendron giganteum; assembly: GCA_007115665.2. Taxonomy (NCBI): domain Eukaryota; kingdom Viridiplantae; phylum Streptophyta; class Pinopsida; order Cupressales; family Cupressaceae; genus Sequoiadendron; species Sequoiadendron giganteum. The sequence goes on along the minus strand of CM021105.1, from coordinate 327,715,028 downwards.
GAGAATTGTCATCAAAGCCTATGATGAGGAAGAACATTCTTCTGAGGGCATTATCACACTTTCTATCAAGGTTTCACCTATAGTACTAGATATCACATTCCAAGTCTTGAATCTTGAACTACCATACAACCTACTCCTCAACTGACCACGAATCCATGCCATAAAAACCATTCCATCCACATACCATCAATATTTGAAGTTTCCTTACAATGGCACCAAAATCACAATCATTAGTGACCCTGACCCCTTTTAGTATTGCACAGATTTGAGGGGGGTCCCAGAACACCAAGTGCCTATAAACTGTGAAGCTACAGTGTCCACTCCATTCAATTACATTGACCCATACACTTTGAATAAATCCTCCATGTCCACCATTCCATTCATCGATCTTGAGATTTAGATCTAGGACAAGGGGTGTGGGGAGTATCATATGAACACTTCCTACTACATCACTAAGTTACCAAAGTCTCCAAAGTTCAATGGAAAACCTGCCTATGAGATGGAACCTAAAGTTGTCATTAAAATTCCTCCCACCACCACCTTCACAAACTAGGGAGAGTTAAACAAAGAGGACATTGATGATATTTCAGATTGGATTTACCTAGATGAGGAAGATCTAAAGCCACTATTGACAAAACAATATGGTAAAGGCTTTGAGTTCATGAAACAAAAGGGTTATGATGGGATCAGTGTACTCAAAATACATAAAAATGGAATGAGAGAATCCTTGATGCCTCTTAAGCAACCAAAGAACTTGGGAATAGGGTTTGTACCAATTAATATTGGCACTTCAAGTACTAAGGTGCTTCCACATAAGGACACGAGTGCTTTAAAAGATGTTGAGACATCTGTAAATCCTACTAACATCTGTTATAATGACACCAACTCTAATAAATGTGAGTGGGATTCTTGTACCACTAGTGGCTATGAGATTGACCATGTCTTTCATGAGTCTGATACACCCCACCCATCCTTTACTAACCTTGTGGATATTAATATTCACACGATTCCTTTCACAAACTTGATCCACCAAAGACCACAAAAGAAAGAGCATGGATAGAATCCTTTTGGGACCTCGATAATACCTCCATATTTACCCTATCTGTGTTGAAATGTGATGTTGTTGATTGTTGTCATTGATGTAAACATATCTTGGTTGATTGATTAAGGTTAAGTTTTGATGCTTTGGTGATCCGGATTGGCGTGCTTCGAATGTTGTGCTGTGATGATCTATCTTTGGTTGTGTCGGTCTTGGTCCCATTCTTTTTATAACATAATGAGATACACTCTTATGGGTCCAAATTGATCTGAAAATTGGCTAACGTGCTCTAGAACATTGTAACATGTATATCCTATTCTTTGGTTCCAAATATCATGGTTACTATGTAGCATGTTGATTTGAGTGAGGAGGTTCTGTATGGTCCATGTTTCATTCCTTTCCATTGCAAGAATGTTTTGTGGTGACCTAATTCAAATTTTTTTTGGACGACTTAGGAGATTATGAAGGAATGAAATGGTATAAGTAAAAGTTGATTCTATTCAAGAAATTAAGTGTGGTGAATGCGAATCTAAAAATCCAAATATTGTTTGACCGAAGGCAGTAGACAGTGAGATTCTTCCGGTGTGACTGTTGGTGATAGTTATTTCCAATGGTGGATTCCCTTTCATCATTCTTCTAGAAGTGATCCTTTTAATCTTTGGCTATAATAGCTGGGCAGTGAGCCCACCAACAGTGATCCTTACCTGTAGTAAGCACTTTGGCAATGAACCCTTGTAAAAATCACCTTAACTACTATCACCTTAACCAGTGTTTTATAATTGAGAATTAGCATTCTCTATGGTTTTTCCCATCTTGGGTTTCCACGTAAATTTTGGTGTTCTTTGTGCATGGTGTTTTTAAGTGCTTTCATGTTCATATCTATTTTAATTACTATCTGATTAATTTAAGTTTGCTCCAAATTAATTAAGGTTAGGAAAATTATTTTATGATAACTGATTCACCCCATCTTAGTTATCCAAATTATTCAACAATTGGTATCAAAGCTTTGGTTCCTTGAATAAGAGCTTAACCGCTTGAGGTAGATTCAATGGTGCACAAACTAACAATCCCCATGTATGATGGATCTTACTATAGTTTTTGGAAGGTGTAGATGAGAGGTTACCTAATTTATCTAGGCTACAAGACTTGGAAAGCTGTTGAGATACAATATGTTGAACCGACAAATGATCCTTCTAGTGAGGATGAGATTTTAGCCTATGAAGAGAATGAGAAGGCACGGTATGCAATCTTTAGTGCCTTATCTAAGTCTGAGTTAACAAAAGTTATTTCATTGAGCACCACTTATGAAGTTTGGGAAAAGTTGAAAGAAATCTATCAAGGAAATGATAGAGTTAAATTATCAAATAAGTTGACAACTAAGTGCAGATATGAAAACTTGAGGATGGAAGAAGGAGAAGATATAGCAAGCTAATTTTAGGGAGTTGACAATGCAATAAATGAAGTCAAAACTCAAGGAGGCACTTTGACAAATGAAGATGTTATAGAGAATATTCTGACGACCCTTCCAAAGAGCTAAAATGATAAGATCTCAGCTATTAAGGAATTTTATGATATGAAGAAATTCACCAGAGAGAAACTATTTGGCACCTTGACCACGTTTGAGATGAGGAAATTTGGAAAAGAAAAGGAGAAATCTGAAACAACCTTTAAATCCACAAAGACAGAAGAAGATCTGGATATTGAAAGTTCATATGAGTTGGAAGCAAACTTCACAAGGAAACTGAAGAAAGGTACCAACAAGTATAAAGGTATTACCTCTTAAATGTTTTAGATGTAGAAAGATTGGTCATTTAGCAACTAAGTGTCAGAAGAAAGGAATAAGACAAAAGTTTAAAAAGATCAATAAGAAGGCCTATTATGTTAACGAGAATGCTAAAATTTTAGATGATGAATTAGATCATGAGGATTGTTTGTTTTTGGTGGAAAAGGATGAACCTATCTTTGATATCTCTAATATTTGTTTGGAATCTAATGATAACATTGAAGCTACATTATTCGTTAAAAACAAATAGAGATGAATGGTTGATTTATAGTGGATGTTTGAATCATATGATTGGTGATAAAAGTAAATTTGTGAAGCTTGAGAAATATTATGGAGGTTTTGTTAGATTTGGAGATGATAAAAATGACACAAATTGTTGGAATTGGTTCTATTACCTTTGATGGAAAATATAACACTAACAATGTTTACTATTGTAGACATGTAAATTTGACTTAACACGTATCCCACGACATTGAACAACATTGAACAACATCGAACAACATCAAACAACCTCAAACAACATCAAACAACAATGAACATCATCTTGCATCATCCCATAATGTCTTGGAACATCTCAAAATAATTTTGTAACATCTTGAAACCATCCCAGAATGAATTGAAACATCTCAGAATCATCTTGTAACATCTCAAAATCATCCCACAACATCCCACATCACACCACATCTAAACAACATCTAAAACCCTAATTCCTCTATTAATTGAATAATACAACATTATTTAATTAATTCACTTTTTCATCATTTTGAACAAATTAAATAAATTTTATTTATTTAATAAAGTCCTAAAAACCCTAATTCTGCTATTAATTAAATAAAACAACATTATTTGAAGAATTCACGTTTCATCATTTTGACTAATTAAATAAATCACATTTATTGAATGAGGTCCTAATCTCAATTTATTTTGCCTTGATTGATTAAATAACATCAAATATTTAATTACGTTGCTAAATCACCTTATCCCCCTAAGTAGATTAAATTATTAAATAATAATTTAATTACAACACCTTCCCTCCAAAATTTGAATAATTAAATCAAACTATTCAAATCAAATCAAACTAATGCAACTTTGTTTGCAAAAGTCAAACTTGATTTGCATGTTCAATCCAAAAAGGAATTAATTAATTAAATCAATTAATATTCCTCACCCACTTTCTAATTGAGTAAATTACGATTGCTGACTGAGAAATCTAATTTGTTAACTAATCAATCTAAATTGCTAATTGAGCAATCTAAGTTTTTAACTAATCAATCAAATTCCTAACTAAGCCATCAATTTCCTAACTAAGCCATCTAAATCCTGACTGATTAATATACAATCTTGATTGATCAATCTAACCCCTGAACGACCAATTTATTTCTCAATCACCCAAATTGTGCAATCAACTTTGCACAATTTTCTCATGTCTAAATCCTCTCAACACACTCTGACCATTGATTTGGATATTCTTCAAAATGATCTTGATCGCCCATTTCAAATATTATTTTCTATATTAAAAACCCCTTTCCTCACAAATAAGGATTGGAGAATCAACATCATTTGCACAATGAATTACTGCTGACATTGACAACCACCATTGTTAGTGCTTCAACCTCATTTCTTTGATCAACCAACATCAAAAAGTCATTCCTCAAGCTTTTGCACACAAACTTTGGAGGCTTTACGGTGATAAGAACAAACGAACATTGGGCGAATATACTCCACTATGGGATGGTAACACTATGATTTTTGTGTACATTCAATTATGTAATCATAGATTCATTTATGTATGTTCAAATAACTTAGTTTCATTTCATATGTGTAGGATTAGATCTTAGATTAATACGTTTGATCTTAGTTTAGATTCTTAGATTAGCATGTTTGATCTTCTCTGCATCTAACATTCTCCCCCTCACACATTTTGGCATGCCCAGTGGGACCTTTGTCCCCTCCTCTAACTTTTGTTTGAGCTGTTTTTAAAGTTGTAGGTCCTGGAAATGCACTTGACAGAGTTTTCTCGCACTGCCCAGAAAACTTGCACACTTGAATGACAAAAGAACCATGCACTTGCAACAAAAACCACACACTTTCCATGAGAATGGTGCACTTGCACCAAGACCGATGCTTTTTCTTCAAAACCTATGTATCTATTTTTAACAATGGTAGCATTTGCTCATAGATTTGAGCATCTACTTTTGATAGGGCGCTTTTGCATTTTTCTTTGAGCATTTGCTCTAAGAACTCAGTAGTTGCTCTGACAGACAAGTGCACGGATCCTGCACTATTGTAATGAATTTTTCCACTAACGTTTGCTTGTTTTTGAGTGTGTAAACAAATATTAACAGATTTTATGCAAGACTCAAGTGACATTAACTCGTTTGTTTGTAGGGAAGACGATCGGTCCAAGATTTTTAGATCCACAAATGGTTTTTTATTAATTTAGGAAATTGATTTTCGTGCTTTAAAAATAACAACTCAAACTCACATTTGTTTTTGGTGTTGTTAAAAAATTGAACCAAGTTCATGCTTTCTTAACTTAGGAACTCAATTTTGGTGCTCTAAAAAGAATAAAAATAAACTCACATTGGATTTTAGTGTTATTAAAATTGAATCAATTTCACGTTTTCTTAACTTAGGAACTCTCATTTTGGTGCTCATAAAAAGAACAAAAAAAACTTCAATTTTGGGATCTAAAAATGAACACCTTTCATGTTTTCATAATTAGGAACTTTAATTTTGGTGCATAAAAAGAGTGCAAATGATTTCCCTTTTGTTGATGCATGCTTGATTTACATTTGTTGACCAATTAAAGACCAAGAATATTTCCCTAGAAACACTCAAGTTTGGAGCATAAAATGAACAAGTTATTTCTTTTGTATTGTGCCATTACTATTTTTGACTGATATCCTGAATACTTCCTATTGGTGCAAATAAAAAGAACAATGTGTTTATGTTATCCCCAAATTAAAACCACTTGAGGTGTTTAAAAAGAATCAATTTTCTACGGATTGTTCATCGTGCATTCAGTGATTGACAAGCTGAAGTGTTTTAGCTTCTCCCCTCACAAATTTTGGCAATCTTGGGTGAGCAAAAGAACATTTTTGAGCTTTGCACTTTATTTTCAAGCTTACCTTAAAGAGGGGGCTTGCTTTGAGATACATCCCATGCTAGAGAACTCATTGCAAGTTCTTGAAGAACATTTATTGGTAGGCTATATCAAAAATTGTAAGAAAGTAGCTTCAAGCCATGCTGATAACAAGCTACACCTAATCCCATGCCTTAAGTGAAACATGAACAGTTAAAGAGCCTTAAGTGGCCAACGGGTGAGTGTTAGATTTCTACATTCACAATTATCACTAAGAACCAAATTATTTTAAAGGCCACCCTATTATCCAAAAACATTCTCTGAAAGTGTTGCATCAAAAATTACTTTCGAGAAGTTACTCGCCATGTCCGAATACAGACCCGCACCATAAGTTGCATGTAAAATCATCTCTTTGGAGCATGAGGCAAGCCTACCTAAGAGAATGGTTTCTATCCCCTAGGGTTGTAATTGCTTGTTTATGTTAAACTTTCCCGTTACATTCAAAACAATCTGACATCAAATATTGTGATTGATTTAAAGAAAAAGAACACATTCAAACAAACATTGAATAAGATGGTTGAACCATAAACAATTTGATTTAGTGCATACTTGTGAAATAAGACTTATGTTTTCACTCCTTGAAATGATTCTTCCTTAAAGGTTTCCAAACAATCTGGCTTTTATTTTAGGTTACATTAATCAAAGTAAACATTTGGGAACTATAGCTTATGTGTTGTGATTTCACAACTTGAGTTATAGACATGAAGGTCACATAAGTCCATGCTTGCTGAGTCAATCCAAGTGTTGTTTTATCACTTTTCATACTTCAAACATGGAGAAAAAGTTGAGAGAATTGTTTATAGGATAATTGTTCAAACCTGTTGTGCACTTTTTGCACACATGCCCCACTGAAAGCAAAGACCCTCTTTCTTGCTCTTTTTTGCTTTCGTTCTTGGTTTTTTGGTCCTTTGGTTTTTGAGGATTTGATTTCTTGGGCATGTGCTTGGATGTTTATCTTGCTTACGTGGATGGTACCCCTATGATATATATTGAAAACCTTAAGTTTTGGACTCATTCCAGGTTTTTCACTGCTCTCGGGAAAATCCACACCTGGCAGAATTCCCCGGTTTCCTTGAAAATCGAGTGACGACTGCTTTTCACTGTGATTAAGAGATTTTGGTCCTTCACGAAATTCCGTCATGACCGAATTTCTTCGAGGATCCATTGCCTTGTCGAATTCTCGGGTTTTGGTTTGACCTATCTTGTTGACTGCATTAATGCTCGATTGTATGATTTTTGCGATGGGTATTAATTCATTTCTTTTGGGAATTTTATGCCATTAGAGTTTTATCACTTGCTTTCTATTGGTCTGGAGTACTTGATCTTGACTGTTGTTTTTGGATTATGCATTTGGGATTGAGGTCGACTATTGCAGTTGGGTATTCCAGAAGCCATTTGCACTTTGCTTGGACTTTAAGGTTTCTTGCCATCTTTTGTTGTTTCAAATTTCTCTGTCCTCATGGTATGTACATGATGCTTTATCTCTTTTAATGAATGAATTGAATTACTTCATGATTTGTACATATGTGTTGTGAGTCAGAATGTTGATATGGTAGGGTTTGGCAATTGATGCTTGGGTTTCTGGTTTTCGTTTGGTGCTCCTTCATGTGGCTCGTGTTGCCTTGATTTTGCTTGTTGAGTGTGCGTGCTTCTGTACTGTTTTGGGTGTGCTTGGGGTTTGATTTCTTGCGTGTTTGGGCGTTGAATATCTCAAAACTGGGGGTTATCCCATTATGTTTGAGTGCTGATCCCACGTGAGTTTTCGAGCTTGTATTTCGATTTCATCATGGGGTAGCTTGCTTGTATTGGCCATAGCGAACCTTCTATAAACCTTGCAAACAAATGAGTTGAACCTAGGCTTATCCTGCACGCTCATGGTAGAATTTTAGGGTTTCGTGCCTAGGGAGTCACCAGTCCCTCTCAATTTACCTTAGGGTGAGTTTTGAATTTAAGGATGATCTGTAGGAGGTTCAAATGGAGCTAGTTTTAAGCTCCAGATCCTCAAATTTGTGATCGTTCGATCAATTTGAGTGAGGTCGAGGAAAATGTGGATATTCGGGTTTTCAAAGTCTTCGCGGAATTCCTTATCTACCGAAATTCCCTGAATTTCCGTTTTCTCTTTGGTTTCCCGAAATGTGCAATGATCCGGATTTCTGCCTGCCTCACAGATTTCCTCTACCTTCAGATTTCCCCAGTTTGTCAGTCTCCTTGTCAAATTCCCGAAATTGGGCTTATGTTGTGAAGATTACATTAGCTTCGCTGGAATCCGTGCCTTTGGGATTTTTCTGAAAGTTCTTGGTTCCTTCATTTTTTTCGAAATTTCTAAACTATTGCTATTTTTGTGGATTTCCGTCTAAGGCGGATTTTCTTGAAGTTTTGTTGAAAATGAAGAATCAAGAGATTGCATGAAAGTTTGCTTAATGATTATGCATTTGATGGTTGAATTTGAATTATATTAGGATGTATCATGTTGTTTCTTGGTTAATGATAGTCGATTAAGTGATTATTGGATGTATTTGTGCTTATTTTTCTAAAATCCGCCTGGTTTGGAATTTCTCGAAATTCCTCTCTGGCCTGGATTCCGCGGGAGGGCTGGAAACCCGAACTTTGAGATGGTTAATTTTTATGAGGTTTTCGAGCATTTTGCTTATCATGGGACTTGTATTGAAGATGAATTTGTCATTTGTGATTAATTAACTTGTGTTCCATGTGATCTTTATTATGGTTTCTTTTTTGAATGCAGGCTGAGTTAGGTAAGGCAATGACAAGTGGAACCAAGGGTAGAGTGGTGGATCCAGGTGTGGAGGGGTCTTTCATTTCAGAGGCAGAAAGAATCAAGATGGATATCAAAATCAGAATTCCAGAGAGAAAGCTGTCCTCCATTGGGTCAGGGGCCACTAATACAAATGTTGGATTGTGGGATTATGAAGAGTTCAAGACAAGAATGGTAGCACATGACCTTCCTCTGTTGGCCAAAAGGCCATCATGGAATACACTAAAGATAAATTGATAAATGATAGAATTCTTCCTTCCTCAAGAATCACAGAGCCTTGGGAATGGTTTGAAATTTTGCAGATAAGGCAAAAGGCTTTGAAGAAGATATATAAACATGGGAGGCAGATTGAAGACACCTTGACTGAAATCTACAATAAGTATATTTCCTCTTTGGAAGTGATGACAGGGAGAAAGCAATTTGAGCCAAAGCATCTTAGCCTGGAGCAGTTGAGAAAATGGTGGCGAGATGTGTATTCTCTGGTTAATGAGGGCCCTATCACTGGACATCAGTTAGATGATGCTGCAAATTACATTGTAGTTATTGAAAGATATCAAATAACTAAGGTAGATTGGGATAAAGTGGTGAAGCAGTCAAGAGATGATATCAAGTCCTTTGATAGGAGAACTAGGGTTTTACCTATGCCACCTATTGCCGACTTGGACAAGGTATTTTTGATGGTGCAGGATAAGGTGGAGTGTGCCAAGGACAAAGGGGGGAAGTAGTTAATGCAATTCTACAATAGAATTTGTGCTTCCCTATTATTTCTCCTCTTCCTTCACATGCATTGGATCGAGCTTTGTTGGAGACCCAGGCCGACTTGGATGAAATTGGTGCATATTGCACATTTCATATTATTTCAAATTTCTCTTGGATGACCTGTTGTGTGGTCGTTTATTATTGTAAACCCTAATTGGGCTGACATATCTTGGGGGGTTTCTATAAGTTTGGCGTTATGCCTCATTTGTAAGGGGTTAGTTAGACAGTTTTACATTGGAGCGAATTGTGATAAGAGCAAGAATTAGAGTTAGAATTTAGTTTATCTTTTCAAGCAAGTGTTGTAACAGAAGACTAGAATTGTTGCCACTTTGGATGATTTAATACAAGTAAAGACATTGTGATTTGGTTCCTTTCTTGTGTTGAGTTTTATCTGGCATGGTTCTTGATATTCTATCTTTGAAATTGCTTAATTTTATTTGATGTTAGATGATTTGATGATGTTTAGGGTTTTATGCTTGAAGTGTTTGTAACAATCTCTAGTCCATACTTTTTGCAGTTAGCTGATTGTTAGCTTCTTTACAAGGTTACCCTGGACTTAAAACTTTGCTTAGTTCAATTATGAATGCTTGTTCATTTCAATTGCAATAGGGTTATCTTGAATGAATAGTCATAGTCTGAAAATATTTAACACCTTAGAAGATTGCACTATTTTTGTAAGATTGCAGATTTATTTGGGTTGAACAGGAGTCAGTTTATGAGGGGTTGGTCCATTTTGTGCATTTCATCTTTTGCATTGTTAATCTTAGGGTTATAATTAGTCTTAGAATTATCGCTTAAACCCTTATCTTTTATTCTTTCTTTTATTATCTGGGTTAGTTTTAGGCTCTGAAGTATCAACATATTGCTAGATCTGATAAATCTAAGTCCAGTATTTTCTTGTAGTAAGGTCCCTTTGTGATTACCAACATTTTCACATTATCTCTGAGTTGTTTTATTTGCATCGTCAAGACCTGGCATTAGAGACCTTGGGGTTATCTCTTTGTTCATAGAGATTGACCTTTCAAGAGAGATAGGATATCATATTTTGTCTGAGTTTTTGTTGTGCAGAAAACACCATCAACAAATTGGCACTAGAAGGAGGGCCTGAATAAACAAGCTGGAGCATTTTCTCAATGCCATTTCTCCTGAAAGGTTCAGAAGAAGAACCAAATCTACTTCAAGAGAGGAAGAGTTTCAAGAGCTGCAAGCCCCTACTAGGTCAAGAAGGAATAGAACGAGGGGGGAATCATCATTCACCCAACCAATCCCATCATTCCCATCATCTTCATCCTCATCATCCTCATCCTCATCTGATTCTGAGGGAATTCCCATTCAACAACCTCAGCCAACCCTAAATTAGCCTTTACCGCCTCCACCTCGACCAATGGCTTTCCTGGCCAATAACCCATCTCTGTTGATCTTCAATAATTACAATGTCATGCTAAAGAACCCTAAGCACGTTTACTCGAAGTTCCATACCAATGATCCCAATAGAATGATAGGGGAGCATATCAGGATTTTCTAGACCTGTCTGAGAGATAGAGGAATCAACCATGAGGATGTTGCATGCCAAATTTTCCCTTATTCCCTGGGGGAAGAGCCCTTTTATTGGTATAATCACTTACCTGCTGCTTCTATCCATAATTAGATAGAATTGGAGATTGAATTCCTACAGAAGTTTAAAATTCCCATTAGTGCTAATTAGTTTTACATGCAGTTTACTGGGGTTAAGAGGGAAATTAATGAGCTTATGGGGTCTTTCAATAATAGGTTTCACTGGGTATACACTAGACTTCAATCACCTTATGCTATAGATGATGCCACTGCCCTAGAGGTCTACTTTGAAGCCCTTAACAACCTTACATCCACCTTCCTTAAATGGAGGACTAATCCCCCAACTACCTTACTCACTGCATATACAAAGGCTGTTAAGGTCAACATAGATCTGAGACAACATTTTTCAGGACCTTTTCCATCCTTAGGACCTACTGCTAACCCTGGACAAGTCCAAGCTCTTAACCAGGCTTTGACTAATCATGCTCCGATGATGAATCCAATACCATCATTGCCTTTGATCCCACACCCTGGTCCTCCAATAAATCAAGCTCAACCAATGATCTCTTATCCTCAGCAAGGAGCCAATCAACCCCTTCACCCACAGCAGCAGGCTGGTTTTTGTACATATTTGCAGAATTTAGAGGTCTCAAATCAGGTTGTTGGTTCCAGAGGAGCATCAGGATACCCGCCCGGTAATGTGAATTCAACACCATACAATGGTTTAGATAAGGAATGACTGGATGAGTTAACTGAGAAAGTGAAGAAACTAAATATGGAGGTGACCTACCTAAGAAATCAGAACAACCAACTTTAGGTTGCACAGAAGAACACATAGTCGAACTATAACAGAGAGAACATAAATGTTGCTAAAGGACAAAAATTTGATAGACGACAGTATTTTGACAGAAATCAAAATTTTGGAAGGGGATAAGGCTCTGGCCAGAACTATGATAGGGGGCAACAAGGTGGACATGGTTTGGACAAAAGGAAACCACCTAGACATAACAAAACATGGAATACTGAGCCTAATAATGGAGGAATTTCCACTCTGCTGGATCAACCTCCTACCCAGGAGAAGCCTCCAAGTGGTGTGTATCTAGCAGAAGCAGCTTTGTCTGGATGGTGCAGGCTCCATAATATAGGTCAACATTTTGAGTTAGATTGCCTTGAGTTTCAGACTATTGCCTCCATCTTTCAGTATGAAGTTGAAAACAATTCCAATAGTTAGGAGATTGTGCCCTCAAATCCTTATGATTCCCTAGTAATGGTACTTAACCATGCTGCATTCCCAAAAAGTGAGGATAATGAACAAGAAGAAGAGTCCAGTGACCAGGATAAGGAGACAGAGCAGGTGTTGAATGAGGATGAAATATCTCAACTATTTAATGAAGAGAATAAAAATGATAATGGCCCTTTGGATGAGGAGGAAGTTGGTGTTGAAGAAGTTCAGATGTTTCAACAACCCGTCAAGAAATATGATTTGAGGAACATGCCTAATAGGAGTCCACAATCTGGAGGCCCTTTCACTACTTTTGTTCCTCCAAATAATTTCACTGCTCCACTAGATCCACAGGCCAATAATAATCCATCTTACCTTCATGTACCAACACAGTACTTGTTAAAGAGAAACAATGCTGAAGTATCAAAGGACAAACAAACTAGTGGCTGCAAGGAGGCTCATGCTGATATGAACATGGAGCAATTGGGTGAATATGTGATTGAAGAATTTAGAAAAGTAAAGGTAAGTCTTTCTGCTTTTGTAGCAATGATTTCTTGGGGTCTTTCAATTCAAACACAACACGACAAGGAGTAACTGCCAATGAGGCAGTTGTCAGGTCCTTTAATTCACAGGCACCTAAAGGCCAGGGCCAGGTCCCACCTATGGACAAGGGAAAAAATAAAGATAAGAGATAGGTTGCACAAGCTGACACCCAGTTGAGCCTATTCCAAGGCAAGATGGAAACCCCTCCCTTTCTAATTTTTGTTCATATCTTTGGGAAGAATTTGCATAATTTTCTATTGCATTCAGGCACATCCACAAATGTTATGCCTTTTGCTGTCTGTAAAGCTTTAGGTATTACCCCTATTGCTTCTCAAAAGAAGGTCACTCAATTAGACAAGATGAAGGTGAGTGTACTAGGAGAGCTAAACATGATCTCCACATAGGTTGCATCAGACCTAAGGGTGCAACAGGTGATCAACATTCAGGTTGCTAATATTCCTGACACCTATGGTTTGATTTTGGGTCAGGATTTGACTAAGGCATTAAGTGGGTATACATCTACAAACCATTCTCACATGTGGCTACCACGGAAAGGAGTCCCAAATCAGATTAGGATTGAAAGAGAACCCAAAATGAAGTATGTAATCACGGAGTATCAGAATACTTCAAATGAGATATTGATATCAAAGGTCAGCATGGGGAACTATGTGTTGGCTGCATCAGTCTCAGATTCAGAAGAGGTCTTTATGTTGTAGGGCCCCTTTTATGAATCTACGTCAGAATCTGGTGGGTATGAGGAAATATTTATGATGCAAGATGAGTCCATTGGTGATTCTGAAACACTGAGTGAGCAAAAAGATGAAACTAATGACCAAGAGGATAGGCAACTCAGTTTGTTGGATAACTTCCAAGAGTTAATCTAGAAATGTATGGAGAATTAGATCCAGCTGGGTAAGAGTATGAATTTTGAAGAATTATTGCTTCCTAATTGGTGTTGAGTCCATGATGCCCCCCACTCTGAGTTGGAATGTCATGTATTTTAGACTGCTGTGGAGCAGGTAAAAAAGTGCATTAACCCAATCCCAATTGTCAGACTGAATATACAGGGAGAGCGAAATAATGAAAAGGGTAAAAGTCCAATGCTTCCTGAAGAGCCTCCTATCTGCAGTAAAATGAAAGATGATTCAAAGCAATCAGGGACTGATGGCTGCTAGACATTAAGATTCGATGGATCCAAATCTAAGCAAGGTGCCAGAGCAGGGTTTGAATTGACCAGTCCTAAGGGAAAGAGTTATTTTGCTGCTCATAGACTACAAGTCCAATGCACTAATAATGTGGTTGAATATGAAGCTTTAATCCATGGGTTGTTAATGGCATCAAGGAAAAAAGTTAAGATATTACAAGTTTTTGGGGATTCTGAGTTGGTAGTCAGGCAGGCGAGGAAATATTATTCATGTTGTGACAAGAGGATGACTAATTATAGACATAGAGTGTGGGATCTTATTGAGGGATTCAATGCTTTCAACATCTAGTTGATTCCTCGAAGTAAGAACCAAGTTGTAGATTCTCTGGCACAAGTGGCTAGTACATTGCAACCCTTGCAATTTTCAGGATTGAAGAAGTTTACTGCGGAGCTCACTCTAGTACCTTCGGTACCTGACAACATTACCAATTTCTAGGTATTTGAGGATGATAATCATATTCTTGATTTCATTACAAGTTGTGATGTGTTTGCTTCTCAAGTAATTGATGAGATAGAGCCTCAAGAGGCAAAAATGGACTTGGGAGGGGTCATCAACCTGAAGACCAACACTATCCCAAGAGGTATGGTGCAATTGGAACAAATTTTTGATTTAGATAAGATAAAGGACTAGGAACAACAAGTAAAAAGGGAATCTCTCAGCAGCCAATGTGAAACATACAACATAGGAACATACGATGATGTAAAGAACATTCTTATTGGTAAGGTATGTACTCCCGAAGAAAGGAGAGGGATTATTGATGCTATACACACATATCAAGATGTGATAGCCTGGAGTTATGAGGACTTAAAAACATACGATACTTCAATCATTACACACACCATTCCCTTGAAGTCAAATGTCAAACCATTTAGACAGAGACAAAGACCAATTAATGCTCTATTAGAACCCATCATTTAGAAAGAATTGAAAAAGCTACTTTCAGCATGAATTATATTTCTGGTGAGGCATTCAACCTGGGTTGCGAATCTAGTTCCTGTGAGGAAAAAGAATGGAGAGATTAGACTATGTGTGGACTTTAGGAATATTAATAGAGCATCAGAAAAAGATAATTACCCGGTTCCTTCATTGGATGAGGTACTTCAGACTGTTAATGGATCCTAGATGATGTCTTTTATGGATGGGTATTCTGGATACAACCAAGTCATGGTACAATATGAAGACAGGAATAAAACTGCCTTCACTATGAAATGGGGAACTTTTTCCTACAAAAGAATTCCTTTTGGGTTGATCAATGTTGGAGCTACATTCCAGAGGGCTATGGATATTGCTTTTAAAGACATAATTGGTAAGTGCATAATTATTTATATGGATGATTTGACAGTCTTCTCTAAGAGGTGAGGTAATCATATAGAAGATTTATGCAAAGTATTCCAAAGGTGCCGAGAGTTTGGCTTCTCACTAAACCCAAAGAAGTGCATTTTTGGGGTGATAGAAGGGAAATTGCTAGGACATATTATTTCAAAAAAAGGTATCGCCATTGATCCTGAATGAATAGAGGCTATCTTGAAGATTCAACCTCCTGCAAGCAAAAAGGAAATGAAGTCATTCTTTGGGAAGATCAACTTCATCAGAAAGTTCATTATTGGCTTTGTGGAGATAGTAAAGCCCTTGAACGCTATGCTGAAACAAGAGGCCAAAGTGGAATGGAGTGCAAAAGCTAATGAGGCATTTACAAAAATTAAGAAAGCTATTGTTGAGGCTCCAATGTTAGTAAGTCCGGATTATGCTAAGCCTTTTTACATATATTCATTTGCTTCTGATCACTCCTGTGCTAGAATATTAACTCAAAATTCTGATCAAGGCGATGAGCATCCTATAGCCTTCATGAGTACCCCTTTAAAGGATGCAGAGTTGAGATATCACAATGTAGAAAATCAGGCCTATGCTTTGTTCAGAGCAGTAAAAAAGTTTAGACACTATATTTTGAGGAATAAGGTTTTTGCCATAGTGCCTGATCCTGCAGTGAAGCTGTTGCTAATGCAGAATGAGCTAGGGGAATGAAGAGCTAAATGGGTAACTATGTTACAGGAATATGACATTGAGATTCAACCCATGAAATTAGTGATGTGGTAGGGATTGACGAAGACAATGGCTGAGAGAGGTCCTGACCTCATAGCTCATCATTATCATCTCCAAGAGGTATCTCTAGGTGACTGGTATGATGAAATAATTTATTATTTATTGAACCAATGGTGTCCTGATCACCTTAATACAGTTCAAAGGTGGGCCCTGCACCTAAAGAGTGGTAGTTTTATGATGAAAGGGGGTGTCCTGTATAAGAAAAATCATGAGGGCGTGTATTTAAGATGTTTGGGGAAGGAAGAGGCTACCAAAGTGATGATTGAATTCCATGAAAGATATGACATAGGCCATGGTTCTGCATCATCCACTTCCAATCAGATCCTAAGGGCAGGCTATTATTGGCCTACCCTATTTAAGGATGCGCACAACCATGTGAGGACTTGTCATGTATGTCAGACTGTAGCAAGTAAGGAAAAACACACAACCCTTCCACTTCAGCCAGTCATAGAGGTGAAACCATTTGCACGGTGGGGAATGGACTTTATAGGTCCAATTAACCCACCTTCTTCTACAGGCTACTGGTATATTCTAACCATAACTGATTACTTTACTAGATGGATTGAAGCTCTTACATATAAGCAATGTACTTCTGATGTGGTAATCAATTTTCTTGAATTAGGTATTATTAATCATTTTTGTTGTCCATTGTCTTTAGTTTGTGATAATGGTCCTGCATTTGCATCACTGAAACTTTCTAATTCGGATTTTGATCATGGAATCATCATAAAATTTGCATCCAATTACTACCCTTAGGGTAATGGTCTAGCTGAGTCTTCCAATAAGAACCTTTTGACAGTCATCCATAAGTTACTAGAGCAGAATCCTAAGGATTGGCACACCCAGCTTAGATTTTCTCTCTGGGCGGATCACACCAGACAAAAGACATCCATAGGATCCTCTCCTTATCACCTAGTGTATGGTTTGGAACCTGTATTTCCCATCCAATTGAATATCCCTACCTTGCAGTTCATTAATGAATATTATGATGAGGAGGATAAACGTGAGGCCCGTTTGGCTGAGTTGTTACACCTTGAAGAGAAGAGAGATGAGGCCCTAGAAAATTTTGCCAAACACCAGGGCGTAGTGAAAAGATGGTTTGACAGAAGAGCTAAGGTGAAAGCCTTTAGAATCTCTGACTTAGTTATCTACTGGGATAAATCCCATGATCATAAGGGGGAGCATGGTAAATTTGACAAACTTTGGCTTGGCCCTTACCAGATTTTAGAAATTCTGAGAGATAATGCTTTTCGCCTGAAAACCCTCACTGGTGAGGATATCCCACTGCCTATCAATGGGAAGTATCTGAAGCATTACTTCCAATCTTCAGCTGTTTACAACTCTCTCTTGTACATAGTTAGAGTAGGTTTGATTTTTTATTTTCTTTGCTTGTCTGCTATTTTGGTTTGGGTAGTATAGGTTTGTTTTCTTTTGTTTTGCTTTGTTTTGGTTAGTGTAGGTTTTCTTCGGTTGGTTTTGCTTTCTGCTTTGTTTTTTTCTTTTGGTTTTTGGCATTTTGGGGGGTTGTTGCATCTGCATAATGGGCTGCTCTCCTAGAGGTTGTTCTAGACATTTATTTTACAAACTCTAGTCAGTTTTTCAGAGTCAAATGGTGGAATTACTTTATCTAATATCCCTTGTACTTAAGAATTAGAGTCACTTGTTTTGGTTGAACTTTGGAATATATTTGGGTCTCACATTTTCACATAAATTTTAAAAATTCTGGAATTGTATACGGTTCTTGTGTAATTTGGCCAGGTGAAAAATCTTATATTTTGCTTCAGTGGCACTATGTTCCTAATCCTTGAGTGTGAGTTTCATTGCTTACGAGGTGAAAGGAAGGTTTAAAAAAATGTTAAAATAAAAAGAAAGAGAGAAAAGAGAAATTATGAAAATCAAAACAAATCTTCACCTTATCAGGGGTATCCTAGTATCTCTATCGAGGCTATAGATGCCTGACTAGCAGTAGAGATATACTTGGGAGGGTCACAGTGATAACCTCGTAGGGGCTATGGATGCCGGACTGGAAACAAGGCTCTATCGAGGTTTCTTTTGAAGTTAGAACTTTTATGTAGCCCGATCAGACTTTCTCTGGTTCTTGTTGCACCTAAAGAATGGGAAATGAATGCAAATACACACACTTGGACCCTGGTACAGGAAAAGGTCTTCTTGCTTGTGATTTCTGAAACTATGTTCATAGGTGTCCTGATGTAAGGGCTAAAACCATAGATTCTGGGTTCTTGATTCCAGTTTGTTCTTGAAATGCTCTAGAGCATTTCCACAGCAGATTCGCCATTTGCTGTGCACTTTTTGCACACACGCCCCACTGAAACCAGGGACCCTCTTTCTTGCTCTTTTGGCCCTTTGGTTTTTGAGGATTCGATTGCTTGGGCATGTGCTTGGATGTTTATCTTGCTTGCATGGATGGTCCCCCTATGATATATATTGAAAACCTTAAGTTTTGGACTCATTCTGGGTTTTTCACTGCTCTCAGGAAAATCCACTCCTTGCGAAATTCCTTGGTTTCCTTGAAAACCCGGTGACGCCTGCTTTTCACTATGATCCAGAGATTTTGGTCCTTCGCAGAATTTCATCATGACTGGATTTCTCCGAGGATCCGTTGCCTTGTCGAATTCTCGGGTTTTGGTTTGACCTAGCTTGCTGACTGCATTATTGCTCGATTGTATGATTTCTGCGGCAGGTATTAATTCATTTCTTTCGGGAGTTTTATGCCATTGGAGTTTTATCGCTTGCTTTCTTTTAGTCTGGAGTGCTTGATCCTGAGTGCTGTTGCTGGATTGTGCGTTTGGGATTGAGGTCGACTATTGCAGTTGGGTTTTTCGGAAGCCATTTGTACTCTGGTCGGACTTTAAGGTTTCTTGCTAGCTTCTGTTGTTTTGACTTTCTCTGTCCTCATGGTAAGTACATGATGCTTTCTCTCTTTTAATGAATGAATTGAATTACTTCATGATTTGTGCATATGTGCTGTGAGTCAAAATGTTGATATGGTAGGGTTTGGCAATTGATGCTTGGGTTTCTGGTTTTCATTTGGTGCCCCTTCATGTGGTTTGCGTTGCCTTTCTTTTGCTTGTTGAGTGCATGTGCTTCTTTGATGTTTTGGGTGTGCTTGGGGTTTGAGTTCCTGCGTGTTTGGGCATTGAATATCTTGAAACTAGGGGTTATCCCATTCTGTTTGAGTGTTGATCCCAAGTGAGTTTCTGAGCTTGTCTTTCAATTTCATCATGCAGTGGCTTGCTGGTATTGGCCATAGCGAACCTTCTATAAATCTTGCAACTAAACGAGTTGAACCCAGGCTTATCTTGCACGCTCATGGTGGAATTTTAGGGTTTTGTGCCTAGGGAATCACCAATCCCTCTCGATTTACCTTAGGGTGAGTTTCAAATTTAAGGATGATCTATAGGAGGTTCAAATCAAGCTAGTTTCAAGCTCCATATCCTCAAATTTGTGATCGTTCGATCAATTTGAGTGAGGTCGAGAGAAAATGTGGATATTCAGGTTTTCAAAGTCTTTGTGGAATTCCTTATCTACTGGAATTCCCCAAATTTCCGTTTTCTCTTTGTTTTCCCGAAATGTGTAGTGATCCAAATTTTTGCCTACCACGTGGATTTCCTCTATCTCCGAATTTCCTCGGTTTGTCTATCGCCTTGTCAGATTCCCGAAACTAGGCTTAAATTGTGAAGATTACATTAGCTTTTCTGGAATCCGTGCCTTCAGGATTTTTTGAAAAGTTCTTGGTTCCTTCATTTTTTTCAAAATTTCTAAACTATTGCTATTTTCACAGATTTTAGTCTAAGGCGGATTTTCCTGAAGTTTTGTTGAAAATGAAGAATCAAGAGATTGCATGAAATTTTGCTTAATGATTATGCATTTGATGGTTGAATTTGACTTATATTAGGATGTATCATGTTGTTTCTTGGTTAATGACAGTCGATTAAGTGATTATTGGATGCTTTTTTGCTTATTTCGCTAAAATCTGCCTGGTTCAAAATTTCCCAAAATTCTTCTCTGGCCTGGATTCCACGGGAGGACTGGAAACCCCAACTTTGAGATGGTTAATTTTTATGAGGTTTTCAAGAATTTTTCTTATCATGGGACTTGTATTGAAGATGAATTTGTCATTTGTGATTAATTAACTTATGTTCCATGTGATCTTTATTATGGTTTCTTTTATCGAATGTAGGCTGAGTCAGGTAAGGCAATGACAAGTGGAACCAAGGGTAGAGTGGTGGATCCAGGTGCGGAGGGGTCTTCCATTTCTAAGGCAGAAAGAATAAAGATGGATATCAAAAGAAGAATTCCAGAGAGCAAGTTGTCCTCCATCTGGTCGGGGGTCACTGATACAAATGTTAGATTGTGGAATTATGAAGAGTTCAAGACAAGGATGGCAACACAAGGCCTTCCTCTGCTGGCCAAAATGCCATCATGGAATGCATTGAAGATAAATTGATAAATGATGGAATTCTTCCTTCCTCAAGAATCGCAGAGCTTTGGGAATGGTTTGAAATTTTGCAGATAAGGAAAAAGGCTTTGAAGAAGATATATAAACATGGGAGGCAGATTGAAGACACCTTGATTCAAATATACAATAAGTGTATTTCCTATTTTGAAGTGATGACAGGGAGAAATAAATTTGTGCCAAAGAATCTTAGCCTGGAGAAGTTGATAAAATGGTGGCGAGATGTGTATTCTTCGGTTAATGAGGGCCCTATCACTGAACATCAGTTGGATGATGCTACAAATTACATTGTAGTTATTGAAAGATATCAAATAAGTAAGGTAGATTGGGATAAAGTGGTGAAGCAGTCAAGAGATGATATCAAGTCCCTTGAGAGGAGAACTAGGGTTTTACCTATGCCACCTATTGCCATCTTGGACAAGGTATTTTTGATGGTGCAGGATAAGGTGGAGGGTGCCAAGGATAAAGGGGGGAAGTAGTTAATGCAATGCTACATTAGAATTTGTGCTTCCCAATTATTTCTCCTCTTCCTTCGCATGCATTGGATCGAGCTTTGTTGGAGACCCTAGGCCGACTTGGATGAAATTGGTGCATATTGCACATTTCATGTTATTTCAAATTTCTCTTGGTGGACCTATTGTGTGGTCATTTATTATTGTAAACCCTAATTGGGTTGCAATATCTTGGGGGGTTTCTATAAGTTTGGCGTTATGCCTCATTTGTAAGGGGTTAGTTAGACAATTTTACATTGGA
Organism: Sequoiadendron giganteum; assembly: GCA_007115665.2. NCBI lineage: Eukaryota > Viridiplantae > Streptophyta > Pinopsida > Cupressales > Cupressaceae > Sequoiadendron > Sequoiadendron giganteum. The sequence goes on along the minus strand of CM021105.1, from coordinate 327,693,675 downwards.
GCGAATTGTGATAAGAGCAAGAATTAGAGTTAGAATTTAGTTTATCTTTTCAAGCAAGTATTGTAATAGAAGACTAGAATTGTTGCCACTTTGGATGATTTAATACAAGTAAAGACATTGTGATTTGGTTCCTTTCTTGTGTTGAGTTTTGTATGGCATGGTTTTTGATATTCTATCTTTGAAATTTCTCAAGTTTATTTGATGTTAGATGATTTGATGATGTTTAGGGTTTTATGCTTGAAGTGTTTGCAGCAATCTCTAGCCATACTTTTTGCAGTTAGTTGATTGTTAGCTACTTTAAAAAGTCACCCTGGACTTAAAATTGTGCTTAGTTCAATTATGAGTGCTTGTTCATTTCAATTGCAATAGGGTTATCTTGAATGAATATTCATAGTCTGAAAATCTTTAACACCTTAGAAGATTGCACTATTTTTGTAAGATTGCAGATTTATTTGGGTTGAACAGGAGTCAGTTTATGAGGGGTTGGTCCATTTTGTGCATTTCATCTTTTGCATTGTTAATCTTAGGGTTATAATTAGTCTTAGAATTATCTCTTAAACCCTTATCTTTTGTTATTTCTTTTATTATCTGGGTTAGTTTTAGGCTTTGAAGTATCAACATATTGCTAGATCTGATAAATCTAAGTCCAATATTTGCTTGTAGTAAGGTCCCTTTGTGATTACCAACATTTTCACATTATCTCTGAGTTGTTTTATTTGCATCGTCAAGACCTGGCATTAGAGACCTTGGGGTTATCTCTTTGTTCATAGAGATTGACCTTTCAAGAGAGATAGGATATCATATTCTGTCTGAGTTGTTGCTGTGCAGAAAACACCATCAACAAAACCAAAACAATTGGAAAGCCAAAAGGTCACATAGTCCCACATCCATTATTTCCATCTTACCTATTTGAAATTAAAATCAAACAAACCATTACGATCATTCCTCCACTCATATGGCTATGATATCAATAGTTACTTGGGACTTATAGATAGTACAAGTAATCTTTCCCACAACATATCTCCTAGACAAGGAAGTGGAATATCAACCCTAGTTCTTCAACATTTTGATTTATGAAAAGTAGTACCATTCCAAAACAACACTAAAACCCTAGGGACTTGAGCTTCACAACAACCATCCCATAACACCATTACACCTTATGACCATCAGGTGACCAACTGCCGCAATTCAATAACTAGACCTTGTAGCACTGATCCTTCAACCTAGTCTCACATACATCGAAGGTGAACAAAATGACATCATAAGTAGCTTGAGAACCTTCATATTTAAGAAAAATGAAACACCCCACTAGTTTCTCACCACATCAATCACCTTAGATAAAGAGGAAGAGAAATATGGCATAGCAACAAGAAGACCTATGTTACCACCACCCACATGGTAATAAAAATCCTCTTCATGATCTCACACAAAGTCAAGATCCATAAAGTAAGGTCTACAGGTCATCATTTTAGACTTAGGAATCTTAGTCCAAAATCTCTTAAGAAAAACCTTTGGGCACTTCACAAAACTAGAACTAGGTTGGTATACAAATTTTTACAAACGTACTTCAAGGAACAATCCAAACTTGTATTCCTTCTACTACTGTCAGAATCTTGTTCTGTTCCAATAGTTCCAATTTATCACATAAATCGTATCCTATCATTTAGGATAAAATCAGGTCTTGAGTCACCTAAAGAGTTCAAACATTACATGACTCTCCCACAAAGGAACCCAAGTTGTTTATGATAACCACAAGATCACAACATAGGAAGAAAATGGAAGCAAGCAAGAACAACACCAACGTCCCACCAACAAACACCACGAATGACGAAGGTGGCCCATAGGGATATAAACCAAGTGACCTTATGATAGGGTATTGAGTATCAAAAAATCCCCAAAACATGTTGATCTATTACCCAAATCACTCTTATCAAGGGTCACAACATCAAGTAGGGCAAAACCATCAGGGGCTTCAAAACCCCCATCAAGGAATAAGTCTAGAACATCAAATTTGCCTAAATAAAATTGAGAGAGATCTTGAGGAACTTAAATGAAATCGAAATTTGACGTATGACCAATTCCATGTGCAAAGTAAAAAAATTGCATATCCACAACCAACGAACATCATTCCACAAACACCTCAATCAACACCAAAACATACCTTAAGTGCAATATAGAAATATACCTCAAACACACAATCAATGAATTTTACAAAATCAAGAGAAAAGCAATCAAGAAAAGCCACAGAGGAAAGATTACCAACTAGGAAGGAAATTCACCCCTTTGGGAGAAAATTTAGAGGTTCATGCACAAACTAGTACAATGGGAAATTATCAATATCAATGATAGTTTAACTTATGGTGAACCAAGCTTTAAACTCCCTTGGTATAACTAGTACAAATGATGTGAGTTCCATAAAATCAAGGGTCATAGAACAAATAGATGCACAACACTCAAAAACCTAATCCAATACCTCATTGATCAGGGATAAATAGCTATTAAAAATGACGTTCAAGGGCCATCTACCAATGAAAACAATGATAATATCTCAACCTCAAAAGTTGAAAGCAACAATCAAGAGCTATCTATCATCGATCACATTGACAATGTTTCTACATCATCCAGTGAGCAAGAGGACATACATCAAGAATTTAATCCCACGCATGATCAAAATCAATCACCCAAGTCTAGCAATGATTTAGTCCAAGATATATTGACATCCAACCTCATAGTAGTACATATTGATGATCAAGAGACTCTTGATCCAACACTTATACCCAATACAAAAGATATAAGCCAAGAGTCATTACCCATATGTCCACATTTTGAGGAAAGCCTAGGATCCTTTACAAGCAATCCCTTCTTTAAAATTGATCCATGTCAAGAATGTGATCTAAATAATGTCAAAGATAATACCACACAAAATCAAGAGCAAGAAACCTTACCATCAAAATACTATAATGACTTGGTAGATATCTTCCAAGAAATCCAAGGTTTTCCAAAAGAAGAACAAATCTATATACCGAGCACACATACATCTACCCATGAGATGCTTACTCCTAATGGACATGTAGATGATCTTCATCTAAGACAAGAGTCCCATAATCTTGATATCATTACCAAAGAACAAAAGTCTCCTACTCTTAACATATATACACAAGATAAAGACATAGCAAAAGCTAGAGACATATCAGAAAGGGATCATGAAGAAGACTTATACATAAGTTATGAATCAAAAACATCCTATGGAGACATATCAAAAATGGATCATAAAGAAGACTTATGTATAACTTGTGAATCAAGAATATCCTATGAAGACATATAAAAAATGAATCATGAGGAAGACTTTTTTGTGGATAGTAAATCTGAAACACCTCTCGAAGAAGCATTGAAATATGATATTTTACAAGATCAGGCTGAAGATATCAATCAGGAAGTTATCCCACATTTGAAGGAGACTATCAATGAGGAAGCTACCACATTTAAAGATCCATAAAAGAGAAAATAAATATTATCACCTTGTTTTCAAGGTGAGACATATCCCATTGCAAATAAACCCTCTCAACAGATTCAATATCAAGACAAAGGATTAGGCCTACATGAACATGGTATCCTAGAACCAGTGCAGATTATTGGCAATCCTAAGCATGAAGGTCTAGGTTATTCAAAGGAATCTAAACATAGTAGTGATACCTCCATAATACTGGGGGAAAATTTATCTAATGCAAGCATCAACATAGAGAGTATGAAGAGTCCTTATGATGAAATTGATACCAATGCTACAACTATCCATATCATGAATCATCATCTGCATATATTTCCATCCTCTGATTAGGACCAACAAAAAAGGAAAATGGACAAGAAAATTTTAAATGGATACAAAATAAAAATAAAGAAAATCATCCCTATCAAATACCATTAGTCAAAGAAACTATGGGGAAAAATAAAAAAATGGAAGTTCATCCATCAAAGATGTCCACCAATAAAAAAGAAAGCTTCAAGAGCGACTTACAAGGTATATCAAGATGTTGGTCCCAATCGAATCTCCATATCCACCCATCATTGCTCATCATCCCAAGTTTGGAGAGTCAAAGGTTCCAAACTGTTGACCAATCCATCTAAATATCATATCCATCAAAACATTTTACCATCCATGATATCCAAATCTCACATTGACCATGTGTTGGAAACAAATCTTTATCATAAGGACCCTAAGGGAACTCTATCAAGATGTGCGCATCAAGGTAAGGTTAACTCCGGTATCAACAAGGAAGACAAGAATTATCAAGGGTTACATTCAAGCGTCTGTATCCTAGCAAAACAACTCCTCCAAGCAGGATATCATTGGCACGTCATGACAACAACAACAACCATATCAACACCAACATCGTCTACATTAGTGCCACTAGGTGGTTCAACATGAGTAGAAAAATGGTCACCATGATAAAAACCTAGTAAACATGCATCTTGTGTGACATAAAAAATCAATAAAAAAATAGAAAAACTCAAGAGAAAAATTCAAGAAAAACAAATTATCCTCTAGTGAAAACCACTATGGTGGTGCTTTGGACAAGTACCATGATGAAAACCTGGAAAAAAAGGTGTCATGTGTAGAATTGAGCATCTACGTGCACCATTTTAGGTGGAAGCATCTCAACTTATTTATAATGAATCCAATCCATTTTTTCAAAATCCAACTTATCTTTATCTTGATAAATGTTTGGTGAACACTTTGCACTTGCTTATGGAAAAAATATTGACATGGGTCACTATCATTGATCCTATTATATCCAGCATTATCTGAGCCATGCATTTTCCAAAGGGCATACTCTATCCAAACATGTTATCTATCACAAGATAATCCATCACCTACATTGCTAGACACTAGGGGAAAATGCTTGCATCTTGCTTTAGAATAAACATTGATCTATATCTTCTAGCTCACATTGTGATCTAGGCATTCATCCCAGCAACAAGGTATACAACTAATGCACTATTAGGGTAACCTTCAAAATAGTTCATCCCAATAACAAGATGTACCACCAACGCACTACCAAGTAACCTTCAAAGATGATGATAACATGGATTATTCCTTCACTCAAAAATTCTAAGATATCAACAGTTGCTTGAACCCCACAACTAGTTCAAGTAAGCTTTTCCACAACATATCCTCTAGAAAAACAAGGTGAAGTATCAATCCAAGTTTTCAACATCTTATACCCCAAGCAAAAGGGTAAAAATCCAAAAAAATTGAAAAACATCGAAAAAAAAACATCGTTGGATTATTCCTTCACTCAAAAAATCTAAGATATCAGCATTTTCTTGAACCCCACAACTAGTTCAAGTAGATTTCCCACAACATATCCTCCAGAAATCAAAGTGGAATATCAATCCAAGCTATCAATGTTGTTGATCCCAAAAATAATTCATGCTTTGAGTGAAATGGTCGAACTATGTGGTCTCTACATGTATAACATAGGCAAGGATTTATAGCCCTCGAGACCTAGGTCAGTCCCCTTAGGTGTCCAACATGCTTTATTCAACTTAGTCAAAAAATCCAAAAAAATAAAAATCATATGCAACATACAAAATCCAAAAAAGATTCACAAAATAGAAAAGATCAAAAAGACTCAAACCAAGCGAACTATGACCCTTTGTGTGTACAACATACACAAGGCTTATCATTGATGAGCCCTCGAGGCCCTAGGTTAGTCCCATGAAAACAATAAAAAACACCATAAAAACTTAGAAAATCAAAAAGACCCATCCCATCATCAAAATCCACAATACACATTTCACCCATAATAAACAAATCATCACAATCATCCTTTGAAAAAATAAACAAACAAACAAAGTAAACACCAAAAGCTAGAACTTTCAAGCATACAATTGCATAAGATATGACTATAAACAGATGAAAACAATGCCAAAGTATCAACTACCTGTATTTTTGACAAGTCCCAACAACATCCTGAGATATTCCTTAATAGATCCATTCCTATGATAAACATGATCAACATCAGATAATAGCCCCACCCTAAACAGATATGGCAAGTGATATTGCAACATTGTTTTATCTTTTTATAGTCTTATCTTTTTGTGATTTATTTTATTGACTCATTCCCAGGATCTCTCAAGGATGTTCATAAGGATTTAGAGAAGAATGATTGGGGGTAATTGAGCGTCATTTCTATTTGCTATTTGTAAGATAGTTTTTTAATAATACCATGGCGAATAATTGCTTTATTGAGTGTATGGAAGTTGTATTAAGATAGTTTGTGAATTCGTTACATGTTAGGTGTTCTATACCTCTCTATGTGATTGGTTTGAAATGCTTTTTATGCAACCCCACCCTATAATTTAAATAAAGTTTATGTATGTCTGGTATGAGAAAAAAAAAATTATTTGTAGCGTCAAAGTCCATGCAATAGATACAAATTCACCTTGGTAATTCATACCCTAGTGCATCGTATTTGTTTGCTACATAAAATATGATTGTTTAAGCCATGAAGTCTCTAAAGCAAAGAAAAAGCAACTCATCAACAACTAACAACATCATAATTCTATCCATCATCATATTTATTCTAATTAACATCATATCTCTATCCATCATCAATATTTCTTCTGAATAACATTCATCCTGCATAAAACATCATTAGCACCATATCCATACTACATCCACAAATATCGTCATCAACATATCATGATGATAAAAAGACAATAAAAACATCATGTATCATGTATCATGTATGGGGCATTCATTCATCATGTATCAACATAAACCACATCATAATGAGACAAAGTATGATTCATTCATCCACATCAAATTCATACATCAGAAAAACACAAAAAATATACATAAACATAAAATGAGGCTGAATTGAAGAAGGTATATCTCATATATATCATCATAAAAAATGGAACATGTCATAAGTACATCATCCATAGTGACACAAGTGTGATAGGATAATACAAAATCATAACATATGTATGAGGTCTCAACTAGACCAATGAATATATATATATATATATAACACATGTCTACAAAATTACCTTGCGCCATGGAATAGTAGGAAGACTAAGTACCAAAAGAAAGTGAGACCTCGAAAAGGACATGACACTATAGACCACCAAAAAGATCTGGCTATCTCATAGACTGATTACCTACACCTACACTTGCACCACCACTGCCATCGCTTGCAACACTCAGATCCCCAAATTGTGGACACTGAGAAGCCCTAGGAATAGTAGCATCATATAAGGTCTGGTAACAGGTGGAAATATAAAAATTGATCTTACTCAGCTTACATACTATCACACTCTACCTAGAGAGTATCTCTCTTTATCGTAAGTAACAATACTTGAGCCTCTGCAACATGCCATTGACCACTCTTGCTATCTCGCTCAACCCTAAAAGTGTCTACCTAAGCCTCCATATCCAATCGTCATGTAATATCCACGTCTCTGACAGTAGTCATTTGAGCTAGCAACATGTCAAAATCCCTAGCTGGTGGAGGAGGACCTGAAACTTATCCCTTACCCTATGTGGGAGGCATACACTCATCTTGAATACCTTGTGCCTCATCATGTCGAGCTCAATCCAATTGCTCAGTGATAACCTCAATGCATTGTCGCTCCCTATGACAACCTGTAACACTTGCTCTACCCACAATGAGATCACCCCCAGGATTAGTGAACCTCAAAGACCTACGCCATGCCCACCACTCATCATAATCATGAGTAGTACCTAGATCTTCCAAACCAAGCTACCAACCCCAACCAACTGGGGCAAGTGCTCTAAACTCAGCAACCACAATATCTATATCCTCCTAGAGGCCCCATACATAGACCTCACGAGAAGTCTAACCGAATCGAGCCTCATACACATCAAGAACCTACCCCTATCTCTCTCTGAATTGGCAAAAAACTCGGTCTGGTAGATAATGATCTATCACAAAAGGTGAATGACCAATCAACTGACAAGTGTGTCGGTAGTAAACAAGATGATCAACATCATTTGGCCAAACCTTGCAGCCCATATAAGGTCTCCACACAAAACTGGGCATCTCATCAAACACACGATGCTAATAAGGAAGGTCCCCAGGGAAGGTGTAATACATAACGTCCCCATAACGATAAGATTATTGATCATTTAGAGAATGATCATGTATCCTGTCAGGATGAGTAACTGCAATATGCTGCCACACCCAAACATACAAAAGTGAAACACCTGTGGACATAGACTTCTCACCTCAATAAACCACATCGTGCATATCTCGATAAAGATGAGAAAGCAAAAAACCACCCCAGGCATATCTTTTCCCATGCTCTAGCATACTCTTGATACATGTACCCCAACCTACAACAAATTGTTGACCTCACCTATCAGGAACAAGTAATCCCAATATCAGACCACAAAGGACAACTACAATAGGATCTCCACTATCAAAAAACCCAGATAGATCAACCTCTGACTGGCGTAATCCAAGTGTGCAACACCAAATAAATGTTGCATAGCATGGGCACCTCATCAAACATGATAATTAATGAGCTCACCATGAATGGGAAGGAAAAATATCCTCCAAACATCCTCAAGAGTAGCAGTAGTCTCCCTTATAGGAAAATGAAAGGAGGACATCTTAGAGTGCCACCTCTACACAAGTGCAGTCACCATAGCTATATGGGTCTTGATGGGAGGCATGTAACAAAAATAATGTAATACATTGACACCAAGGAAGTCCTGCTCCAACACACCGAAACGGGCAATCGAATCAAACAAGTGGCGAGGACGTCTCTCTCTTGGCATAAGTGCTCTGAGACTCACCTGCAATCATTACAAACTAGGATGTTAGGGTTTCACTCTAAACATGTAAACAAACACAAAATGACATGAGCACGATAAAAAACAACATTTAAGATGACAAACGGAAACATGCAAGGGTTTAGAACAAATTCTAAAAGTAAAAACAAAAAGAGAAGTCAAATGCTAGGTTCTTGAGAAAATGCTCAACAAACACCAGACAAGGGCACAATTTTCAAGCAAGTGTGCAGGTTTAGGTCAAGGGAGAGAAAATAGGGGCATAGTTGTAAGTCAAGTGTGCAATTTTAGGTCAAGGGTGAGAAAACAAGGGTGAAGTTTTTAGGCAAGGGTGAAGTTCCTAATCAAGAGCGTAATTTTAGGTCAAGTGCATGAAACAAGGGTGGAATTATCAGTCAAATGCATAGTTTTATGGAAAGTGTGAAGTTCTAAGTGTCAAGTGTGAAGTTTTGACAAAGCAAAGGCATGAAAAATGATGCAACTGTGCAAGAATCACAATTTTTTTTCTATTGAATTGAAGAACTTAGTACATGCATAATGAGAACAAAACATGATGAAAGCGAAAAGTGAAAAGGTACATACTAGGCCACGAATTCTTGAAGGCTATACAAACTCTCGAACAAGGTCAAAATGATGTGGGATACCCTCAAATCTTGGTATTAATCCTCAACAATTGATAGAATGTGAAATCCAAAGACAAGAATTAGCAAAACGGTGAAAACACAAATGAGCCAATTTGAAGACTATTTGCCTGTATTACACCTCAAGAAAACCCTAATTTCATCTAGGAAACCCTAATTTCAATTAGGGAAACTTCCTAATTTCAAATTAGAAGCTCTAGGAAGCATCAAAATGAGAAATGAAACACCTATTGATATAATATTTCATCTAAAAAACATCAAAACTGAAATACAATAGTGTCAAGAGCCTAACCTCAAAGCTTGAAATTTTTAGTAAACCTCTCGAGGGGGTACCATAGAGTCCTACCATCATCGAGGCATAGTGGGGCATAATTTTTTTCAAAAACTTGAACTTAAAAAATAAAATGTTTGAAACAAAGTTGTCAGTACTTTGTATCAAAGAGGGGCAAAATGTAGACATGTAAAATTGACTTAACACCTATCACACACCCCGAACAACATTGAACATCAAAAAATATTGAACGACACTGAACAACACCAAACGACATCGAACAACATCAAACAACATCAAACAACATTGAACATCATCCTGCAACACCCCGTAATGTCTTCGAATGACTCAAAATGACTCGAAATCATCTCAAAACATCCTGTAACATCTTAGAATGACTTAGAATCATCTCAAAAAATCTCATAACAATTCAGAATGACTCAAAATTGTCTTGGAATATCCCGTATCATCTTAGAATGACTTAGAATCATCTCAGAACATCTTGTAACATCTTAGAATGACTCATAATCATCTTAGAACATCTCGTAACATCTCAAAATGACTCAGAATCATCTCAGACCATCCCATAACATCTCAGAACCATCTCAAAATGTCTAAGAAAACATCTCAGAATCACCTCAAAATATCTCAAAATCACCTTGAAACATCTCAAAATCATCTTGTAATGTCTCAGAACATCTCAGAATCATCCCGTAACATCTCAAAACCATCTCGAAATGACTCAAAACATCTTAGAATCATCCCGTTATGTATCAAAATCATCTTGCAATGTCCTACATCACACCACATCAAAACGATATCCCAAAACCCTAATTATGCTATTAATTGGATAATACAATATTATTTACTTAATTATTTTTCATCATTTTTGAAAAATTAAATAAATTTCATTTATTTAATAAAGTCCTAAAAACCCTAATTTTGCTATTGATTAAATAAAACAACATTATTTGATTAATTCATGTTTTAGCATTTTGACTAATTAAATAAATCACATTTATTCAATGAAGCCCTAATCTCACTTTATTTCATCCTGATTGATTAAATAACACCAAATATTTAATTACATCGCTAAATCACCTTGTTCCCCTAAGTGGATTAAAATATTAAATAATAATTTAATTATGACACTTTCCCTCCAAAATTTGAATAATTAAATCAAACTGTTCAAATCAATTATAAAAAATCAAATCAAACTAATGTAGCTCTGTTTGTAAAAGTCAAACTTGATTTGCACGTTCAACTCCAAAAATGAATGAATTAATTAAATCAATTAATATTCCTCACCCACTTTTTGATTGAGTAAATTATGATTGCCGACTGAGCAATCTAATTTGTTAACTAATCAATCTAAATTGCTAACTGAGAAATCTAAGTTATTAACTAATGTATTAAATTCCTAACTAAGCCATCAATTTCCTAACTAAGCCATCTAAATCCTGACTGATCAATCTAAAATCCTAACTAATCAATCTAATCCTTGAGTAGCCGGTCGATTTCTCAATCACCCAAATTGTGCAATCAACTTTGCACAATTTTCTCATGTCTAAATCCTCTCAACACACTCCGATCGTTGATCTGGATATTCTTCAAAACGATCTTGATCATCCATTTCAAATCTCATTTTCTATATAACAAACCCTTTTCCTCACAAATAAGGATCAGAGAATCAACATCATTTGCACAATGAAGTACTGTTGACATTAATAGCCACCATTTTTAGTGCTTCAACCTCATTTCTTTGATCAACCAACATGAAGCAGTCATTCCTCAAGTTTTTGCACACGAAATTTGGAGGCTTCACGGTGATAAGAACAACCCAACATCAGGCGAATAGACTCCACTATGGGATGGTAACACTACACTTTTTGTGTACATTCAATTATGTAATCATAGATTCATTTATGTATGTTCAAGTATCTTAGTTTCATTTGATATGTGTAGGATTAGATCTTAGATTAATATGTTCGATCTTAGTTTAGATTCTTAGATTAGCATGTTTGATCTTGTTTGCATCTAACGTTCTCCCCATCACACAACTATATGAAGGGTTTACATCATAATATTTTTGAGTGTTGGACAAATGCGCGATAATGGCTATAATGTTGTATTTCAATATGATGGATGTGAGATTCGAAAGAGTTCTAGAACTATTATTGTTGCAGGAAAAATAACAAGTGGGAATATGTATCAACTGGAAGGAGCTACAAAGAGATGCTTATTTTATTAGAGCAATGATAGTTGGATTTGGTATCGGAGAATGTGTCACATAAACTTCGACAATTTGGTAAGGATAAGTTCAACAAGAGTAGTCAGAGATTTACCAAGACTGACCAAAACAAACAACATTATCTGCAAAGGATGTCAAGAAGGAAAATAGACCAGAGGAACATTCTGAGGAAAAGAAGAATCATCTACTGGATTGTTGGACCTAATACACACTGATCTATGTGGTCCAACCAGAACAATAATCTTACAAGGTGAGAATTATTTCATGCTTTTAATAGATTATTCTAGACTAATTTGGGTTACATTTTTAAGAGAAAAATCAGAGGCTTTAGAAAAATTCAATATTTTCAAGGCAAGAGTTGAGAATTAAGTTAATAGAAGAATCAAGTGTTTAATATTTGATAGAGGAGGAGAGTTTAATTTTGATGAACTGATGAATTCAACAATTTCTATGAGAAACACGACATTAAAAGATAGATATTTGCCCTTAGAACACCACAACAAAATGGTGTAATGGAAAGAATGAATTGAACAATTCAAGAAGTAGCCAGAACAATGATCATGGAAGCAGGTTTACCATAGGTTTACTGAGAGAAATGATACACACAAGAGGATACACTCTTAATAGAGTACTATTCCAGAGGAAATATGGAAAGACATCATATGAGGTATGGAATGGAAGAGCTCCCAAAGTAAAGTACTTCAAAAAATTTGGAAGCAAATGCTACATTCGAAGAGATGAGGACAATCTTAGAAAGTTCGACAATAGAGTTGATGAAGGCATATTTTTGGGTTACTCTACAAGAAGCAAAGCACACCGGTGTTACAACAATAGACTGAACAAGATAGCTGAAAGTGCGAATAAGAAAGTGGATGAAGAATTTCAAAGAAATCCTTATAGGCATATTGAATATGAATTAGATGAATTAGATGATAAAGGAAAGAAGGATAGGAAAGAAGAAGAGACAAAGGAGGCTTCGACATCTACAACTAAAACCCCAAGGTGTGTACATAGAAACCCCTCATAAAATTAGATTATTGGAGATAAGAATAAAGGAATCATCACAAGAAGCAAATAAACTCAAGAACAAGTATTACTGTGTTTACTCTCATAAACTGAGCCAAATATTATGGAAGAAGCATGAAATGATCAAAATTGGGTGAAAGAAATGAAAGAAGAGCTTGATAAGATAGAGAAAAATTAGACTTGGGAACTTGTGCCCAGACCGACAAACAAAAATGTAATTGGAACAAAGTGGGTATTCTAGAACAAGATGGACGAAAATGGAAAAGTAATAAGGAACAAGGCAAGATTGGTTTGGAAAGGTTAGACTCAGATTGAAGGTATTGATTTTGAAGAGACATATGCCCCTATTTCCTAGATGGAAGTGATCTAAATGTTCTTGGCTTTTGCAACTTTTAAGGATTTCAAAGTCTATCAAATGGATGTAAAATCTGCATTCTTGAATGGAGAAATAAAGGAAGAAGTCTACATTGAGCAACCAGAGGGATTTAAGTCTAAAAGTGACTTGGATGCTATTTGTAGGTTGAAGAAAGCTTTATACGGATTGAATCAGGAACCTAGAGCCTGGTAGGGCAAATTAGACAAGGATTTCAAAAGGGATATGCTGATAGTAACTTATACTACAAAATTCACTCAGATCAAATGTTGATTGTTGTGGTTTATGTTGATGACATAATCTTTGGAGGAAATGATGATTTATGTAGGAAATTTGTAGATGAAATGCAGAAGGAACTTGAAATGTATATCATAGGTGAGTTAAATTTCTTCCTTGGACTATAAGTAAATCAGAACAACAAAGAAATTTTCATCTCTCAGTCCAAGTATACCAAAGAATTATTGAAGAAGTTTGGATTGGAGAAATCCAAATCAGTTTGTACACCTATTGTTACCAGATGTACGTTGACAAAAGAAGATGATTCACCTAAAGATGATGCAAGTATGTACAGATCAATGATTGGAGGATTGTTATATTTGACTACTACTAGACCAAATATTATGTATGTTGCTTGTTTAGTAGCTCAATTTCAGCAAGAACTAAAGGAATCACATATTGTTGTAGTAAAAATGATCTTTAGATATTTGAAGGGTACAAAAGATATCAGGTTATGGTATCCAAAGGATTCAAATTTCACTTTGATAGCAGGTGGAGCACAAGTGGTGGAGCCCATTTCCTTGTCTCTCGATTGGTTGCTTGGTCAAGCAAGAAACAAGATTTTGTATCTTTATCTACTGTTGAAGGTAAATACATTGCAACATCCTCATGTTGCACTCAGGTACTATAGATGAAACAAATGTTGTAAGATATTGGAATATCATTTGATGAACCAATTTCAATTGTGTGATAACACTAATGCAATAAAAATTTCCAAGAATCTGGTACAACACTCCAGAATGAAACATATATCCATCAGATATCACTTCTTGTGAGAGAAGGTATTGGAGAATGAGGTAAGACTTGAATATGTACATACAAAAGAGCAAATTGTAGAAATTTTCACAAAACCATTTAGCAAAGATACTTTTGAGTATCTTTGGTAGAAGTTAGGGGTTCTTCCCCCTCCAAGTCTTCAATAATTTGCACCAAGGTGTGCATTGGTCTAGGGTGTTATATGCTCACTCTTATTTGGATCAATACTTGGTGGCTTCCTCATAGGGGGAGTGAAGTAAGTTTTTTAGGGGGAGTATTTTCCCTTTGTCTTTGATGTCAAAGGGGAAGAAGAAAAGAAGGTCCCTGATGCTATTGATGTTGACATTTTGTTGTTTCATTTGTCATTGATGAATGTTTCCATCAATGACAAAGGGGGAGATTGTTGGAATGTGATGCTATTGATTGTTGTCATCAATGGTTTTCATTGATGTCAACATATCTTGGTTGATTGATTAAGGTTTAGTTTTGATGCTTTGGTGATTCAGATTTGCGTGCTCTAGATGTTGTGCTATGATGATCTTTCGTTGTGTATGTATTGGTCGTATTCTTTTTACAACATAATGAGATACTGATGCAGGAGCACCTAGGAAACACTAGGCAATTAGGCAATCTAGTTTTGATTTTTGTTTTTGGTATGTTACCATGAAGGTCATGTTGACCATTGAGATAGAGTTAGAGGCTTAGGAACATGTCTTGATCATTAGTGATCATTAGGATAAGGGGTGGAAAGGCTTAATGAGTTTTGGAACTCATTTACATAGGTTTACTAGAAATTGGCAAAAATTGCAAAATGGTGCATTTTGCAACTTTGCCACATTGTAACTGAAATGCACGACCAAGGGGAGGCATAACTGATTTTTTTGACCTATATAGGGTGTGCCTTGAACTGAGAGCAAGGTTGGAAGCATTGGGAGTATTGGAAATTTTGAAATTCAAAGGAGAACAATGATGTTAATGTGAGAGTTTCTGATTTTTGCATTGTAGTAGTGCTTAAATGGATTGAATTGGACACTGTAGGTTATGTAGAATGTAGTGTAGTTGTTATTGAATCTTTGTGTGGTATTATTTTGTTAGTGTGTTCAATTTTCAAGCGTTGTTTGTAGCTAGTTTGTTTCTTTCAATTGCTGTTTTGACTGGCAGTCTGTGAAGAATGGAGGTTTAGTTCACATTCCCACTGCACATTGTGTACGGGCCTTTGGGAATTGTGACTAGACTCCATGAATGTAAATATGGTAGGATTAGGAGTCTTTAGAAGTCAGGGTATCATTGTGGAAGTCTTCTCCTAGGCGAGCCAAGAAGTGTCTGGCTAGGGAAGACAAGAAAGTGCAGAGCACTTGATTTGTAGGGGTGTCCATTTCCTGTCAAATCAAGGTGTGGAGAGGGAAGGTATGAGCCTTGCCAAGGCATAGCATGGAGGAGGAAGATATATCAATCCATCTGGTGAGAGGAATTCTTAACAGCCTACAGAGAAGCCAAGAAAGACCTACAATAACCTAGGTTCTTGTTCATTTCTAGTTTGGGGTACTGTACAGCCAGTGGAGGCTTAAGACCCCAAAAATCATTGAGAGGTAGGAATATGCACTAAGAACCTCAAAGAAAGATTGGGGTGTTCTTTGGAGAACTTAGAAGAACAAGCCCAATTTCTCGGAGATGGAGACCTAATTGGAATTCCTAGGCTAGTAGCCTTTTTAACCCTAAATGAGGGTTTGGTGGAAGCGATGGGAAAATGAAGTAAGGTGGACCCTCAAGAACCATAATGTGATGGTGTGAGCTTGGTTGAAACATCTCCACACCCCTACAAAGATGAAATCTAGTATTGGGTGTAGGTTAGCCTTTAGGGTGGATTAAGGGCTAAGGGAAGAATTGCAAAGAAAGCACCAAGGTTGTCTTGGTTGGAATAATATGTATTGGTAGTTGGGTTGGCAAGGAGAACTAGGGGAGCCTAGTCAAGAGGTAGATCCTATAGGTTAGAGTGGTGAAGTGTGACACCGTAGGGGTCTTCCAAGTAAGACCTAGAGTAGGAATCATGGAGGAATCTTGTATGTCAGATCTTGAGTCTAGTGGCTCTACAATCATGGTGAAAAATGTGGAATTGGCCAAGAATATCGAAGATCAAGAGGAAGACAATAGGAGACTAAGTGAAAGATTAGCCCAACTTGAGGAGACATTGAGTAATGTGCAAATCAAGGTCGATGAGGTCAGTGATAGATTGGAAGGCAGGGTACCAAAGAGTGAAGAGGTTGCAGAGGTAGAAAAGATCCCTGAACCTGACCCTGTACTGCAAGAGGAGCCTTTATTGAAGGCATTGAAAGATCTGAGTGGGAAAGCACTTGAAGGCATACCACTGTTTAGTGGGAGATTAGAAGCTGATCTAGTCATGGATTGGATAGAGGGCATGGGAAACCATTTTGAGTGTGATGGAGTCACTGAAGCACAGAAAGTGAAGGTGGCTAAATCTAGATTGAGAGGATTTGCCTTGACATGGTGGAAATTCATTCAAACAGAGAGGGAAAAAGAAGGCAAGAAGCCTATTTCAAATTGGAAGGGTATGGTTGCCAAAGTGAGAGAAGCATACATGCCAGATAATTATGAGATTCAGTTTCATAAGAAGAGGAAAAGCTTGAGGCAAAGAGACCAAGATGTGAACAACCACACTAAGGAGTTTCAAAAACTTTGTATGAGGTATAATGTTTCAAAAGATGAAAGTCTCAAGGTGGCTAGGTACCTTAACGACTTGAAGTGGAACATTCAAGAGGAGATGAATCTTCTAAGTCCCAAGATAGTACACCTATGTTACCAATTAGCTATAAAGATTGAGGAAAGAAGCAAGAGGAAACAAGATCAAGCTTCTAAGAGTAGAGTCAAAGGAAGAGATCAAAGACGACATAGAGGTGGCTACCAAGGTAGAGGGGCTGAACAAAGAAACCAGGGAGATTCTAAGCTCATAGAGCATGGAAGTGAAACACCTTCTAGAGGAGGTTATGGAAGAGGTAGAGGATCTCAAGGAGGATCAAATAGAGGAAGAGGAGCAGGCAGAAGCAACTCATACTTTGCTAGTATGAAATGTTATCATTGTGGTCAAGTAGGTCATCCAGCTTATAGGTGCCCGAAGAAAGCATCTTCATCAAATACTGAGAAGAGAGTGGCATATGATCAAGAAGACACAATGAGTACCAAGTCACCAGAGGTTAGTCACATTGAATCAAAAATGGGGGATAACCTGATGTTTAGAAGAGTTCTAATTAGACAACCGGTCAAGGAAGAGCCAAAACAGAGGAGAGCCTTATTCAGGGTAAGATGCAAAATACTTGGAAAAGTGTGCAAAGTTATTGTGGATTCAGGTTCAACAGATAACATCATCTCAGAGGAGGCAGTAAGGAAGTTGAAGTTGGAGAAAGTACCCCACACTAACCCTTACAAGGTGACATGGTTGAACAAAGGGCAGAGTGTTCTTGTCAATGAGCAAACAACGGTGGAGTTCTCCATTGGAGGGTACAAGGATAAGTTGATTTGTGATGTGTTACCCATGGATGCATGCCATCTTCTATTGGGAAGACCATGGCAGTATGACAGAGGTGTCATCTATGATGGAAAGGAAAATACTATCTCATTCAATAAAGATGGAGAGACATTCAAATTGCAGTCACTGTTAGAAGAGGAAGAGGGACAGTCAAAGACCCCTAGTGTCTTATTAAGCAGTGGTAAAGAGTTCATTAACAACCTACATCAAGGAGGTGAAGGATATGTGGTCATGGTGCAACCCAAGGAAGAAGACAAGGCCAAGAAATCAGTCATACCCGGAGCAGTCCAAAAGTTGTTAGAACAGTTCAAGGACATAGTGAGTGATGCGACACTAGAAACCTTACCTCCCAAGAGAGCCATTAGCCATCAGATTGACTTCATACCAGGAGCTTCATTACCAAACAAAGCAGCTTACAAGCTTACACCAGATCAAAACCTAGAGGTAGCTAGACAAGTGCAGGAGTTGTTGGATCAAGGTTTAATTAGGAAGAGCATCAGTCCATGTGCAGTGCCAGTGGTCTTAGCAACCAAGAAAGGAGGCAAGTGGAGATTATGCACTAATTCTAGAGCTATAAATAGAATCATAATTAGGTATAGGTTCCCTATTCCTAGGATTGAGGACTTTATGGATTGTCTTGGAGGAGCTCAGTACTTTACCAAGTTGGATCTCAAAAGTGGATACCATCAGATCAGAATTAAGGATGGAGATGAGTGGAAGACAACCTTTAAGACAACTGATGGGTTGTATGAGTGGAGAGTTATGCCATTTGGCCTCTCTAATGCCCCTAGCACATTCATGAGGCTCATGAATGAAGTGATCAAAGACTTTATAGGGATATTTGTGGTGGTATATCTTGATGATATACTCATCTTTAGCAAGACAACAAAAGAACATCTAAAACATGTGGAGTTGGTTCTTAGAAGATTGCAAGAAGAGAATTAACCATCAACCTAGAGAAATGTGAGTTCTTCAAACAAGATCTTGTGTATTTGGGGTTTGTAGTATCCCAAGGATCATTGAAGATGGATCCAAGCAAGTTGGAAGCTATCCTAAATTGGCCTACACCAATCACAGGGACAAAGGTAAGAATTTTTCATGGATTGGCTCAATTTTATAGAAAATTCATAAGGAACTTTAGTGGCATATGTGCACCAGTCCTTGATACAATCAAAGGTGGCTTAAAGACTAAGTTCAAGTGGACTCAAGAAGCTGAGAAGGGTTTTGAGAAACTGAAACAAGAAGTGGCAACTCAACCCATCCTTTTGTTACCTAGTTTTGACAAGTTGTTTACTGTGGAATGTGATGCTAGTGGAATTGCAATAGGAGGAGTGCTAAGTCAAGAAGGCAAGCCTATAGATTTTTTTAGTGAAAAGCTCAATGAAGCTAAGAAGAATTATTCTACCTATGCCCTAGAACTCTATGCTCTAGTATAGTCACTGAGAAAATGGAGGCATTATCTCCTACCTAAGGAGTTTGTAGTGTTCATTGATAATCAGGCACTTAGCTACATCAAAACAGAAGAGAAGTTGAGCAATAGACATCTAAAATGGATGGAGTACCTCCAAGCTTTCACTTTCAAGATCAAGCACAAGAAGGGATAATTGAACAAGGTGGCAGATGCATTAAGTAGAAGATTGTCGACCGTGCACGAGATACAGATCAAGAGCATTAGAATAGAGAGTTTCAAGGATCTCTATGGGGAAGATGAAGACTTCTCAGAGGCCTACAAGGTATGTTCTGACTTTGAGAATCACTTTCATAGTCAATACTCAAAGTATACATTGCAAAGTGGATTGTTATTCAAGGGGAATCAGTTATGTGTTCCAAGAGGATCAATGAGAGAGAATCTCATCTAGGAGAAACACAATGGTAGTCTTAGTGGACATTTTGGCATCAACAAGACAATGGAACTAGTGCAGAGGTTCTACTATTGGCCTAAGTTGCCAAGGGATGTCAGGAGGTATGTGGAGCAGTGTGTAGTGTGTATGAAAGCAAAAGGAGGAGCTAGTAATGCAGGTTTGTATCAACCCCTACCCATTCCTAACAGACCATGGGAATGTATTAGCATGGACTTTGTTGTAGGACTCCCTAAGACTAAGATAGGGTTTGATAGTGTCTATGTGGTGGTGGATAGGTTGAGTAAGATGAGTCACTTTATCCCTTGCAAGACCACCCATGATGCTAGCTATATTTCTCACCTTTTCTTCAAAGAAATTGTAAGGATCCATGGATTGCCTTTGAGCATTGTATCAGACAAGGATGTGAAGTTCATGAGCCATTTTTGGAAGACTCTATGGAGCAGATTAGGTACCAACCTATCTTTTGGATCAACTTACCATCCACAGACCGATGGAAAAATAGAGGTGGTTACTAGAGTGTTGGGTAACCTTATAAGATTCCTAACCAAGGAGTATGGACAAACATGGGACATGGTCATATCACAAGCAAAATATGCATACAATGACAGTGTGAACCAGACTACAAGGAAGAGTCCTTTTGAAATAGTGTATGGAATGCACCCAAGAGGTGTGTGTGAGCTCAAGGATCTAGGAGCTATGGAGCATAGGAGTGGACATGCAAAGGATTTCTCTCAGACCATGAAGGAGATTCCGGAGCAGGTAAAGAAGATAGTCATCGAGGCTACCCAAAAGTTGAAAACTAAGGTGGATCTAACTAGAAAGGATCTAGAATTTGTAGTAGGAGACTATGTTATGGTCCACCTCAACAAATCTAGGTTGCAGAAGGGGACATCCACCAAGTTACAAATGAAGAGAGTGGGACCATGTAAGGTATTAGCTAAATATGGGAAGAATGCCTATAAGGTGGAGCTACCTGCAGATTTAGGCATTTCACCAGTGTTCAATGTAGCTGATTTGATCAGATATAAGGGAAAGGTCATTGACATAGGTCAGACCAGCATGGATGTCCTGAAGGATGTGAGTAACATATCCTTACTTCCCCAAGACAAGCTACAAGCATAGAGGATCTTGGAAATAAGAGTGAAGAAGTCTACAAGGCATAGGGTGTACATGGAGCATCTCATCAAATGGAAGGATAAATCAGAGTCTGAGGCTACATGGGTGGATGAAGCTCAGTTCAAGAAGTAGGGAATTGATGTGTCACTGATCTTTCCTCACATTCCTTAGTGTTTGTGCAGAGAGGGGGAGAATGGTGCAGGAGCACCTAGGAAACACTAGGCAATTAGGCAATCTAGTTTTGTTTTTTGTTTTTGGTATGTTACCATGAAGGTCATGTTGACCATTGAGATAGAGTTAGAGGCTTAGGAACATGTCTTGATCATTAGTGATCATTAGGATAAGGGGTGGAAAGGCTTAATGAGTTTTGGAACTCATTTACATAGGTTTACTAGAAATTGGTAAAAATTGCAAAATGGTGCATTTTGCAACTTTGCCACGTTGTAACTGAAATGCATGACCAAGGGGAGGCATAACTTCTTTTGTTGAACTATATAGGGTGTGCCTTGACCTAAGAGCAAGGTTGGAAGCATTGTGAGTATTGGAAATTTTGAAATTCAAAGGAGAACAATGATGTTAATGTGAGAGTTTCTGATTTTTGCATTGTAGTAGTGCTTAAATGGATTGAATTGGACACTGTAGGTTATGTAGAATGTAGTGTAGTTGTTATTGAAGCTTTTTGTGGCATTATTTTGTTAGTGTGTTCAATTTTCAAGCATTGTTTGTAGCTAGTTTGTTTCTTTCAATTGCTGTTTTGACTGGCAGTCTGTGAAGAATGGAGGTTTAGTTCACATTCCCACTGTACATAGTGTACGGGCCTTTGGATATTGTGACTAGACTCCATGAATATAAATATGGTAGGATTAGGAGTCTTTAGAATTCATGGTATCATTGTGGAAGTCTTCTCCTAGGCGAGCCAAGAAGTGTCCGGCTAGGGAAGACAAGAAAGTGCAGAGCACTTGATTTGCAGGGGTGTCCATTTCCTATCAAATCAGGGTGTGGAGAGGGCAGGTATGAGCCTTTACAAGGCATAGCATGGAGGAGGAAGATATATCAATCCATCTGGTGAGAGGAATTCTTAATAGTCTACAGAGAATCCAGGAAAGACCTACAATAACCTAGGTTCTTGTTCATTTCCAGTTTGGGGTACTGTACGGGTAGTGGAGGTTTAAGACCCAAAAAATCATTGAGAGGTGGGAATATGCACTAAGAACCTCAAAGAAAGATTGGGGTGTTCTTTGGAGAACTTAGAAGAACAAGCCTGATTTCTCGGAGATGGAGACCTAATTGGAATTCCTAGGCTAGTAGCCTTTTTAACCCTAAATGAGGGTTTGGTGGAAGCGATGGGAAAATGAAGTAAGGTGGACCCTCAAGAACCATAATGTGATGGTGTGAGCTTGGTTGAAACATCTCCACACCCCTATAAAGATGAAATCTAATATTGGGTGTAGGTTAGCCTTTAGGGTGGATTAAGGGCTAAGGGAAGAATTGCAAAGAAAGCACCAAGGTTGTCTTGGTTGGAATAATATGTATTGGTAGTTGGGTTGGAAAGGAGAACCAAGGGAGCCTAGTCAAGAGGTAGGTCCTATAGGTTAAAGTGGCAAAGTGTGACACCATAGGGGTCTTCCAAGTAAGACCTAGAGCAGGAATCATGGAGTGATTCCTCCAACCCTCCCTATCAGATACACTCTTATAGGTTCAGACTGATCTAGAAATTGGATAATGTGCTCTGGAACATTGTAACATGTATATCTTAATATTTGCTTTTGATTATATCATGGTTAATATGTAGCATGTTGATTTGAGCGAGGAGGTTCTATATGGTCCACGTTTCATTCCTTTCCACCGTGGGAATGTTTTGTGGTGACCTAATTCAAATTGTTTTTGGATGACTTAGGAGATTATGAAGGCATGGAATGGTATAAGTAAAAGATGATTCTGTTCAATGAAAGTAAGTGTGGTGAATGTGAATCTAAAAATCCAAGTATTGTGCGACTAGAGGCAACATACAATGATATTTTTCTGGTGTGACTGTTGGTGACAATTATTTCTAGCGGTTGATTCCCTTTCATCATTCTTCTGACAGTGAGCCTTTCTCTTTTAGCAGTGAGCCTTTTTTTGTTGGTAGTGAGCCTTTTTATCTTTGGCTATAATAGTTGGGCAGTGAGCCCATTGATAGTGAGCCTTACTTGTAGTG
Organism: Sequoiadendron giganteum; assembly: GCA_007115665.2. NCBI lineage: Eukaryota > Viridiplantae > Streptophyta > Pinopsida > Cupressales > Cupressaceae > Sequoiadendron > Sequoiadendron giganteum. The sequence goes on along the minus strand of CM021105.1, from coordinate 327,670,547 downwards.
AGAACTTTGGCAGTGAGCCCTTATAAAAATCACCTTAATCGGTGTTTTATAATTGAGAGTTAGCATTCTTCATGGTTTTTCCCATCTTGGGTTTCCACATAAATTTTGGTGTTCTTCTTGCATGGTTTTGTTAAGTTCTTTCATGTTCATATCTATTTTAATTACTATTTGATTCATTTAAGTTTTCTCCAAATTAATTAAGGTCAAGAAAATTGTTTTATGATAACTGATTCACCCCCCTCTCAATTATCTAGACTGTTCAACAATCTGTTTCTTCCCCATGCTTTAGTAACATCAATGATGAAATTTCCATCATTTACCTACAATTGGTTGACTGAGACCATCAGGATTGCAACATACCAACCCTTCACTTAGTAAAAATTTCTAATTTTTCACCTTATGAGTAAATAAACTATGTACAATCCATTGCAATATTTTTTTTATTTTTTTTATTGAGAATGTATGAACAAGCTGTCATAATAATTACAATAAATATTTCATTTCATTACAATAAATTCCCAAGTTACAACAATACAAGAAAGAATACAATTACATACATAGCTCAAATGAGCTTTAGAAAAAATAGCTTAAAGTCGGTCTAGGATCCTTCCTTTCAAATCTTGGTTCTTCTATTATCTTATATGGAGGATAAGCATCACTCAAGTGCTTTTCTGCCAACCAGGAACTCATAATGTGATCCCCTACACATATATCATTCGATAGATGGCCCTTCCCTTCGATGAAGAGATTGGTAGAGTAACTGAATAACGACAACCAATTGAACATAGTGTTGTGTCCTACATAACTAGAACTTTGTAATCCCATAATCTTAGAATAGCATGTAATACTGGATCATGGTGAACTAACAGTGGAGCCAAAGTTTATCACACTACTTTTCCCAAAGTATTTCTATCAAGGGTCATCTATCACATACACTACTTAAGGCCAATTTGACTTAAGGCCATCTTAAACTACACATAGGTATTTCCTTCAATGGATAATCTACCATCCCAGAGATAACCTATCACCATTCTACTCTACTTAGAATAAACCTACTTAACAAGTAAGTACACAAGCTCCCTCCCATACTGGATTAACTATCCTAGGATTAAGCACAAGCTTTTCTAGTTAAATAAATAACTTAGCTAAGTGTATCACATGTGCCTCTCATGTTCAATCATATCTAGTATATAATACCTATGATAAACACCCATCTCCTATTATGGAGTATTTAAAAGAACATCATGAAATAGCATAAAAGCTTCAATTCCTTTTTAAAGAAATTATAATTTCTCTAAATGCACAAACTGGAAAAGATAACTCAAGTATACATGGAAGACACATCATTCATAAGTAAAATAAAAAAGAAGATCCTCATGCTTGTTATTGCTTATGCAAATAATTGACAACAATGCAACCCTTTCCAACAACAACAAGCATGACAACAACTTCTCTATAATGTCACAATGAACTCTAACCCTCAAGTTGATAGTTCACTTCTCTCAAGAAACATCTCTCTCACAAATATAACAGATTTCTTTCTCTCTTTCTCACAAATAAAAATAGAGTAGGAATAATGCAGAATAAAGACTTGCAAGAGGAATGCAAAAGATGTGTCCCTTCAAATGAAATGGCTCTGCTATTTATAAAGCAGATTGGTAACCTCACAACCTATAGTTTAGGTATGATAATGGACAAAAACACCATGTAAGGTAACACATGAAGCACAACAAAAAGGTGGTGATAAAACAAGCTCGTACTCAACAAAAAATTTAACATATTGACTTGCAAAATTGACAACAAACAAATACTTATTCAAATTTTTATATGCTCAATTCGAATTATCTCATGCAATAGACGCCAACAAAAATTAGGTTTCTAGGGGTGGCACCAAATCCATCCACACTCCTCGTTTTTGGGACAATTTTCCTTGCTATAAGAAACAGTCGACTACTAATTCATAACACCAAGCACTATCAACTTGGTTTAGAGATGAGTCGACCAAGATGTTTGAAAAAGTCATCAACAAATGTATAAAACATGGTAGATATGTTTACCAAGTCAAAGTTGATCTTAATGATAGGCATCAACTAAGTCTATATAAGGAAACAACTTTAAATGAAATATAATTGTTCCATGAAGCATGACAATATGAGAAAAACTTGACTTCACCAAACATAGTCATAAGAAAATTCTATCAACCTCCAATAGGACTCAAGTGCTGCCCTCTATTCTCATTTACCATTGTGTTTAACTTAGCATATTTCAATGTTGTGCATTGAAATGAACTCCACCTACGTGCCTCTATAAGCGTTGTATTTGTATTTGAATTATCCTCCTCTTGGTATGGCATGTGGCAATTTATTCTTCACACATACCATTTATTGTGATGATTTAGTTTCCATACATCATGCATTGAGAGTAATGCACTAAGGGCACCGTCTTCATTTCATATTTATGCACCTCCTACTACCATGAATCCACACTTATTATCCTACCTGCGTACTGATACTTCCTACTATTCCTATGTGTGCACAATAGATTCAAATGCACCTTATTATCCTCTTCAATGCCTATACAAGGTACAAATCACTCTCTTTCATCGACCCAAGCATAAGCTTAAGTGGATCAACCTCACTTCTTAGTATAGTATAAAATCAAGTTGGTCAAGGTGTATATATATTATGCTATATAAAATATATAGAACACTATATAAAAATAAAGTAATCATTTAGATATATATATATATATATATATATATATAATACATGTTATATATATACACACTTCTATATAAGCATTGACACTTACATGTATATATATAAATGTATATATGTATTTCCCATATATATAAACAAAAATAACTTCAATAATATCGACATATATATATCTTCACCTTCACATATATACACAAGATAATATTATCTTATATAACATTGATTATATATTTATATATAAAAATATATACATACTCTTGTATGCTCATGTATACATTCTTGGTGACGTAGCCACGTATATATACATACAAGGAAGAATTCTCTCAATAAAAATACTATATTATATGCATACATATATTCATATATATATATATATATATAAATACACACTCCTCTATATAAGCATTAATGCTCATGCATGTATATGTATATATACAAATATATTATATATAGAAACACGATAGTCAAATGATTTGTTCTATATCCGAATGATTATAACCTCGTGACTATATTCACACAAGCATTATAAAAAACATTTATATACATATATACATATCTATACATATGTCATCACACTCGTATGTGTTGAAATGCACACAAGGAAACTGAGAGGGGGGGTGAATAAGTTGTATCAATTCTTTCCACTTATAAACTTAAACAATTTCACTTTAACTTCAATCTGTTATTAAGTATAAACATGAAATGCAAATAATAGAAACACAACACTAGAGACATCAGATTTACGTGGAAAACCCAATGAGGGAAAAACCATGGTGAGGATTAACTCACAATATAGAAGAATACAAAACTAGATACACAGGCTCACTACCTAGATTAAGGGCTCACTACCTTAGGACTCATTGTCCAGAAAAGGAGGATCATTACCTATAGAAAATTAAAAAGAAATAGATAATGATCCACCACTAGGAGTTCCACACACTTCACAATTTGAACAAAAGAATATAGATACAATTAAGTTTTATTACTGCACTTCGCTCTTCTACACTCTACTCTTCACACTTATTCACACACTCTTCTCTTTCTCGAATTGAATGATGGATGGATGATCAATTCACTTCTACTTGATTTGCTTATATACCATTTTCAACCTTAGAGACATTCATAAGGTTGGCTATATGAATTACAAATTAAAAATTCAAACAAGGTCGGCTACTCAACATTCCCACGATGGATAAGAATGTGAGAGGACCAATTACACATTTAATTTAGGACCCAAACACCATCTTGGATCACGCACACGCTTTCACAAATTGATTCACAAACATAATCTAACGTGTAAACACCAAGTCGACCAAACCTAATGAAAACAACAATGAACTTGAAGTACACACATTGCCACCAAGATAATCGCATGTGTATGACCCGAAACGCTTCACCAATCATTTTACCATCTTAGAGAACAACTCAGATACATCCGCAAAAACTTCAACAAACTTTATTCAAAGAGAATAATTCACCAGTCCAATCGAGACAACCAGTCAGAATACCGAAGCTTTGGAGCAAGCCTTCCAGAGTGCCAAAACACATAAATTTGCCAAAATACAAAAAACAAACCATATAGTAATCTCCCAGATCCACAAGATCTGAAATGTAATACTAGAGGATTGTAGAGCCAAAACATTTCTCCCAGTCAACAACCAGATAACTCTGCAAACCCAATTCTCACACCGGTGAACATAAATTTTACTCTCCATCAACCCAGAAGCTGAAACTCAGAATATATATTCCACTTAAGCTCAAGAAAACACCTATAAAACCTCATAGGAAAAAGATAAACACAAAGGAAGTGTGGTCCATAATACCGGATTTTGCACATAACACACTTCAACACTGGTTTACATCATTTCTCAATTTTCTCAAGAGAACTTGGCAAATTCATAACTTGCTCAACCTGTAGTGTTGAAATCAATGAAAAGATTAATGACAACACCACCAAACACATCCATACTTGAAATATTATGGACATCCCATTATATCCATCGTACGCATATGGAAACATATGCATATATCCCAAATACTCATTCAACCATACAATCAAGCACAGTAAGGTAAGGAAGGACTCACAAGTTCCAAAAAGATAAACATCACCCAAGCATGCATTCAATAGTAATCAAGACCCTTACTAATGGAAACACATCATTCTAAGGATGACTTACCAACTTACTAATTCTATGACTCAACTCAATTGTTCTACTGTGGTGTGTGTATGCTCAGATAGTTTTGTTACTGGTTACCCGACCAAGATATTCTCCTGAGTGATACTTCCCCTCCACTTGGAGGAATGAACATTTACCTAGAACCACTAACACATGCCCATGACAATTAGCTATTCAAAAAATATGCAGTATACGTAATGCATATCTAAAGTTAGAATATCAATTCAATAACCATCCATTTCATATATATTCATTTCTTCACAACATCAAATGAGATATCATTCATTCATAATGCATCAATAACAAAGTGCAAGCACATTAATTCATCCACATAATTCACATTACATTCACATTTTACCCTACATAGTAATAGTAAATAGTAATTACATATTTGGGGTGTAACATACTTCCCCCCTTGTGAATCATCATCCTCAATGACCTGTAACTTGTGAATCATCATCCTCAATGACCTGTAACACTTTAACACATAGATAAAGTCAAATAAAGTTTTACTTACCATTCTCAAAATATGTAACATTTATAAAATATTCATCCTATGTAGCATCCCTCCTTGCAACCTTGCCCTTCGTGGACCTTGCATCGAGTTCCCTCACTAACGCATAGGGAAAACTTGTATGCTTCACACATACTCTCCCAAAGATCTTTATTATACTATCATATTACCTCATATGTACATCCCTTATACAATAATATCTCAATAACACATGTAACCTATACTATAGTGACTAGAAGCATGTTCTCATTGGCTAATGAATTTATCCTTAGTGTAATCCAAATAGATAAGGAATGTTAGTGCATTTTACACTACACTGTGGGTCCCATCCTTCCCCTTTGGTAATTACACTTTTAGACAGCTCAAAAACCGAGTCTGTCCATCACTTACACATGCATTTAGCCATAAAGTACTGTTCTAGATTACTTTTCCAACTTGAGCATAACATTTCTCTTGGAAACCTATCAAATTTTGATATTGCTTCATACTTTAAGCTTTGTATCGACAAAGTTTCATCGATTTCTTCATTCTATTACTCCTTTTTTACAATCTATTAAGTCTAAGGTTAACCCTATCTCTTAGCCTATTTCAGCTTAATAGGGTTTCCAACCTTCCTTTCCATATAATGGATCAAACCTCAATATTAGAAGTTTACAAGAACTCAACAAATCACTCAAGATTTGGTTTTCATCTTTGCCTATTCGACTACAATAATATATTGTGCATTCATTCTCTTGAGTGTTTGTAGTATGATCCTAGTTTAAACAACCCTATCATTATTTTCTCGTTCACTACTGAGACAAACTTCTCAGGAATACTAAGAAACTAATTCTCACAATATATTATTTAGGACCGAAATCTTATAAATGAAGTTTGTAAATAGCGTTGGTTACTTTGATGAGCCTTTCCACTAGAATATTATGTCAGTTTCACCAACATAGACAAATTGATCTATCTTGTGTCCTACCACTCTCCCTCTAGAATCTCAAGAGAGTACACATGTCTTTCCGACGATGACATCCTGTCCTTATTTCCTGGCACACCAGAAAATAACTTGCTACATACTCTACAACATCTTACTCTATCTTTTTCCAGAATATTGTGGTTTCTCATCCAACAACAACTTGTCATTCCAACGTCCTAACCATGACATCAATTTCCTCATTTCATTCCCGAATCTTCCAAAATTTTGGGTACATAGGTTCTTTTATATCCAATAATAGTCTATTCTTTAACTAAGTGAAAACTTATTTTATGATTGCACGCCTTCTTTAATTCCCAAGTAATAATGGTTAGGATTTTTAATGGGGATAAGTCCCCTTTATCATAGGACATCCACAACTTGGATTTTTTCAATCCTTGGATTATTTCCAAATATGGAATTCATCTTTTAAATCAATCTAATTTTCTCGATAAGAATTGGTACCAATTTTGAGTATTAATCCTCATTCAATCATGTTGGTCCCTAGAAGCTATCAAATTTAATTGCATACCTAATTATCAAGCACAAATATTTCTCGTTAGCTCCATTGATTCACTTAATCACATAGGTGAGTCCCAACCTCGGTATACCCTAATTCTAGGATAGAGTCATCAATTAATGACTAATCTGATGTTATAGGTTACTCTAACCCTATATGTTCCAATCAAGACCAAATGTACAACCCAACCAATTAATTTATTTATAACCTATTGGTGTCAATGAGTAGTCCTGTACATATCCCAACCCAAAAGGTAAAACTTAACCTAAGGTTTCTCTCTTTAATTAATTTAATTTCTCATCCCAAATAGGTTACCCCAAACCCAGGGTTTCATTCGAGTATAAGGTATGATCAAATAATCATTCCAATAAATATATTTGACATAGTTCACATAACATCACTTCATATCTCTCATAGCTTACAATTCTAACCCTATCATTCCCAAGGTCCCTTAGCATAGTAAGATACAATGTCAAATTATTTCATGATAGGGATATATTTCAAAATATGTAGTATTACTACCTATGTAAAGAAATAACATCGTTATCTAAATTCCCCATATACGTTATATAGGAGTGTAGAGACACTTTCTTCCAATCATGAGCAATATAGATCTCTCATTATTTATTCTTGGCAATGGTCTTCCCTTTCATGATCAAGTGTTCTGCCTATCCTTTCCTAAGGCATAATATTAATTGATCTTGCCATTCAATATATATAAGGTATGGTGCAATTATAGGTCATAATCTTTGACCTTTCCACTATTTTTCTCCAAAAATTCCAATACCTTTTTCCTTGTGGTCATAAAATGTATGACTTAATTGACGTCATGACTTGCAAAGAAGTCATTGGTTCTTCCAAATTGAAAATATATTCATGATTTTCATTGGTTGGGATACTCAATTGAGTCAATCCACTCTCTTCCTTCCCCCCTTAGTGTTTCCTCAACATTTTTTCTACTCAAAGTTGAACTTCTAGCAAACATTTGCTTCATTGAAATGATTTTTCATTCCTTGTTGTTGGCTTCCCATTGCCTTTTTCTTGCCTCAATGGCATACTTTGAATATACTTTTTCCCAAAGTTAGATTCATCATTTATTTCTAATCCCATAGATTCAATACTTTGGATTGTCCAATAGGAGATCTAATGAATTAATCAACAACATAGAAGTTAAGAGGCACACTAATATTCCCATTCTCTTTCCAATAAAATTTTTGTGGAGAAATATCCATACTCTCAAGCCTCTTTTGTTGATGTACCTTTCAACTTAGAGCATTGTATCCTTACAACTTCTATTGATTTGACTCCTAGTGTCATGCTATATTTCATTTTCTATTAGAACCTCAAAATATATGTTGATTTTCGCAAATATGTTGGTGATTCAAATTTATACTTCAACCAATCTATGTTCTATCCAAACCTTTGATTAGGTCAACCCAATTTATCTTTTCAAGTTTCTTTCCTACAATCACTTTTTTAAGTGGCTTTATCCCAATGCTTGGAATCTTATTCTTTCATAAACTTTAGAACTACCAAAGTTGTTTGGTCTCTTTTTGTCACCTTATTCAAAACTTCCAAATTGATCTCATTGATTTTGGTTGGTGGAACCATGTCCACATCATTGATTAATTCATTTTGACCATTTTGGTCTTTTCCCTTTTCCTAGGTACTAACTCTTTTCTTGCAAGATCCTATCCTTATACAAGAATTAGATTTATGTCAAGAGTTCTCCAACTTTTTGGATACCTCCTTTGTTGTCTTCCTACTTCGATCTATTTTATGTCGATATTGCATACACATAGATTTATAGTGTACTTATTAAATCCAATAATTCTTGACTCTTGTCAACTATAAGTTGCTACTAATAAGGGAGTTATCTCATATCTTCCCATCCCCTTAGAGTCATATAACTATTTCATAGGATAAAGGTATATATTGGTTATTCTTCCTAACCTTCCTACATAACCCGATTGCATAATCTTCCACAATCCAAGGTAATATCATAATAAGTTGTTTTTTTAGGAGTTTCTACTCCAGGGATGACTCCTATCTAGTCCCAAACTTAAACAAGTTTTTAGGAATCTCATCCTCTTTTCTCTTTTCCCTTAGTTCTTTTCTCTTGCCATTGTGGAACAAGAACTTTTCAACCATTATCTTCCAATAAGGTTTACACGTTTTTTGCATAATGAGCTCATAGGTTTAGTGTTAAACCTAGTAGCTCTAATACCACAAGTAACATACCAAACCTTCACTTAGTAAAAATTTCTAATTTTTCACCTTATGAGCAAATAAACTATGTACAAGCCATTGCAATAAAAAAAAATATTTTCTTTATTGAGAATGTACGAAGAAGTTTCCATAATAATTATAATAAAGATTCCATTTCATTACAATAACTTCCCAAGTTACAATAATAGAAGAATGCATACAATTACATACATAGCTCAAATGAGCTTTAGAACAAATAGCTTAAAGACGGTCTAAGATTCTTCCTTTCAAATCTTGGTTCTTCTATTGTCTTCTATGGAGGAGAAGCATCACTCAAGAACTTTTCCACCAACCATAGACTCATAATGCAGTCCCCAACACATTTATCATTTGATAGATTGTCCTTCCCTTCGACGAAGAGATTGGTGGAGTAACCAAATAACAACAACCAACTACGCATAGTGTTGTATCCTACATAACTAGAACTTTGTAATCCCACAATCTCAGACTAGCATGTAATATTGGATCATGGTGAACTAACAGTGGAGCCAAAGGTCATCACACTACTTTGGCCAAAGTATTTCTTTTAGTATTTATATCGAGGTTCATCTATCACATACACTACTCAAGGCCGATTTGACTTAAGGCCATCTTAAACTACACATAGGTATTTTCTTCAATGGATAATCTATCATCCCAGAGATAACATATCACCATCTTACTCTACCTGGAATAAACCTACTTAAAAAGTAAGTACACAAGCTCCCTCCCATACTAGATTAGCTATCCTAGGAGTAAACACAAGCTTTTCTAGTTAAATCAATAACTTAGCTAAGTGTATCACATGTGCCTCTCATTTTCAATCATACCTAGTATATAATACTTATGATAAAAACCCATATCCTATTATGTATTTAAAAGCATATCATAAAACAACATAAAAGCTTCAATTCCTTTTTCAAAGACATTCTAATTTCTCTAAATGCACACACTGGAAAAGATAACTCAAGCATACATGAAAGACACATCATTCATAAGTAAAATAACAAAGAAGAAGATCCTAATGCTTGTTCTCACTTATCCAAATAATTGACAATGCAACCCTTTCCAACAACAACAAGCTTGATAACAACTTCTCTAGAATGTCACAATGAACTCTAACCCTAAAGTTGATAGTTTAGTTCTCTCAAGAAACAAATCTCTCACAAATATAACATAGTTCTTTCTCTCTTTCTCAGAAATAAAAATAGAGTAGGAATAATGTAGTATAAAGACTTGCAAGAGGAATGCAAAAGATGCATCCCTTCAAATGAAATGGCTCTTCTATTTATAGAGCAGCTTGGTAACCTCACATCCTATATTTTAGGCATGATAATAGACAAAAAACACCATGTAAGGCAACAAGTGAAGCACAACAAAAAGGTGGTGATAAAACAAGCTCATACTCAACAAAAACTCCAATAGATCGACTTGCAAAATTGATAGCAAACAAAGACTTATTCAAATCTGCATATGATCAATTCAAATGATCTCATGCAATAGACATCTACAATAATTGTATTTATAGAGGTGGCACCAAATCCATCCACACTCCTCATTATTGGCATGGTTTTCCTTTCCATCATAAAAAATGAACTACCAATTCATAACACCAAGCACTATCAACTCAGTTTGGAGATGAGTAAACCAAGATGTTTGACAAAGTCATTGAAAAATGTATAAAAGATGGAAAATATGTTTACCAATTCAAAGTTGATCTTAATCATAGGTGTTGACTAAGTCCATATAAGGCAACAACTTTAAATGAAATATAATTGTTCCATAAAGCATGACAATATGCATAAAACTCAACTTCACCAAACATAGTCATAAGCAACTTCTATCAACCTCCAACAAGACTCAAGAGATGCCCTCTATTCTCATTTACCATTCTATTGAACTTAGCATATATCAATGTTGTGTGTTGAAATGAAATCCACCTACGTGCCTCTATAAGTGTTGTATTTGTATTTGACTTATCCTCCTCTTGGTATGATGCATGGCAGTTTATTCTTCACACATACCATCTATTGTGATGTTTTAGTTTCCATAAATCATATGTTGAGAGTAATGCACTAAGGGCACGGTCTGAATTTTCTATTTATGCACCTCCCACTACCATGAATCCACACTTATTATTCTACCTACGTGCTGATATTGCCTACTATTCCTATGTGTGCACAATAGATTAAATGCACCTTATTATCCTCTTGAACGCCTATACAAGGTACACAATCACTCTCTTTCATCGACCCAAGCATAAGCTTAAGTGGATCAACCTCACTTCTTATTATAATATAAACTGTCAAGGTGTATATATATTGTGCTATGTAAATATATATAGATAAACATATACAAATAAAGTAATCATTTAGAGAGATATATATATTTATAATATATTATATATATACATACTTCTATATAAGCATTAATGCTTACGTGTATATATATATATATTTATATATATATATATATTTCCCATATATATACACAAAAATAAATTCAATAATATTGACATATATATCTTCACCTTCACATATATACACAAGATAATATTATCTTATATAACATCGAATATATATCTATATATAAAAATATATGCATACTCTTGTATGCTCATGCATACATTCTTGGTGATGTAGCCACACATATATACACACAAGGAAGAATTCGCTCAATAATAATAGTATATTATATATAATATACATACATATATTCACATATATATATATACATATATAAATATACACTCCTCTATATAAGCATTAATGCTCATGTGTGTATATGTATACATATAGAAACATATTATATATAGCAATGCGATAGTCAAATGATCCTTTCTATATCCGAATGATTATAACCTCATGACTATATTCACACAAGCATCATAAAAAAAAATTATATACATATATTCATGTCTATAGATATGTCGTCACACTTGTATGGACACCCCATTATATCCATCGTACACGTATGGAAACATATGCATATATCCCAAATACTCATTCAACCATACAATCAAGAATAGTAAGGTAAGGAAGGAATCACAAGTTCCAAACAAATAAACATCACCCAAGCATGCATTAAATAGTAATCAAGACCCTTACTAATGCAAACACATCATTCTAAGAATGACTTACCAACTTCCCACTTCTATGACTCAACTCAATTGTTCTACTGTGGTGTGTGTATGCTTAGATAGTTTTGTTACCGGTTACCCAACCAAGATATTCTCCTGAGTGATACTTCCCCTCCACTTGGAGGAATGAACATTTACCTACAACCACTAACACATGCCCACCACAGTCATCTGCTCACAAGATATGTAGTATACGTAATACATCTCCAAAGTTAGAATATCAATTCAATAACCATCCATTTCATACATATGCATTTCTTCATAACATCAAATGAGATATCATTCATTCATAATGCATCAACAAAAAAGTGCAAGCACATTAATTCATCAACAAAATTCACATTACATTGACATTTTACCCTACATAGTAATAGTAAATAGTAATTACATATTTGTGGTGTAACAAAGATCCACCCAGCTTAGACATATTTGAAAATGATGAAGTCATCGCTGAGTTCATGAGATTAGGCGAAGGCATACCATAGGGGGAGCATAAGGCTGGTTTCACTATAGATCTTGATGCTGCAACATATTTTGGCGAGATTGTCCCACCCTCTAGTCGCAAAAATGACAAAAAAAATAAAAAAAAAGAATGATCTTTAGGTGAAAAATGCAAGGTGCCTTTTGACCAGGAATAAGTAAAAAGAAAGGATGTATCCAAGGGAGAAAACCTCTCCGAGGCACCCAAGGATGGATGGTTTGATTTTCTCCCTATTAATTAAGAGAGATCCCCAATGCTGATTGAAGAAGTAATGTAATTCAATATAGGTACAATAGAGAATCCTACGATTGTTTTCTTTGCAACATCCTTCACAAAAGAAGAAAAACCAGAATTTCAAGACTTTTTCATACAATGTCAAGTCAATTTTGTATGGTCTTATGCTGTTATGCCTAGATTGGACCCTAAATTCATCTTGCACCATTTACCATTACTTCCAAATGAAAATCCTATCAAACAAAAGCTTAGAAAAATGCATCCTTAGATAGCTCAATTGGTCAAAGCTGAAGTGAAGAAATTATTGGATGTTGGTTTCATAAGACCTATTGACTATGCAAATTGGATCGCAAACCTTGTACCAATGAACAAATTGAATGGAAAAATCCGTATCTACACATATTTTTGTGACTTGAACAAAGCATGTCCAAAGAAAGACTTCCTACTTCCTAATATAGACATCATAGTAGATCTAACGATAGGCTACGAGATGTTGTCCCTCATGGATGTCTTCTCATGGTATAATCAGATGTGTATCACTCCTAAAGATCAGCATAAGATGGCATTCACTTTCCCATGGGGTACATACTGCTAGATTGTCATGCCCTTTGGACTTAAAATTGTAGGTGCAACCTATTAGAGAGCTATGACCACCATATTTCATGATCTCATACACACATTGATGGAAGACTATGTTGATGACCTTTTGGTGAAATCATTGACACGTGGAGATAATTTGAGAGTCTTGCACAAAATTTTCAAAAGGCTTGAAGAATATAAAGTCCTTCTAAATCCTAAGAAATGTGTCTTCGATGTGACATCAAGAAATCTCTTAGGATACATAGTTTCTCATAGAGGCATTGAAGTGGACTTGACAAAAGTAAAAGCTATATTAGATATGCCTCCCCCAACAAGAATCAATCAACTCAAGACATTGCAAGGCCAACTTCAGTCCATCAAATGCTCCATTCATAGCTTGTCGATAAATGTCAACCTATTAAGTATTTGTTACACACGGGAGTTCCTTTTATATGGATAAACAGTGTGAGGTAACGTTTCAACATATTAAAGAGTACCTCTTGATGCCTTCTATTTTGATGCCACTAATAGATGGTAAGCTCCTAATACTTTACATATTACCTAGCACTTCTGCACTGGGGGCATTAATTGCAAAAAATGATCATGTCGAGAAAGAACGAGCAATCTATTACATTAGTTGCATATTGGTTGGGTATGAACTCAATTATAGTCCTATTGAATGTGCTTGTCTTGCCATGGTTTTCACCACTTAGAAACTAAGACATTACAGGCTAAATCATTAGACAAGAATAGTGGCTAAGATAGATACTCTCAAAAACCTACTCAGTTAGGCAACATTGACAGGATTTTTGGCTAAGTGGGTAATGATACTGAATGAGTATGACATACAGTATGTGGAATGAAAAGCAATAAAAGGACAGGTTATTACAGACCAACTTGCTGATGTACCCATAAAAATTGACCACCCTTTGATTTCTGATTTCCCAAATGAGTCAATATTTGCACTAGACACTGGTGCAACATGGAAGTTATACTTTGATGGCTCATACACCAGTCATGGATTCAGTGCAATAATATTATTCGTCACCCCTCAAGGTGACACTATACCCAAATAATTTAAAATAGCCTTCCTATGTACAAACAACATTGTAGAATAGGAGGCCTTATAATAGGATTGCACATGGCTATAAAATGGAAAATTACAAGTCTACAAGTCTTTGGTGATTCCCAATTGGTCATCCGACAGGTCAACGATGATTATGACACTAAGGACAAGAAATTGACCCCATACAAAAGAATGGTTGACAATTTTAAAATGTATTTTGTAGATATTAGTTTTTTCCAAATCCCATAGATTAAGAACAAAGCAACAGATGCCATTTCCACCATTGGGATCTCTCTTAAAAATTCCCAAAAATATGTCATAGTATAGGTTCTTAGTGGAATAGTTGTTGGTCCTTGCCTTTGATGTCCTCGAATGTGAGATAGTGTGTGAACTTGTTGGTCCCAATTCCCCATGGTATCAGACCATTTATGACTATATGCATTCCCAAACATTAACACCTGACCTATCTAGTAACCAGCACAAGTCCTTCCTTCTCAAAGTCGCTCGCTACACCATCATTAGTGATACCCTATTTAGATGTGGCCTAGACAATACCTTACTCAGATGTCTCAATAATAATGAAGAATAAACTACCTTACATGAAGTACACGAAGGTATATGTGGAGCCCATTCTAGTGGTCCAACTCTAGATAAAAAGAGAATGCAAATAGGATACTATTGGCCTACAATGGAGCAAGATGCCTATCACTTTGTGAAGAAATGTCGATAGTGCCAAATACACATCGACCTCATCCACAAACCTACAAAATAGCTACAACCGATCACTTCACTATGACCCTTCACTCAATTGGGACTCGACCTCATAGGCAAAAATCATCCCACCTCATCTATTGGCCACAGATTCATTATCATTGGAACTTAATATTTTATCAAATGGATTAAAGCCATTCCCCTAAAATATATAACCAATAAACAAATCTCCAAGTTCATCCTCAATTATATCATATGTCGGTATAGTGTCCCACAATCTATCACCACTAGCAATGTTCGTCCCTTAAAAATCAAGATGTTCATGAGTTATGTGAGAAATTCCACATCCAACATTGCTTTTCCACACCATATTACTTGCAAGATAACAACCAAGTTGAAGCATCCAATAATACCATAACCTAAATTCATAAAAAGACTATTAATGAAACTGGTAGTGACTAGAACATTCAACTTAACCCCGCCCAATGGGCGTATACAAATTCCGATGAATGTTTGGTGACATATCGACAAAATATTGTCGACTTACCGACGCAACACTGATTTAAATTTCGTGATTGGATTTTTGACACTTTAATGACCAATTTTTATATGTCGAAACCATGACCCAACATCGTCGGTCAGCGCCACGAAAAATGTTAGCGATGTTCATCGCAAAATCAACATAACTTCGTCCATCTATCGACACAAAAAATCACAACATTGTAGAACGCCCATTTGAAATCGTCGAAAAACACCAAACGTTCATCCATTTTATGATGAGGTGGAGAAAACCATAATTTCCATTATGACGAAAACTATGTCATGTGTACAGTAACCTCGTTGCAAATTTTTGTGTTTCGTCGGGCTATGTTTGTCGAAATTGCGACGAAACCCTGCAGTTTTTTTTTTAAAATTATTGAAAAGTGCATTACCTAATTAAGCTTCTCTTTGTTTCAAGAATAGTTCAATATTCTCTACTTAATAGGGCCAACCACGTGACAGTGGAAGCTCATTTGGCCCCTCCCCCCTCACATCACTCTCAATTCCCCATACCCGATCATATAACATTAATCATTCATTCATCCATTAATACAATATAACATTCATTCATTAACATATAACATTCATTCATTAACATATTCACATTCATTCATTAACATATAGCATTCATTATTTTAGTTTTTACATATTATCAAAAATATGGTTGTCAAAAATATCAGTTTTTAACATTCATTAACATATTATCAAAAATATGGTTGTCATAATATGATTACAATCACTTTTTTTTTGTTTCTTTTTTGTAGCTAAAAAAAGAAGAAGTGGAGTATCATTTTCTAAATCATTTGTCCCTCTTTCAATTGTTCTGCCCTCTGCTAGTGATCTTAATGTATGCCTAGTCGTGTACTCACGATGTGGAGGCCACTACAAGGGGCGGTCTGCTGCAATAAGAAAGAAATGTTAAATTGATATGTTTTATTATTATTGTTACAAGTATTTCATTAATTAAAATAAAATTAGAGTGGTTCTCTTTACTTGATGGGGCCACATCATGTTCCTGATCTTGTCTTATAGCCTCATGCTCAACATGCTAAACACCCTCTAAATCCTCTGGAGTTGAAACACGAAAGGTTACATTAATTAATACACCAATTGTAATTAAATATGTTTAAAAGAACATTAGATTGGTCCTCTTTACTTGATGGGGCCACGTCATGTTCTTGATCTTGTCTAGCTTGATCATGCTCAACATGTTGATCATGCTCTACATGCTCTAAAGTTGAAACATGAAAGGTTACATTAATTAATACAACAATTGCAATTAAAGATGTTTAATTGTATTAATCCATACTGCGTTTTGTATAGCACATGAATACATCCAGTACCGAGATGCACACCATGACCTTCATCTGCAGCTCGTGCTCTACCCTCACCAGGCTGCATTCCAATGTCATGTGTAGTATTATCATTGCTTGCCTGCTTAAAAAAAAAAGGCACATAATTACTTTATGGTGGAAATTAATATTGAATAGATTGCACAAGTATTCAATTTTAAATAAACTTCATTGAGTTTATTTACCTGCGTGTCAGATGCAGTGGAAGCTTGTGTTTTCCTAGTCAAGAGTCTTAGGCATTCAACCATGGCTCCATAGCCTTGCTAGAAGGCAATATTCAGGTCCTCTTATGTGGGAACTTTGTTGAATTCAAAGCCCTACATTTTTGCATTAGATCATTAATTTTTCTTCTATGGTGTGATAAAACCAAAATTGTTTGCAATTTATTATTTGGATGCAATATTTCATTTATTGATACTTACAATTTGTGTGGCTAATTTCATATAACCACCAGAGCCAAGTTTGTGCTACTCGTGTTTTTCTAGTCTTGCCTTTGTTGTCTTTGATGTGTCAGGAAACCTATGAAAAGTTTGAAATACGTTAGATTATGTAAAAAGAAAAAGTAATCAGTATATAATTACATTGTTGATAGTATCACATACCTTCTTTGGCCTGATGGTGTCTTTCCTTTTTTCTTTTCAGCCTTCTCCTTTCCATTTGACACTAGGTCCTTCCACTCCCTCTTTAAAATCATGGGGGGATGCTCATACTTTTTGTTCTTCTCTAAATGTGACCTATATTGGTCCCTCACATACTTTAGATAGGTACCAGCTTTCTTAAGGACCATGGTTCGGTTGAATGTGTTATTACTGAGCATCACAACTAAATGGTTAATGAGCTCATCTTTTAAATCTTGATTTTGGGCATTCCACCGTGTATGTATGGTGGGCCCGAAGATCTCCAATGTAATATCATTTAGATTTTTATAAAAAATATCATTTCTTGCAAAATGACCATGGGATCATTAGTCTAAAAAGAGTGATCAATAAGTAAATTTCAATTGGATTATATATAATAATAATTAAAACATTTTAAAGTACCTTGGACCTTCTCTATCTTTATGGGAATGAAATCCTCAGTCACCACAAATGTGACTAGTAATGTTCCTGTACTAGTAATACAGGAAGATCTAGGAAATGCTGCTAAAACATCACCAGTACTAGTGGACTCTACATCCCTAGGTACATGTCCTGACACATGTTCTGGCATGTGTTCGCTACAAGAGGGTGCACTACTCGATGCCTGCATGCTATGTGTTGCCAAAATTTTAGTCGACAATATATGCATGGATGATGGGGTCGGATGATGTGATGCATGTGTAGGAAGATCAAGATCAACACTTGTACCAACCCCTAATCCCCTCGCAGCACCTGCAGTACCCTGATCATGGCCAGCAACATCATGAGGATGCAAAAAATCCTGTAAAAAAAACACATATTTTAGTTCATGACATAAAATACTACAAAATATAAAACCATGAATGAACTTATGTTATAATTAAATATCTCATGATAGCTTACTTGCAAGTTTCGTGCTCTCTCAGTCAATATTTTAACCTTTTCTCTTATCTCATCTGTTTGAGGCACTATGAATAACAACTGAAGGATTTCTTCATTGCATTTTTTTTGGGTCTTCCTTATCATATCCAGAGGGTTTTCGGAATATGCGATGTCATCATCACATAATAGTGACTACACCTCCTTATGGATGCTCTCCTCTACTATTGGTGCCTTTCCCTGATCATCTGACTGTGACAAGAATATTAAAAACATTATCAAAATTAACCCAATAAACTTATGAAAAAAACATAATAATAAAACATTTTGCTCATATCTAATTTGTACAATTACAATGAGGTAAACCTGTTGAGTAGAAGCGCCCAAAGATGCATCATGATCTATGCTTTGGGCCGGAGCCTTCCCCCTATGATCAATGTCCTGCTGTGACAAAAATTAAATATAAATAAACATTACCGAAATGAAACCAATAGACTTATGAAAAAAAACATAATAATAAAATGGTATATTGGAGTCATTAATTGGAGGTTGGGTAAAATGATATATAGTACGTACCACCCCCATAGTAACTGTGTTTGTATCTATGTGATTCAAATTTTAATCAATTAGCAACTCTTCCCCTGCAGTTATTGATTTTATGGCACATACGAATACACAGTTTCCCTCGTGCGCCTCAAATATGCAATTGGGTTGCTTATTTGTTGACCCAGGTCATGTACTATTTATAAACCTTGCAATATTCCCTGATTCTTTTGGCCTTTTGTCAATGTACATAGCCACTCCTTTATTTTGATCCTTATCTTTTAGATGTATATAATTTGCTGATAGTGCTTACCTATGCATACTTTGTGTATATCAAACCAATTGCATCCAATCTTTGTAACTGTAATAGATTCTGACATACTCCATCAATTCAATAACTTTTTCATAACAAACCTTTATTTCATCCATGCAAAATAGTCCCAAACCATGTAATGAGAATGGTGTTATGTGATATATCCTCTCGTTGACACAAAAATCAATGTTTATTGGAGGAAGTTCCTTGGGTACCCATTATTTTTCTAGATGTTTGTAGCTCAAGGCGACCTCGATGTCGCCTATGATCACATCATCATAAGAACATGACCCCCCTTGAACAAGAAAAAATTCTATGCGTTTACGGAATAATCTTCTAATCTTTTGACCTCTAGTTGATCTCTCTTTTAGACCTACTACATGTCTCACTTTCCTCTTCTCTTCTTGAATTTCCATAGCTCGGGGAAGATAGATCTAACAAATACCTATTTGGTGGTACCTTCACTCATAAGGATGTTGGATGAAGTTCTTTCATGGTGATGTGATCCCAAGGTATGGGTTTGGAGGATTAAAAACCAAGTTTGTCACTACTAATCAAATGCATGTGGAGGTAACAATAAACCTTGTAAGGGTCTGATGATCAAAGATCACTTGGTAAGCATGGGAATAGTTTCTAGGGTCACCAACCTTGTGTTTTAAAGCCTTGGGTTTTGGGAACATCTAGAGGAGTCATTTTCTTGTTTCTTGGAGGTTGATTGGGTTAGTTGGTGGAAGGTTGCTATTACTTTTTGTATCTATCTATGAAATTCTTTGGACCACCTTCCTCGAAGACAATAGTCCCTCTGAGGTAGTACTGGTATCTGGTTAGTTAGTCTATGAAATTTTTTAGACCACCTTTGATGTGAAATAGCCCCTCGTGCAACCATTCTTTCAGTCTATTTCTAAATGGATAGACTCCTTGCCTTTAATGATTAAGCTCCACAGGTTTCTACCCCTATGGTTTTTTGGCCCCCCCAAATAAAATAATAAAAGATGGGTCCTACTCAGAAGAACCCCAAAATGTATCAGAGTTTGTTTCTTTCTTAAGAATCCAGTTAAAGAGGTTAATTGGGTCCCTCCCTATCCAAAATTCCTTCACCATTTTCAAGACACACACAACATCTTCAAACCATTTATACTCTTTTGGAACTTGAAAAAAAAGTCCACTTTCATTAGTGTTCCCTTTCGGGCTTTCCCTAGTGTTGGCATCTATACTATTCTTTTGGAGGTTTGGTTGAGTAAGTGAAATATTCAAAAGTTTTTAATGGCTCCTTGTCTTTTTTTCATCTTTTGTACTGGTGCAAGAGCACCTTGACATAATTAGGCCTCTATGAAGCAATGTTTTGAAATTTGATTCAATGTTATTATTCCTACTTTGTGAATCATGTTATTGGAGTCATGTTTCATATATTTGAGGTCATGTTGAGGTCATTTGGTGTTTATTAAGTCCAAAAGTGCTAAAATGAAAACAATGTAAAAAGTTGTCAACTTAATAAAAAAGGCAATATTAAGAGATGAAGAGTCATTAGGGTCGGTTAGAGGCAGTTAGAAGGATAAAATTCAGTTTTTTTTCCTTTAAAAAGGCTATTGTATCTTTTAGAACTTCGAGGGTGGTTGAATAAAGAATAAGTTCAAGAAAAATCTTTGATTTTTAATCATTTTTCTTCAAAAATCTTGAATTTTGAGGCATTGTACATAATTGTACAGCCTTGAAGGCATGGTAGAATGGTTGGATATGGTAATAATCTCAATCACCTTCTTGTTACATCAAATTTCATGCATTTTAGTTAATATTTGTGTGAGTTATTATGGATTTACTTCAGACTGCTAAAACCCCCAGTTAGGGTAAGCAAAGACAAAAATAATTATGTTTCTCCTTTATTAATTGGTGGAATCTTCTGGCTTCTTGTGATATTATCCTACTATGAATTTTATTTCATGTTTCATGGATTTAGGGAAAAATCATAAAGATAATATGCGAGGGAATGGAGTTTCTTGAATGAAAAACTGTGTGTACAGTCTGTGAACAAAGTAATTATGAAGGTTAAGCCCTTAGGGTTTTGTGAAAATACTTTGTAAAAAAACTTTGATGCTTTGAAGAGCATATACTAGTCAAACTAAACATGTCCCAAGCACCGGAAAAGTGTACTTTGGTCAGGATTTAGTAAAGCAACAGACCCTTATCCAAATTCGGCCTAATTAGGCCTAAATTTGTCCGAGATAACAATATTTGAAGCTTGTGTTGTAAAAGTTTTGATACCCATTTTGAATATGTTTTAGATTTGCAAGGAGGGCATTGAAAAGTGTGGATAGACTTGTGTAATAGTGCTTAGATTGTGAATGAAGCCCTGACAAATAGGTTGGCAGACCTACAAGCGTTGCAAACAAGGTATGAAGGAACCAGTGACAATAAGAACTTTAAGGGCTTTTGATGATTAAGTGTGAGTTCTTGGTTGTTTTGGTTAAGAGATTACCAAGGTATAATTTTATCTCATTTGATATAAGGTTTGGTGTAAGCATGAAGTTAAAAATTCCATTGCTTTGACTGATCTGTCTAATAATAGCCCTGTTTTGGAGACTAAAATGAAAGTACAGTATATGATTTTATTAAATTTTCAAGAATAAAATATGGGAGATGGTTTACATTTGTTTGAAGTGAAATGGAATGGAAATTGTGTGGTCTATATTAGCCTAAATACTATTTTGGTTCAGATTACTTTATGTTGAGTTGAAATTGTGAAGTTTAGGACAGTCATAAAGAGAGTTAATGGTAAAATGAAAGGGTAGACTGGGTAATTGTTTGTTTTGATCAAGATGAAGTTGACTAAGATGTTTGAAGGTCTTGTAATAGTTTGGAAATCTAAAGCAAAAATTGAGTGTTTGTGTTGAGTTTTGTGAAGGGAAATATAGTTGAATAAGTGTGTCAAAAGAAGGAAAGTTCAAGATTATTTGTGACTTATCAAATGAGATTGTGTGAGTTTGTTTCCTTCCTCTGAATCTGCATAATGTGCTTCTATACATTCTTTTATGGACAGGGACTAGGCATTTTTCATTGCACTCACAGACCATGTATTGTTTTCAGTCCCTTTGATCATTTGTGGACCTCAATATGTAAATTTAATTCATCGAAGTTTATAAATTTGAACCCTACTGAACTTCGTGTGCTGTTATGTGACAGGAATTCCTTTCAATCTTATAGTAGAAAAAATATGCTAAGACAGATACAAAAACTACAATTCACAGGCCAAAAATGGCCACCCAACTTATTGAACATCTCAAAGCTTGGTTGTTCAAACTAATCAGACACCAGTACTAGGTAGTACTTGGGTTTTTCAATGGGACATTGGCTCGAATTTACCAAAATATAGCATGCAACACCTCGATGAGAACAAAAAGAGTCTAAATCACTGTACTTGCAACAAGATTTCTAAATGTGGGGGAAAATCACTTATAGTTATTATACCTTGGTTGATTTTCCCTTTTTGAGTGCCCTCACCTCTCGCTTTGGATTTCCTCCTTCCAAATGGTTCCTAGTATTCCTCATCGACTCAATGGCCTTGTAACACTTGTCCAGTGAAGTCTCGCAACTCTCCACTCAGGGGCTGGATGCAGTGGTTCTCGATGCAACTCTCTAGTTAGGGTCTCGGTGCAGTATGCTATGTCGTGCTCTTGCGGGGCCAAAATTCAAAATATATAGTTTATATATATGTTATGTCAACATATAGTTTATACACAAAATATATATGCTATGTCAACATATAGTTTATTTTATTTTCTACAAAATATAATTTTTGTATGGTGGCTTGCTGAGCTTATATAGTTGGTTTTCTCTTTCTTTATAATTTTTGATGATTTATTTCCTATGACATGATTGAATATTATCTACAGTCCTAGTGATTGTTAAAAAGGCTTATGATATGTGATGTTTAATCATGATGGATGTCTAAGAATTAGTGATTGAAATACTACTTGACTAAAGATTGAGCTATCTGATATTTTGTCATTTAAACACCATGGAAGAAATGCTTGCAATCAATGTCTTATTAATGTAGCCTACAAGGTTTCTTTTCCTATTTTTTTTGGGTCCTATTCTTGTTATGAATTATTTTTTTACATTGGTCTATTACTGTAATAGGGAGCATATCTAGTGAATTGATTCTTTCAGTCTCTTTGATTCTTATCCTTGTGCATAATGAGTTTTCTTCTATCCTATGATTCATTGGTTGTTGGTTTAAAACACTCATTACAACTAACATGGATATGAATTATGATGTGGGTGTGAGAAGGGATTGTTGAATATGAAGGAATGGTTTAGGAAAGTACTCCTTAATCCAAATGAGTCATTTTATTGCCATGGAATTATTTAAGAGACTTTAAAATTAATATATTCAATCTAGTTAATATTGACACATCTAAAGCATTCCAAAGGAACTTCAGAGATATGCTATGAAATAAAGAAGATTGTTAAGGTGATGTCAAGTCTTGATCCATTAGGGTAGGAAAACATAGTTGCATTGGTACAAAAGGTTCCATTCAACTTGGAGCTAATGGATAGTTACCTAAGGGGCTAATGTGAGATTGAACCAAGTTTATATTATGATACAAATAGCTTGGGAAAAGGGATGATGAATATAACACCAAGGGAAGAACACTAGAATTAATTTTAGCACTATGGATTAATCCAAGACTCAAAATTCCACTAAGAGGCATCCCTTCCCTCTTAAATTAATTCCATAGGTGGGTTTATCCTCCAATATAGTGCCATTGGTTAGCTTACCATGTGAACTTCCGCTATAAGTAGGATTACCATACACTTTCATAACATGTATGTGTGGTTTCAAAAGGTTTATACGTTCTTGTGAATTTGAAAGAAAGGCATGTTTTGACTTTTCCAATAGGTGTTAGGGGTTGATTTGACTTGGTTTTAGCATTGGAGTGACAAACCTTGTGATTTAGGTTCCATAAACAAAATATACTCATTTTTTTAGCTTCCTATTATCGTCTTTATATTCAATGAGATTTTTAAAGATCATCTAAATATTCATTGCTAATGAAAATGCACAAAATGATGTGTATAGATCCAAGGTGAGGCTCAAAGAGCGTCATCTTTTGAAACCATTAACCAAAGAAATGCTAAGAACAATATATGAAAGAGACGAAGAATAAGGCAACTTGTATTATTAGGAAGGACAAGATGCCTTTATATAGCATGACCTCATGTGTGAGTCTCGAAACCCTCCCATATTGTCAATGCATGTGTCTAGGCTAACCATGCCAAGTTTCACTCCATACAAGCACAAATTGAAAAAAAATCAACATTGGCCCCATTCACATGTCACTATGCGAGGTCAACATGAGGAAACACTAATTTTTTGGGAATAATATCTAATCATAAATAGTCATAGAGTAATTAGGATTTGATCATATGCAAATTTCTAGGAGAGCTACAATAGTTGTAACATCATGAATTAATTATGTAATGCAATAAAAAATTAAAACATCATGAATTAATTATGTAACCATATAAGCCAAATATAATTCTATCAAGAAATCAATATCAAATAGATAATATAATCGCATAACTCATACATTTCAATGTCATCGATCTTCTTCTTCATCCAACTCTTTGTTTGTATCATCCAATCCAGATTTGACATTGTAAGGATTGGTCATATCATCATCATCGTCATTGATATCAGTTTTGATAATGTCATCATCCACACAGATATCATCTTCATGAACATTAACTCCTACATCATCATGATCTAGTTCCTCTTCTTCGACATCTTCGTCGGGCACATCATCAACTAACTATTGATCTTGATCATCATCTACATCATCTTCTAGTTCTTTGGTATCTTCTTCTTCCACCACATTATACTTTATCAACCTTCCTCTTGGATCATGTCTAACAACAAATGACCAACCCGGTTTACCTGGAACCTCTGAGTAAAATACCTGCTCACATTGGCTTGGAAGAACATAGGGCTCATTTCCAGCTCGCTCGATCGACCTTGTATTAACCATGGTAAATCCATTATCATGTTCAATAATAGTTCTCTCAGGATCATTTTCATTCAATCGTAGCCTATACCATTGGACAATGAACATAACTAATTTGAAGGACTTAAAGTCACACTCAAGTATATCATCCAAAATCCCATAATATCGATTTTATGAGACTTCTGGATGTATGTTGCTTCTAGATGAAATATTAGTCACCTGAAAGACTGTAGTTATCCCATAATCACAAGTTTTCTTTGTGTCATCCAAATTTTTTATTTGAAATTTATGACCATTGCACCACATAGCCTTGTGGTGTTTCACTTGCAATATGTCAAACATGTAAAAATTATTGCATCGTCAGTTGATAAACATATTTATTCTTGGCTGAATGTATGCAAAGAAAAAAAAACTCACGTACATGTTTATCTCTTAAACCATATGTTAAATCAATTTCCCTTGGTGTAACATTGGAATCTCCATTACGATGAGCTTCTTTAACCAATGAAATCACACCTTCCCATGTTAATGCGTGACCAAATTTTTGACATCGTTCAATCCATACCGTCATCCAATCAAGATTGTTTGCGACGTACAAATGTAGTGCATCCCACTCTCGACCAATTGTATCAAAACAAATTGAAATTCACAAATGACATATAATTAGTTAATTACCATGGTATATGACCTTAATTTATAATTGATGTACCTAACCTAACATGCCACTAATAATGATCTTATTATATTTTGTTGTTGGATGAATTCAAATTAAAGGAGTATGCACAAATAACGAATTATGACCCTAAAGGGTACATACACTCTTGTAAGAAAAATCAAAACCTTAGTGGATACACCCATGTTCCTATACCAGGGGGAGATGTGTTTAAGAACAAAGAAGGCAAAGAAGCAGAGGAGGTTATAGAAAATTTTATGGAGTTAGAAAGGAAAAAGGTTGAGGGAATCCATCCCAAATATTACCCCTGAAAATGAACAACAATTGATGAAAAGGCTGAAAGATGATATAGACAGTGAAGTGCACAAAATTACCCCTGAAAGGGGTAGACAGTTGTTACTTGAAGCTGGTGTAATAGTATTTCCTGGTTGGGACCTTAGTGCCTCTTTAATTTTTGATAGTTTTTTGCATAACAAGGAGAATAAAAGTTAAACATAGAGGGTGTGAAGGAAATTTACATAGGGTCAAGATTCAATCCTGATCAAAATTCAATGTTGATATGGGCACTATACCCACCTCACAAAAGGCCAAAGATCATTGATATTGAAAAATCCTTTGGACACACGATGACCCTTAAAGTTGGGGAAACTGACCTTGTGGCTTCAAAAGACATGGGCATAAGCATTGCCAAGTTCAACAAGGCACAAAAAATACAGTTGATGAAAGAAATAAATTATTACAATGAAAAGTGAAAAATCAGATTTGGAAATTATTGTCATGAAAGATGCCAGAATGAGGATCACCTCTGGAACTAATACAGAGTTGCAGAGTGAATATGAGAAGTTGCAAGAAGAACATCAAAAACTAGTAGAAAAGATGAAGGACCTTCAATTTGACACTGTGGCAACGATGTTGCATAAGAGATTTACAAACTTGAAGATATGCCTTGATGATTTTTGGCATGTTCACAAAACGAACTATGAAGCCATTATTGAGCATGGGAGAGTGAAAAATAGATTGGGTACTAAGAGACATGATATGCAACTACATGAGGGATCTGACACCAATTCCATCTTGGCCATTGACACAATCATGAGAAAGCATGACAAATATGATGAAGACTTACACTCAGAAAACATAGGGTTTGATGATACTGTGAAGCTGGGATTACCCAAATTATGTGATAAGAACGAGTTTATGAAGGAACGAGATGATTGGATGTGTTGGAACCAGAATATTCACATAAAATTATGTTGATTTTTTCATGTAAAATCAAGGGTCTCTCTTATTATTCTCATAAAATTAATGTTTCTTCCATCCACAAAGTCAAATTAGCCTTTTACCGCCATACTGCTGCTATACTTGAGTATACCATATATGCATTTCCTTTTACCTCCTTATCGTGGCCTCCAACAAAGAAACTCACAGTAGAATGGTAAGAGGATGGTAGTATATCGTATTACTACTATACCATGGAGGGTTGATACCTAGCCCATGGTAGAGTGGGGTCATCATCAATACTAGTAGAAGGAACTGCTATACCGCGGGGGGTCAAAGTAAGGCCCACGGTAGAGCGGTAAAGTAAGAATAGACATAAGGGAGAACCACTATACCATGGGGGGTCAGAATAAAGCCCACGGTAAAGCGGTATATAAGTTAAATTACTAAATAAACACCACGGTATCGCTAAGGAAGACAAGGAAGTGCACGGTAGTTTGGTATAATAAGAACAAGTAAATATTATGTATCATGGTATCATGGAGGAGTGAGGAATGACGTGCGATAGCGCGGTAATCAGCCGTTGGAGCATTAAATGAAGGCCGGTCACATCAATCAACATCAAAATATGAAATTTAGCTCAGTGTGAAGGATTTGAATGATGTAGAACTTATATGGAATTAATGCAATATGATATGAGAATTAAACCAAGCAAATTGTGAATTTGTTCGCTTATGGTAACGAAAGTTGAGTATAGGCGAGCTCAAGGTGTGGTAGTCAGGAGAATTCTTTAGGACAAGCAATATTCTGGGTAATTTCTATTCACCACACATTGAATTTTAAGCAATGGTACCTAAGAAAATAGAAGTAAGGACTAAAATAGAAGAAAAATCCAATAAAGCTTCATTACAGTCACCATTACTTTCACTTCTACTTGCTTCAGTCGATAAAGGTTTTAAGGGGGTCTTTAAGGATTTAGCTCAGGGGTGTAGAGACCCAATAATTCCATGGTCTAGGTGGAATCTATATTGGATTTTTTATAAGAATAAGAATGAAGGGGTCCCGGTATTGAACCCATGGACTCTTGACATGGGAAAATTAGCTCCTAATTTTTTTATTGATATTGAGCTAATTAGAGCTCTAGCCAGTAGATATCATGCCCCGTCGAAGGTTGTTAGGCTCCCAGATGGAAAATGTTTGGTAGATATCTCTAGGGAGGCTATAATTAGGTGTTTTGACCTAAATAAGTAGGCTGTCATAGAGATAGATTTGGGGAGGCTAGAGTAGGAGTACAAGAGATTACTGAGGACTTATAGAATTGATGAACTTCCCCTGCACATGAAAAGGGGTGACAAGAATAAATTCCTTCCTATTCCATCTTCAAAAGTTGAACCCTTTCTAGTGTCTAATTTTTAGACTTATTTTAAAAACACTTATTATGCATTATGCCAAATTCTTGGATTTGATGCTGTAGACAACATGTCAGTTGGATTGATGAGGATGGAAATGACTATCCAACACCTTGAGTCCAATGTGGAGTTTGATTTTTCTTCTATCATTGAGGAACAAATTCATGAAGGTCTATTATAGGTTAGGGAAGCTAAGGCCCCTATCACTTTCAGAAAGTATTCTCTACTATGCCATCTAATTCTATTTCAAAATGAAACAATGTGGAATAAAAGGATGAAGTTGAGCACACATGAAAATGGAGTTATGCTTCCAGTGCAAAATTAGTGCTATGTTTGGGATAGTAAGTTCCTTGAAGGTGACTTTATTGTATTAAGAGATGAATTTTCCCTTAGAGTAATTGATGCCCTTGGGTTTCCTACACTGAGGTTACCACAATCTTTAATGGAAGTTATGAGATCTTTGCAATAAAAACCTGACCAAGGTTTCATACACAACTATGTTGATTGGTTTTTAATGCCACAATATACCATCATTAGGGTGTATGGTTGTGATAAGGCCCCACATGTTTTACCAGAATTTGTGCCTAGTAGAGTATTATTTTTAGAGTTTATTTGGAAAATGCTCTGGATGGAGTGTAGTCTTATGAAGAATCAGAGAAAGGGGAATTTCTTTCCTGACTTAACAGTTTATGAGGAATTATCATTTGGGTCAGATATGTTGGAAGAAGTGCAGAGATTAATAAGAGCCAATTTTTCTCTCTAATCAGGAAAGGTGAGTATGTGATCCAGAGGGTCACATCAATAATATCGGAAGGACCCTGCTTACAAAGAGGGCGATAACACATGTATTTGATCTAGAGGAGGATGTGATAAGAAACTT
Source organism: Sequoiadendron giganteum (assembly GCA_007115665.2). Lineage (NCBI taxonomy): Eukaryota > Viridiplantae > Streptophyta > Pinopsida > Cupressales > Cupressaceae > Sequoiadendron > Sequoiadendron giganteum. The sequence continues at coordinate 327,640,775 of CM021105.1, read as the reverse complement.
GGTATACTTTTCAAATGTGTTTGAAACAAGGAAAAAATGGTTAATGATGATGAGATGGGAGGACCAAAAGAAAGAAAAAGATAAGAAGTTCAAGGGGTTCTTTGATGAAGAGCCAGATTTGTTGAAAAGGATGCACTTGATTCTAGGTAAGTTTGATGAGATGTATAAAAAGGCTCAAGAAGAGAAGTCAAATCCACCATCTTCACCTTAGCCACCCTCATCCATAGCCTCCACATTGCATACACCACCTCCACCAGTTCATCCATCTCCTCCATCCCCAATTGGTGAGCCACCTGCTAATAAATAGAAATTCGAATCACTAGTTGATTATGGGTTGAGTGATGAAGAACAAGAAGCAGTCCTGACACTAGCTGAGATAAAAGAAGTATCAGAGCAAGAAAAAGTGTTAGAGCCTCATGACCCAAAAATAAGAATATCAGAGGAAGTTGTTGATGAGATACAAGATGATGAGAGAATAATTACTTCTTTGCGGTTCATGGAGGATGATGATTTAATCCATACAAGGGAATTCAAATATTTTTGGATTAAAATTAAAATGAGACAATTTGATGACAAGCTGAAAATTAACCTCATCGGGATTGATGATTCAAAGCATGCAGAGGTGCAGGCCCAAACAATGGAAAAGTTGGATATTGATAACATCAATATTACTCCCAAAGAACCAAAGGAGTAGGTTCTAAGTAGTAAGATGTTAATCATACCTAGAATGGAAATCTCTAAGGTATTTTTGTTAGATCAAATCAGAGCTCAAGATGATCCAAACTTGGTTGCAGAATTTGATTCAGAAGGATTCTCAAGCATAGGATACAATCCTACCACTAAGACCCTTGCCCTGTGGACAAAGCAAAAGAACAAAAGGAAGCCAAGGCTTCTGGATGTAGTACAAGAAATGAGAGGGTCTAAAATGGTTAGGACAATGAAGGACACTACTCCAATAGAAGTAACAACCATAACTATGCACTCTATCATGTTTACAAAGGATGTAGTAGAAAACATGGAGAAGAAGATAACAGAGTATGAAAAGAGACTCAAGTTATCAAATGATGAAATAAATAAGTTATTCATTGAAGGTGTCAGATTAAAGAAACAATTACAACAAGTCACATATGTAAAATGGGATGAAATGGTTGTCTATCATCCACTTGCTCTAGTTGAAAGAGGAGATTGAAAATTTGAAGAAATATAATATGGATGATGTAAGGCAACACATCTTGGATACCTTAAAAGAAATATTGAAGCACAGAGTTAGAGTTTTAAAAGAGAAGATAAGTGGATTCCATGAGGGTTTTAGTCATTTGGTGAAAGCCTTGGAACAAATAAATACTAATTCCCCAATCCTAGAGGAATTATATAAAAGATGGAAGTCCACTTACCATATTTTAAACACTTTATGCAAAGCAACACAAAGGGATCCTGATGCACCTCCGAGATTAAAGCCTACTCAAGAGATGGTGAAGGTAGTTATTGATGAGTATAAGTATTTGATTGACTTCAAGAAGAAGGTGGAGAACATAAGGAATTCATTTGATTCAATACAACATAGTTTTAGTCCTTTGATCATCAAAGATGATGGACAATTCAAGGATGTGGATGAATGGAAGAATAAGTTTGATCAAATGGTTCCTCAATGCTTGACATGTATTCAGGGTGATGGTGATATTGATCTGGAAAAGTTTCACACTCTGCTTGATGGAATTAGAATGTTGGATAATGGTTACACAAAGTTTGTTGTAGATGCCAGAAACCTACTTGATAGAAGATGGAAGAGTCACCTTACAAATTTCACTGTTGTACAAGATTTCAAGTGGCCGAATGATTTAACTGTAAGAAAATGGCAGGAAAAATATCTGGGCTTGGATGAAGATTGATCGACATCATCAGAAGGAAAACATATCATATCATAAATAAGAGCCTTGCATAGGTCTTAGATGACCACGGGCTTCTTACTCGAAGATTAACAGATTTGCATATGTTAGTTATCTCTAAATACATTTTTATCTTTTTAGTTTTTTGTTATCAAAAGCCATGTCCTTTGGTCTGAAGCTTGTTTCCTCTCGTATAAATAAGAGAGACCAAGACCATAAGGAGGGGATTAGATTAGAAGATAGTAGATAGAAGAGGCAGGAGAATAGAGATTGATACAATGTTTACAACAAAAAGAACCAGGATGCACATGTAAATTTTGAAGGAGTTAATGAAAAATCTTTGATTCGCCGGTGGCTCTATGTTGGTATCAATTGTTTGTTAAGTTAATTGAAGATATTATTAGTTTGTCTCCATATTTGATATTTCTCTGTTGTTTAAATTGATATATGAAGAATATTTCAATTTATCAGTGCACATTTGTTGTATTTGTGTGGCATATTTATTTGGGTCTTTCAAGTAAAGATTAAAATCCTCTTGATAATTCACAACAACTTGGAATTATTATTTTGGATTATTAAAGAAGAATCTGATAATTACACCCTTGCTTGTTTATACAAGTTATAAACATAAAAGTGCCAAATAGTTAGAATTATTGCCATTTATAAGTCACTTAACTCTGATTTTTATTTGACTCCATATACCCAATAGAGCACTAGTCCCTCACATTCCATCATTTTAGTTTCATTAATTTTATCTTTTACATCTGTGAACTGAACATATTAGATTTTACATCTGTTAACTGAACATATTATGATTAGCCTTGATATTGCTTATACAATCTTTACCAAAATAAGAATCCATTTATCCACTCCCACTTGCCATTGTGGATAAATTGTTTTAGGGAATAAACACAAGTCAAGTCTGCTTCATTCATATAGGTGTACCCACCTAGGTCTAGCAGCACATAAAGAGAAGAAGGTCTAAACCATTCAGCCTTGTATGTTACCTTGAAATGTACCAAGAGTTTGAAAACCTCTTGAGGTATTTAACCTACATTTTTGAGAGCTATCAGGATGGATGAATGCAATAGGATACTTCAGGAAGCATTGGATATAGTCAAAGGAGAAGAGCTATTGCTGGATGGAGCATGCAAACATATGGAATTGATGATAAAACTTGAATATGAAGCCTAAAATGCAGTGCATGATGTGGATACCCATACCTTGGAGGAGTATAAAAAACATCTCTCAGTGGCTAAGTCAATGTTAGGAGAAAATTAAATTGTTTTATAAGTTTAATTAAGATCAGTAGTATAATTATTTTCCAAAAGACAATCCGAAGAGACACCTTTGTTGGGTCTTCTTCTTATATATATGAAATTCGAATTGTAATATTTGATCATTAGCACTTTTTAAGATTTTAATACTTTTTAGCAGTGAAAGACTTATTTTCTAGAGTAATACAATACCGGTACTTTTCTATTTGTGTGTGGAAGATTCTTTCATTTGGACTAGTTCTTTGTTGTTTCTTTGCAAGCAATTGAAGGCAATGTAAAATGTATTCTAATTAATCTCCATGACCATCTTATAATTACCTCTCACTTTCCTCAATCTACCTTTCCCCATTAGGTACTCCCCTTCAAATTTTTTAATGGATTTGGGATCCCAAATGCAATCTACATGGATCTTTGCTGCGAACTTAGGAAGATATTTAGTAATGTACACCATGGTTTGGTATACCATATATCCCTCCACCATAGAACCCTCACGATGTGCTCTTTGTCTAACCAAATATTTAAAAAATTTCAAGTGCCTCTCAACCATCCACATTGACCTTGTGTGTACAGGTCCACACAATTCACTCTCCTCAACTTGGTGTATGAGGAGTGTTCTTGTGCATTGAAAAATGTCGAAGGTAGAAACTTTTGCATTTCACACATTAGACGAGGAATTTTTCTCCTCCAATAATTTATATTTTCTTTATGGATTTCTTTAGATGACAACCATCTACAAGTGATTCAAGGCACAAATATATTAATGAGATTTAATAAAAATATACAATATATTACATAACAAGTAAAACAAATGAAAAATATAAGATCTATACAATGAATTGAACAAATATCACTACTTACCTCATGTATTTTCCAAGATCATATATAACTTGCTTGACATTGTTGTCAAAGTTGTCTGGGAGAGATAGAGGTAGAATGTACTGCAACAATTATAAAATGATCTTTTCATTATTTTTCCAAAACTACTAAACATAATACACTGAAAAGTACATGCAGTATAAAAATATATATAAAATATACCAGAATAATTACCTTAATGAAGGTATGTCAATCATACGTTTTCATCCCTAACCCAAATTCACCTTTCTTTGTTATTATATTGTTTATGTTCACAACAAATCCTATGGGAAATCAAAATTTTCATATAACTTCTTTTATAGCATTGCTTTGCTGCTTCATTAATAACCAAGGAACAGTGCTTATATTAATTTGGTCTCCATCGCTATTTAATTGAATGCCATTTTTCATTGCATGATTGGCTTCCTGAATGTCACTACAAATTTTGATAATTTTTTCTTTGTCATGCCCTCCATCCAATATTTTCCATAACGTTTCTGTTATATTCTTTTCGATATGCATTGTATCAAACAAATGCAAAATTTGTAGCTGCTCATAGTAGGGCAACCTACTAAACTGTTTGGGATAACTTTTCAGTCCCTATGGAAGCTGACCATTAATGCCTTGACAACCTTCATGAAGCATATAAGTTAGAATAATTAACAACAACAATCATTGTCAATTACAACATGAGTAAACAAAACACAATATACAAATATAAATTCCAAACATATCATATATGATATATAAACAATTTGATTCAATGTATAACCTTGATGATTAATTCTATTATATTCCAACTTCCATAGGCAAGGTGTCATTCTTCATGGTTTTGATGTAGTCTCTTCTTTCCCATTGAAAAGATGTTTTTCAGTGGTTCGATAACTATGATTTATGTGGAGGAAGTGCCTATACTCATCAAACACCTACTTTCCTAAATGTGTTGAATGACGAGATTTCATCTTTGGACCACAAAATCGACATGCAAATTTTCCCTTTGTTTGAAGACCTACAAGATCATATATAATTGGATTAAATATGTCAATTTTTATAATTATATATAATGAATAGATTATTTAAAAAACATGCATGATATCTACTTCATAAAATTAAATATCATTAAAGTGCAGTCAAACGTTATAACATACCACAAAAATGTGTTAGCCTTGGGGTATCATGAATTTTCCATACAAGCATTGAATGGAATTGAAATTGTCTTTGTCCTATTGGTCTAGAGACGTCATACATAGTGACACCATTCCATAACTTAAGTAACTCGTCGATAAGAGGCTCGATATATACATTCATATATTTAACTTGGTACTTACCTAGTTGAATGAACATAAACATTACATAATTATTATAACCATTTTATTGCAATATATATAAATTAATGTACATGACTATTAAATGAAAAAATTATAAGTCATTATGCAACAAATAAGACAAATGAGATGCTACTACATTAAATAAAATTTATGTAAACAAATACCTAGAACAATCATTACCAGAATCATGTCCTCCCTCTTTATTGACATCCATAGAGGAATGTTATTGTTGATAGCAAAAACAGGCCACACTGAGTAAATAGATCTTAGCTCTCCAAATGGATTGACACCGTATGTTGCCAATGAAAGCCTGAGATTACGAGGTTCTTATTTTAAGTGCGGTCATTTTTCCTCCATGTCACTAAATACAAAACCATCCATAGGCATTCGAAGAATGTCATCTCCACTTCTATTCTGTGCATGGTAATCCACAAATTGCGCTCAGATTTCGTACCTAAATAATCGTTGCATACGTGGAATAATGGGAATATAACGAAGAATCTTGTGAGACACCTTTTTTGTTAGTTGACCTATTTGATATCTATTGATATGAAATTCCAGACATTCTATTGCAAATTCATGTTGTTTATGATATATAATATGATCATTGGGACATCCATCTATTGCTTGATACTCCATTCTAATATCTTTCATAATGGCAGATAAATCTCGGTATGAGCGAGGTAAAATATTTGATGGTGGTAACAAAAATTCACCTATCAATCTACAACAAAAAAATATTTTTTTAATATAAAGAATATTTATGGTACATATTTCATCCTTTATTTACTAGTGATGAACTAACAACAAAAATAGATGGAAAAAGATGATATATATGACATACCTTAACATCCTTGAGATTGCTATGTTGGATAAACCATTCATAACCTTCAAGTTCACTAGCAACAATACAACAAAGAGAAGAGTTGTTTGGGAGCCTTCATAAAGGGGCTCGTATTCCTTCTCAAGTACAGGTAAATCATGAACATCATCAAAGTCATCTCGATCATCATGATCAGTTGTGCCACTAAATGTGTCATGGATCAATGTATTTGTACCATCATCTTCAACTGGTTCATGATCATCTTCTTCCATAGGATCATTAAATTCATCTTCGATATTCATAGCTCCATGTTCCTCCTCTTGCAAAACCACATTCTTCGGGCCGTGATAATCCATATCATGTGCCCTAGGGTGCCCCACCTTTATAATAATGATCAACATAAGTAAACCATGATCATGATCAAGTGAGTTTTTTATATAAAAATATATATTAAAATGATATAAACATTTATAAATTCAATCAATATAAAGACATATAATGAATAACTTACCAATGGACAATAATCGTGCCCCCCTTCAACATGACCATGCTGCCTACAATGTTTCTCAGTTGTTGTGATTAAAAGTCTTCTCATCTTTAAGCCCTTGCAATTATTGCAAGGACAATAAAATTTATCATCACCCTTTCTTTTCAATCTAGCTGACAATCTAGCAAGTGTCTCTTCATTTTGTTTTGCACTAATATTAACTGACATGATTTTTCTTTACCAAGCTTGAATATTTAGATCTTCAAAAAATATCAAACTCACACTCCAATAATTTTTAATCATAGACAAGTAACAAAATCTAATAATTCTAATATTTTGCACCCAAAAAAATCGGCCTATAACCTCTACAAATTGTCACAAGTATAGAAAATTTGCAAGTATAGCAAAACACTGTCGCAAGTATAGATAAATTGTCGAACCCACTTTTATTTATTAAAAAACATTCGTCGGAACCCAGAAGAATGCTAACTATATACCAGTTGGCCCACAAATTAAGGAGGCTAACCATATGTTGGCCCACAAATTGATGGAAGGGGATGGTTGACTTTAAGTGTATGTTGAAATAGCAATAAAAATATGGAGTGTCACAATTTCAATGAACATCAGGCATAATTTTTTTTTTTTTTGAAAATTTCACATTAAATACATAGGTACTCGACAATACATCTAATTATACATCTTTCGTCAGAAATTATCATCGTATTTTGCAGTCAAATGAGTTAGTGACACCCACTGACACCACTCCATTCACCCTAGTCTTCGATTTGGAGACTATCCTTCCTATAGAGGTCGAAGTCCCCTCCCTATGGATCTCCATGAAAGGGCTCATTGATGATGAGGAATACCATATATCTCGACTGCATGAATTAAAGTTGCTTGATAAACATAGGTAGAAGGCCTTGACTCATCTATAGGCATACCAAAACCATCTTTGCTACAGTTACAACAAAAGGGTTTTGGTCAAACATTTCGACATTGGTGATTTAGTGTTGATACAAAATTTGAAAAATCAAGCAGAACATGAGAAACCTGGAAAATTTGAGCCCAACTAGCTGGGTCCATATGTAATAACAACATCCTTTGGTTCTGGTGCTTCCACATTTGAAGGAGAACCTTTGTCTAAGCCCATCAATATCTTGCGCCTATGCAAGTTCTATACCTAGCTTCAGAGAGCTAGGCTAAAACTGAAAAATATAAAACAAAAGAAAGAGAAAAAGTCCTAAAAAATATCAAAAAAATGATTAAAAGTTTTGAAAAGAAAATACAAAAAAAGAGAGAAAAAGACTAGAAAAAATTTTAAAAAATGAGAAAAAGTCCTGAAAAAATACAAAAAAAAAAATCATTACCTTGATGAAAACCTGGCAAACAGGCATCTTGGTGATAGCAAAAAAATAAAAAAATCATAAAAATAGTAAAGAGAAAACAATTCATCCAATAGTGAAAACCACGTCAGTGGTGCTTTGGATAAGTACCATGGTGAAAACTTGGCAAACAGGTGCCATGTGTGGTTCTTTGCTCTGTCATCTACTATCACTCTATCCAGCCTTCCATCCCAATCCATAATAATTCCTTTACCTTCTATCATCCCCCATTTGACATCCATCATAAGGCCTTGTTATCTTTATTATGACTTCCAAGTGGTTGATGTCTTGCATCGTTTTTCCTCCATCTTTTATCCATAATAAACCCCTGTCCCATCCCATTCCTATTGGTTAGTCTTATACCTGACTAGGGAAATTTCGTAACACCTGACTTCATTGGATTCTACAGTTGTCATTGGAAATCAAAACATTCAAGAAAAGGCAAAAAAATCAAAACATTTGAAAATCCAAAAAAATCAAATTCACAAAAATCCAAAAAAAATCAAAACATGTCAAAACCCAAAAACATTCAGATAATTTATTTTTTTAAATCCAAAAACAGAGTCAAAGTTAGTCATGTCAGTCTTTATCATTTTCAAACTACTTTGGCTCTGCGACTGGATGTAGGAAAGGCCATTTGTTGATGTGCCCCCAAGGCATTAGGTCATTCCTTTAGGTGTTGTTAAATAAAATCATGATTTGGTCCTTTTCATTGAAACAAAGTCAAGGGTCATGTCGAACTATGAGGTCTCTACACATTGCTATGTAGGAAATGCCATATGTCAATGAGCCCCTGAGACCCCCTAGTTAGTCTTTTAGGGTTCATCAGGTTAGTTAAAATAAATCACACTGTCAACTTAGACGTGAAATAATCATCTAAAATTCAAATAAAAATACTAGATCAACAAGACAAGGAAGTTGACAAGTCTCCAAGTCAAATTAGTCATTTTTCAAATCAATCAAACTAACCAAATCGATCAAAACCAATGGTCTTATATAGAATGTTTCCTTCTTGAAACCAAACCTTGTCACTCTCACACTTTGGAATTTTCCTTATACATGTAGTTACATGATCGAAACTAGACTTGATGTCTTATATGACATGTTTCTTCTCTTGAAACTAGGCCTTGTCAAAAAAATCAACCCATCACTCACTTAGTCACTTAACGCACTGGCAAACACTTGTTGCAAATAATTTAAATGGTCGTTGACCTTGTTGGTCCATTTTGTCTTATGTTTCAGATTTTATTTAGTTATGTTACTAGCCACCTCGAGGATTTCCCATGAAGGATTTAGAGGAGCAATGATGTATCATGACTTGTCTTTTATTTTATTGATGTCTATGGTTTATCTTGACAAAAATACTAGGGCAACATGACTGTTAGTATGAGTTAGGACATTCCTTGTCCACAACTGTTTATTTTACAGATGGATGACCTTGCACACCTTTGTCTATATCATACCATGGTGTTTGTTTTCCATTTGTCATATTTTACCACCCAATGATGATTAAATTCAAAACCTTACATAGCAAAATATATATTTGCAAATTATCTCAACTAGCACTATCTCAACATCCATGTCTTCTATACCAACATCCATGTCTTCTATGCTAATATCCATGTGTTTAATGCTCACACCCATCTTTTACGCACTAACATTTCTTCTATCTTTCATCCTTTCTCCCTCTTACCCATTTTGAGAGCACACTCGTGTTCTTTGAATCCACCCATCCTCTCGAGGGGGCATACCACTACCTCCTCGTCATCCTTCCTCATCCTACTTTCACTAGGGTATATCATTTTCTTTGACACAACACGATAAACTACATTGTATCAAAGAGGGGAAAATGTAGACATTGAAAAATGTCCTAGGCTTGCTAACACCATTTTTCCATTATCTAGGCTCATATTTTTGCTATTAATTAAATAATTTTTAATTATTTAATTAATTTCTCCATTACTCTTGATTAATTAAATAAATTATATTACGCCACTAATGTCTTTCCTCTATAATTAAATAAACTTTATTTATTTAATTATTACCGCTTTCTACTATAATTAAATAATTATGTTAATTATGTTAATTATTCATTTTTAGCTTTTTCTATCACAAATTAATTAAATCTTATTTAATTAATGATTCATCGTTTCTCCCACTTTTTGAATTAAATTACTATTTAATGAAAAAGTTGATTTGCTCTTTTCCTTTTGCATTTAAATAATGTTTCTATTGTTTGAAAATGCAATTTTCCTCTCAAATTGAAGTGATTTTTGTGAAATCAATTAATTTCCTCTTGCTATTTCACTTTTGATCTTATCTTGTCTCGTGTTGATTAATTTCAGCCATGGATCGAAATAATAATTAGTTAATCTCATCTGTCCATTTTGCATCCACCTCTCTATAAATAACATTGTTATCATTTTGATGGATCTAGAGTTTATAACTACATGTTGTTGAGATAATATTTTCTTCAATATTTTGCTATCATTTACGACTATATTCGAATCTGAAGGCAAGCATCATTTAGTAGAAAAATGGAGAAGATTTATGGAGACAATTCAAAGAATGCATGAAAGAATGAATGATATTATTTCATTTTGTTTTATGCTTTTATGCTTTCATTGTCCTCGATAGTTTTTTAGGGTTTTTGTGTTTATTGATCTAATATGCTTTAAACTTCAAAATTTAACCACGATGAAAATAGTCATGCATATTTTGTATCCCCAAGTACTTCATATCAAATGTTCCAAAAAGTAGTGTCTTGAGCTCACTAATCATCACCTTGTTGTTACCAATAAATAACATATCATCAACATACAAGATAATAATTAGAATCTGATCATCAATAACCTTAATGTACACACAATGATCCTCTTCACTCCTAAGAAAATCCAAATTCAATGCACAAGTATCAAAATTCTAGCACCACATCTTGTGTGACTATGTCAAACCATACAAAGATATCTTCAAACTGCAAACCAATTGTTCTTTCTCTTTCACAACAAAATCATTAGACTATTGCATATAAATTTCCAACTCAAGATCGTCATGTAAGAAAGTAGTTTTGTAGACACCTAAAATTGTCTTGACTGGCAAACAACACTATTAACTAACTCTCACCCTTCTGATTAAATAATACATTATTATTTAACTATTATCATTTCTCATATCCGTCTATTAATTAAATGATTTAACATTAATTTAATTAATTCATCATCAAATCACTATTTCACATCAAATGCATCAAAAACCCTAATTTATTCTATCAATTGAATAATAGTACATTATTTAATTAATTCATTTTTTCATCATTTTTGACTAATTAAATAAATTTCATTTATTTAATAAAGTCATAATCTAACTTTATTTCCTCCTGATTAATTGAATAATGCCAATTATTTAATTATGTTGCTAATTCACTTTATTCCCCTAAGTCAATTAAACTATTAAAAAATAATTTAATTATGTCACTTTCCCCCAAATTTGAATAATCAAATTTAATTATCAAAAACATCATCAAAAAGGTCAAATCAAACAAAAACAACTTTGTCTACAAAATTCAAACTTGATTTCGATGTTCAACTCAAAAAGATTAATTAATTAAATCAATTAATTAATTATCCTCACCCACTTTCATGATTGAGTAAATTACGAATCATCACTTGCTCATTCTAATTGCTTGACTGATCCATCTATTTCTTGACAAATCAATCTATTCTTCAATCCATAGATTATTCAATCTATTCCTTCAATCCCACTAAACACTCAAAATGATTTCTTCAATCACACTAATCACGCAATCAAAATGCACAAATTATACCCATCTAAATTCTCTCAACATCTTTCAACCGCCGATCAAGATATTCTACTACGCAATCCTGAGCATTCATTCAAAATCACAAATTCTATATAACAAACCTCTTTCTTCACAAAAAGGGATCAAAGAATCAATACATTTTATGCAATGAAGTAATGTCAAGATCTTAATTGACATTGAAAAATCTTCAAACCACATCTTCGATCAACACACACACGTTCTTCAAGGTCTCGTACGTAACAATGGAGGCTTCATATTGAATTGAACAATACAACATACATCAATACAGATACACTCTGACACGGGATGGTAAAGCTATTGTGTTATTGTATTCTTGCAATTTCATTTTTAATTTTTTTATTTCGTAGTTTCATTTTGTGAGTAATGTGTATAGATCTTGATCATTGTTTTTATCTTATTTATACTTGCAGATTTCCCCCTTCCACATTTTGGCATGCCTGGTGGGACCACAGTCCTTAGCTCTAATGATTTTCTGAGTTAAATATGAAGTTGCGGGTTCCAGAAGTGAATTGGAGAAATCTTCACATACAGGTTCCAAATTTTTTTTGTACTTGACTTCATGGTTCTAGCACACTTGACCTATTTTATGATGCAGTTGACCTATTTTCTAGCACTTTTGACTTTTTCGTATGCTTCTATTTTCTGACAGAGGGTGCTTTTGATTTTTTCTCGCACTTTTGATTTATGATAGAGGCCGCTATTGACTATTTTTCCTTTGTTTGTGTCCTGTTAGTCTGTATCTGAGATCTGCAGGTTAAAATTTGATTTCTAATGCTAATGGGTACCTGATTTGAGTTTTTGACATGTACTAATTTTATTTATGCAGGATTTGTAAAAGTATAATTGATGGTTATCCAAAAACAATTAACACATTTGTTACAAGGAAGACGAACTTTGAAAAATTCTAAGTTTTTCAAGCTTTCTAAGTTAGGAAATGATTTCATTTGGTGCTTAAAAAGAACCCCACACAAACAAACAATTTCAGTTTTGGTGTTCTAAAATGAACCTTTTCCAAGCTTTCTAAGTTAGAAAATGATCTCATTTGGTGCTTAAAAATAACTCCACAAACAAATATTTCAGTTTTGGTGCTCTAAATGAACCTTTTCCAATATTTCTAAGTTAGAAAATTTCAAATTGGTGCAATAAAAAGAACCTCGCAAATGAACATTTTAGTTTTGGTGCTCTAAAATAAACCTTCTCAAAGCTCTAAGAAATATTTATTTTTTTGTTGACCAAGCGATTTCATTTTTTTTAACGAACACTCGATTTCATTTTGTTGACCAAGTAAGATAGGGACCTAGAAAACACTTATTTTTGGGCTTAAAAATGAACAAACCATTTTCTTATCTTGCACATTGCGATGGCTTTGTCTAAAGTCCAAAAAACTTTACTTTGGTGCAATTAAAAAGAAAACTATCATGTTATTTACACTTTATTCTGGTAACATTGCTTGAGGCACTTAAAAAAAATCAAATTGCAATGAAGTGTATGTTGTACCTACTATGTCTAGCAAAATAAAGTGTTTAATCCTCTCCCCTTGTGTCTTTTTGATGATCTTGGATGATGAGAAAAACATTTTTTAGTTTAGCATCTTGGTCATTTTATCTTTTATCATTAGAGCAAGGTCTTTCTTTGAGACACATCATGTGCTAGAGAACTCATTGCAAGGTCTTGAAGCATGTTTATTGGTGGGCTATATCAAAGGTCGTGAAATCATAAGAAAGTAGCTTCAAGTCGTGTTGACAATAGATTGCACCTAATCCTACGCCTTAAGTGGAATGGGAACGGTTAAAGAGCCTTAAGTTGCCAGTGGGTGAGTGTCAGTTTTCATGTTCACAGTTTTTTGGTCATTAAAACCTTTTGTTATAGAGGCCAACCAGTTCTACCAATGAGTTCTTCAAAGTGGTGCATTGGGAATTTATTTCCAAGATGTTACTTATTGTGTCTGATTTTTTGTGGAAATATAGAGATTAAGAGTTCATTCTTAACATATCTCCATATTTTCCCATGAAGTTGCATGTAAAGTCATCTCTTCTACTATGAAGGGCATGAGGCAAGCCTACTCAGAAGAACATACCTACTTAAGGTGTAAAGATTATTTTCTAAAAATGACCATTAACAATAAAAAATCTTTGACATCAAACTCAATGCTTGCATTAAAATGAATACATCAAAACAAACACTTAATATGGTTCTAAAATGACAAAAATTTTTGACTTAGTGCACATCCTTTGAAAAGAGCCATCTATTTTCACTCCTAAAGGATATCATAAAACAATATCTTTGAAGGTTTCCAAATATCTAGGCTCACATTTAAAGTCACATTACGGAAAAAGTAAACATTGGAGACTATAACTTTAGAATTTATACCTCTATGAACTTTGAGCTTTTGTGGTGGGAAACGTGCTTAAGATATAGGCATTTAGGTCACATAAGTTTTGATTATTGTTTTGCATGATATCACTTTCCAAATATCAAAAATAGATAAAACAAAATCATCCAAGTTGCTGCCCAATACTAAAACTAAGAAAAAAAATTGAACAGAGGTCGCTTTTTCTACTGGTTTTGTCGCACTTGCCAAAAAAATAGCTTGCTTTTGGTCTCTTTTCCATTACAACTATTGATTAAAATATGATACATTTGACAAACCCAACACACTTGCTACAAAATTGGCCATAGTTGATCTTTTTGTGTTGCATTTGACAAATTTTTCCCAATGCACTTACCAAATTTCTAGCTGCACTTGCCAAAACAACTCACTTTTGAATATGTAATTCACCACTTTGAGAAAGCTACACATAGAGAAGAGACTTGAAATTCCTAGTCACACTTGCTTTTCAAAATTTAGCGCACTTGAAAAAACCATGGTAGCAATTGAAAAAATTGATCATTTATGCTTAATACTAGCCGCTTTTGCCTCAAGTTAATCACTCTTGATCTATCTTGTTGAAAATGATAAAAATGAGTCAAATTTGGTTACAAGATACTTGTTAGAATGAAAAAATTGGAATCCCAGATACGTCATATAATCCTTCATCCATCTTCAAACTCCATCCTACTTTTGGAAATCAAAACCAAAACAAACAAACTTGGATTATTCCCTCACCCGCTCTTCTAAGATATCAACAGTTACTTGAACCTCAAGGCTAGTTCAAGTAAGCCTTTCTGCAACATATCCTCTAGAAGAAGAAGTGAGATATCGATCCAAGGCTTTCAACATTTTGAGTTCCAAGAATAGTATCATCCCAAAACATCTCAAACCTTATGGTCTTCAGAATCACGACAACCATATCAAAACACCAACACTTTCACCTTATTGCCATTTGGTGACTAGTTGCTCCAGTTCAACAATCAAACCTTACACTAGCTGTCATACAACAAAATTTTGAGATGATTGAAGGAGAGAAAATAGACATAATCATTAGTTTGAGGAGCTTCATATTCGAGGCAAAGGAAGCACCAAACCAGTGGAGAAATGCAACCAACATCCTAGATAAAGAGGAATAAAAAGAAGACCTCACAATCGAAAGACCCATGTTACCACCTCGCATGGAAATAGGTATCCATCCTTCATGATCTTTGGCAAGAACAAAATCCTTAAACGAAAGTCCATATTTCACCTATCAAAGAAACGTTGTAGTCAAAAGCTTATCAAGGGACACAGTGTGAAATCTCACTACAACCGAGACCTCTTGCTAAGAAAATTTTATATACACTTTTCAATGGATGAACCATACTTGAATACTCAATAGAAAATCCAAAAAACAAATGTAATTTCCTTTTCCTTAAAACAAAAAATCCAAAAAATAAAAGCATTCTTTTCTATAGTTAGGAGTCACAAAACATTTATAAAAGCTTGGAAGTTGTTTATGACAACTACGAGGTCACAACATAGAAAGAACATGGAAGTAAACAAATGAAAAACTACCGTACCATCAAAAAAACACCACAAAAAATGAAAGTAACCTATGGGGCTACAAGCCAAAAGACCTTGAAACACCTCAAAAGAGACCCATGTTCAAAGAAACATTTAGTGAGGAAGAGATAAACCACAAGTGATAAGAAGTAATGGAGCGATGAAACCAGAGCGTAAAAGGAGTGGTCATAGAAGAGGTGGATAATGAGGAGAATTAAATGATGAAGAAATATTTCAACATTCAAACAACCCCAAGGTGCTCAAATTAATGGAAAAATTGTTGAAAAAGGACCCAAATTCTTACTTCAAATTAGCACAGAGTGGTGTTAAATTACCAATAGACTTTAGCATGGAAGCTCTCAAAGGTCCTAACCTAATTCCCTTAGGGTACAACTTAGTTGTGAGACAAATATTCATACCCACAGATATTCCAAACATGCCACCCATATTCTCACAAAGCAATGGTCAACCAATGGAAAAATTGTTGTATAGAAAACCAACTCAAATCGAACAAGCAGTAGTGGTTGAACAGTATCAAGGAGGTCCATCCCAATATGTGCCACAAGGAAACAACCTACTACCTGGACAATGCATACATCAAAAAATGTCACATATTGACCCTTCCCAAAATGTATCAAATCAACAAGGGCAATTTCCATAGCAGTACCATCAACAAGGTGGGTCATATAATCCCCTTCCCAATCAATAATACCATCAATAGGGTCGTTCATACGGTCCACTTCCTAATCAATAGTATCAAAAACCAGGTGTGCCACAGGGTACCCTTTCCAATCACCAAGGTGAGCCACATGGTCCCCTTCCTATTCAACAATACCATCAATAAGGTATGCCATATGGTACCCTTGCTAATTCATCCCACCAATAAGGTAACCTGCCAAATCACCATCAAGGAAACCTTTATTATATTTTGGACCAACAACAAGGTGTTCCATCGGGTACCCTTCCCAATTCATCCCACCAAAAAGGTAACTCACCAACTCACCATTAGGGAAACCTTCAGTATAGTTCGCCCAAATAACAAGGAGCTAACCCTCCTTATATTCAACAAGGAGCTAACCCTCCTTACATTCAACAAGGAGATAATCCTCCTTGCATCCAATAAGGAGTTAACCCTCCTTCCATCCAACATGGTTACCAAGGGCTCATACCTTTGTAATACCCAATCTATGACCAAAACATGGTAGGACAACAAGGTTACTACACACAAGATCCCCAAACAAATATACCAAGAACAAAAATGGAAATGCAACTACAAGAAATGAATCAAAAGATATCAGATATGTATATAGGGAAATCAAAGAAGACTTATACCCTTTGGGATATATGTCCATTTCTCTTTCATCATTCCATTACTATGCTTCCCTTTCCAAAGAATCTTGAAGTACCCAAGTTTGATAAATACAAAGGAAAGGGAGACCCAATAGAACACATAAGAGACTTTTCGGTAGCATGCATGGAAGTGCAAAACACCGACTCTTACCTCATCACGCTTTTTCCATGAAGTCTTACTAGTCATGCTATGGAGTGGTTCACCCATCTAGAATTGGGAAAAAAAAGCTTTGATGAACTATCTACCAAATTTATAACCCACTTCTCATTCAATATAGAGCAATATATCATCATGGATCTATACAAAATTAAGCAGAGTTAAGGAGAATCATTCACCTCCTACCTTCAATGATGGCAAATAAGGCTAGTCGATGCAAATCACCTATTCCTGACAAAGAACTGGTCAACATATTTTTTTCAAATGTCCAAGCAGAAGTCAACTACCAACTTACCATGTTGTGTCCCATTAACTTTGAAGAGGCCATTAAAAAAGTATTGTACATAGAAAGAGCCCTTATAGCAAGAGGGGTAATCAAGCTAAACAACCCAAGAGATAGTTCCTCTAGTTCAAATGAGAAATCAAAAATCTATGCCAAAAACAAAAATGTTACAAATGATGGGGTAGTGGATGCTAGAGTAGTATGGAATATACAAAATCCTAATGTACCTCAAAACAAACATAAGTGACACAAACAATCTATGCTCCTAACAATACACAAAACAATCAAGCAGTTGATCAACAAACGAATCGGGGAGGGCAACAGAGAAAATACGATCAACCAAGAAGGAAGTTCATAGTATTAGGAGAGTCACTTGAGATGGTCATGCGTAAGCTAGTGCAACAAAACCTCATCAAGGTCAATGATCGCACAAACTATGAGGAGCCAAGCTTCAAAACACCATGGTACAACGAGAAAGATTTATACGAGTTCCATAAAATCAAAGGACATACAACAAACAACTATATGAGACTCAAGCACCTCTTACAAGAATTGATAGATAAAGGAGAAGTGGATGTTGAACATCATCTGAGAAACAAGGACCTCCAGATATACACAAACCCAATCCCAAACCTGCAAGGAAGAATGGCAAAGGAAAGGACCAAGACTATCACAATTCTATCTACACTTATGGTGACATAGTTCTAGGTACCCTCTCTCAAGCAGATGACACTAGGGTAGATGTAGTGACTATATGATATGGAGATAATAACTATAATGTAGCTACCCATCGAGGGAGAGTTATAATATAGGGATCCCAAACTAAACCTGCAACTAAGTCATTAAATGAGAACATTGCGGAAAAGCTAAAGAAGACTCCCACCTTGATCTCAATCCTAAAACTACCAAAACTATCACCCACCCATAGGGAGATACTAGAAAAATAATTAGAAGCATCAGTCCCTAACAACCTCAATTTGGATCAGTTCCAAGCCATGGTTGGAAAAATCATGACCAATCACCATTTATTCTTTTTTGAGAAAGACCTCCCACAAAAGTCATTCCACAACCAAGCCCTCTACATAGAGGTTGGTGTCCACACAAATATGGTCAAATGAGTGTTGATAGATAACAGTGCAGGTCTAAACATTTGTACCTTGAAATTTTTGAAACAACTGGGGTATTTTGATGATGTGATAGACAAATAAAAAAGCATTACTATAAGGGCCTATGATGACCTTGAAAGGAATTCAGGAGGGACAGTTAGGCTACCAATGCAGATCAGACCAGCCATCACAAAAATTGCATGTCAAGTATTAGAGCTTGAGCTACCATATAACCTCCTCCTAGGATGCCCTTGGATTCACACATTACAAACAGCCTTTACAACCTTTCACCAATTCCTAAAGTTTCCTCACGAAGGAAAAGATGTAACACTATATGTTGATCTTGAACCCTTCCACTTTTAGAAAAAAATGGAGGAGAAGTATAATAAAATCTAGCATATACCCAACAATGAAATATTGTTTCATTCATTCTCATATGTTGACCCTTCCACACTACCATCAACCTCAACCAAGATCACATCAAGTGAGCAACCAAGAATAGAAACCAAGGTTCAAGTACTTGACAAGGGTAATGAAAATTATCACTTCAATTAAGCATTTTGTACTAGAATGCTTCCATCAACGCCCAAGGTTTATGGAGGCATGAAGGAGATAAAATATGTTCAAATAGTACAAATGATTTCCAAATCCACAATTTTCACCAAGTGGGGAGATATGAAGGATGGAGAGATATTCAAGGAAGACTTGTCATCTATGATCTACAAAGTGGACCAAAAGGAACCTAAACAACCATAATCCCTTCAAATCAATCCTAGCAGTAAAGGCTACCCGTTAGCTAAAAAAATGGGATATCAGGGAATAGGCGGCATTGGGCTACATAAAAAAGGTCGATGGGAGCCTATCATAGTGTAATAGAGAAAGAAAAATATGGGACTAGGTTATGATTCAAAAGACATGGTTGCTCCAAAAACTGGACACACCTCTTTTAAGAAATGAGCAAATTCTACTAGCATTAAGGCATTGGATATCTACCACATTATGGACAATGATTTACCCATCAAAGACGTATTCAAAAACTTTAGCATTGATAGGTTCCCTCTCCAATCTATAAAAAATATTCTCAGTATCTACTATTATTTTGAAATAGACTCTAACGAGTACAAATGGGTTCTTCCTTCCTTTATCACTGGATATGGCTCCCTCGTTTCTAGTGATGATGACCTAGACACCTAATGGGAGAAATATGCCAACACCATATTAACCATCTCAACAAGCTCTATAAGCTTTGTGGATAATGATGACAGTGTACCCCTCTGCTACCCACAATTGATAGATTGGGAACAACAACAACATACACCTATTTTAGATAAATTCTAGAACAATGAAGTAATCACAAAGTTCATGGGACTTCAAATGGACATACCAGTAGGATATCACAAAGCAAGGTTCATCATGGAACTTGAAAAAGAGGCATACTTTTTTGGAGAGATTGTACCTTCTAGTCACACAAGTGAAAAATAAAATATAAGAATCAAAATGAGGTCCCTTAGTGAAAACCACAGTGTGGCTCTATTGGATCTTGAAAATAAGAAAATGAAGGACAAATTCAAAGGTGAAAACCTCTCTAAGGCACCTGAGGATGGAGGGTTCAATCTCCCCATATCTAAATATCAAGAAATATCAACACTCTTAGTAGAAGAAGCATAATCCATAAATTTCAGCACAACAGAGAACCCAAAGATCACATACCATGCGGCGTCACTTGATCTCAAAGAGAAAGAAAACTTCATGGTATTCATCAACGACAAAAAGATAAACTTTGAATGGACCTATGCTAACATTCCTAGACTAGATTTGATATTAGTTGTACATCATTTGGACATATTCCTTGGAGAAAAACCTATGAAATAGAAACTAAAGAAAATGGATCCTCAAATAGCACTATTAGTAAAATTTGAACTAGAGAAATTACTAGATGCGGGTTTTATTAGGCCCATCGATTATCTGGAATGAATATCATATCTAGTACCAGTGTCAAAACCCACTGGGGGCATAAGGATTTGCATAGACTTCCGATACTTGAACAAAGCTTGCCTAAAGGATGAATTCTCGCTTCCAAGTATTGACATGATCATTGATTTAACAATAGGGCATGAGATGATATCATTAATGGATGGTTTCTCTAGGTATAATTAGATAAAAATATCCCCCAACGATCAACACAAAACAAAATTTACTTGTGTTTGGGGGACCTTCTATTGGAATGTAATGCCATTTGGTTTAAAGAATGCAAGAGTGACATATCAAAGAGCAATGACGACCATCTTCCATGATATGCTACATACAATCATGGAAGTCTATGTGGACGAAATTCTATAAAAATTCATCAAAAGGGAAGATCACTTGACCAATCTTGAAAAGGTGTTTTATAGGCTAAAACAATATAACTTGAGATTCAACCCAAAAAAAATGTGTGTTCAGAGTAACATCTAGAAAGTTACTAGGGTATATAGTGTCAAGAAGGGGAATTGAAGTGGATCCAACAAAAGTAAAAGAAATAAAAGAGATACATCCACAAAAGACATTAAAGAAACTGAGAAGTTTACAGGGAGAGCTAAAATCTATCAGGTGATTTATCACACAATTGGTAGGAAAATGTCACCCTTTCACTCATCTCATACACAAGGACATCGCCTTCAAGTGGGATAAGAGATGCAACCAAGCATTCTAGCAAGTCAAGGAGTACCTACTTACTCCTCCTATACTCATGTTGCCTATTCCACACAAATAAATGATACTTTATGTTTACCGCAAAAGTAGCGTTGGGAGCTCTTCTAGCCCAGCTAGATAATAATAACAAAGAAAGAGTGGTTTACTACATTAGCTGAAAACTGGTGGGTTACGAGTTGAACTACATGCCCATAGAAAGAGCATGTCTCTCAGTTGTATTTGTGACACAAAATCTAAGAAACTATATCTTAAATAAAAAAGTAAAGTTGATTTCAAAGTTAGACCCACTAAAATACCTACTAGCAAAAGAAACCTTAACATGAAGAATTTCTAAATGTGTAATAATTCTGAGTGAGTTCGACATAGAGTATGTGGATAGAAGATCCATCAAGGGATAAATAATAACATACCAGATAGGAAATGCATCAATGGAGGATCATAAGCCTCTTACAGTAGACTTCCTAGATGAGTGTATTTTGCTAATATAACAAGCATATCATTGGACCTTGTATTTTGATGGGTCCCACACTCAACATGGCTCTAGAGCAGGTATCCTATTTCTCACACCACAAGGAGATAGTATACCCAAGGCATACAAAACTGATTTCCCCTACACAAATAATATCTCAGAGTATGAATCTCTAATCAAAGGGTTGAAGATGGCTATTGAATGGAGGATAAAGGAACTACAAGTCTTCTGAGACTCTCAGCTAGTGATCAAACAAGTGAATGATGAATACCAAACAAAATATGAGAAGTTGATGTTGTTTAAAATAATGGTGGATAGCTTCAAGGAATATTTTATGACAATAGCCTTTGAACAGACTCCTTGGATCAACAATAGAGCAGCCAATGTCATGGAAACAATAAGCTTGATTGTTGATATTCCATAGAATATTCCTAAATATGAGCTCCTTATGGAGCAACTACTCATACTAGCATTTGATGACACAAAATTAGAACTAGTGTGTGTTGTTGTTGGCCCTAACTCACCATGGTACCAAGACACATTTGATTACATCTAGCATGCTATCATTCCACTTGACTTAACACCCACCCAAAAGCAGACCTTTACCTATAGAACATCCCGATTTACGATCCTAGGAGATACTTTGTATCATCACAGTCTAGATGGTATGGTACTTCGATGTCTTAACACAAAAGAAGCATAAATGACCTTACAAGAGGTACACAAAGGTTTTTGTGGGTCTCACTTTAGTGGACCTAACCTAGTCCAAAAGTTTCTAAGAAAAGGGTACAATTGGACCTCCATGGAACAAGATTATATTTAGTATTCTCAAAAGTGTCACCAATGCCAACAACACAGTGACCTCGTTCACACATCAACACAGGAGTTGAGACCCATCACAACACCATGGCCTTTTTCACAATGGGGATTACACTCGGTAGGAAATATCTCTCCTACTTCCTCTAATAGGCACAAGTTTATTATTACAACAATTGAGTACTTCACTAAATTTTTAGAAGCAATTCCATTGACCTACATCACTAGAAAATAGATCAAAACTCATTATGAATTATCTGATTTGTAGGTATGTAATTCCCCAAACAATCATAATGGAAAATGGAACCCCATCCAAAAATCAAGACGTCCAAGAGCTTTGTTCAATATTCTCTATTTAGCATAGATTCTCCACGCCCTACTACCCCCAAGGAAACAGTCAGGTTGAAGCATCTATCAAAACCATCTTGAAAGTACTAAAGAAGATGGTTAATTACGTCGATCATGATTGGAATTTTCAATTAAATACAACTCTATGGGCTTATCAAGCTAGCATCCGAACACCTATAGGTGCCACACCATTTTTCTTGGTCTATGGATCAGAAGTTGTCTTACCTATCAAGGTCGAAATCCCCTCATTGCAAATCTCACTAAAAGGCATGGTAAAAAATGAAGAGTATCATGTATACTGATTAAATGAGTTGGAGCTCCTAGATGAAAGACGTTTGAGCACGTTAAACCATCTTTAGGTTTATTAGAATAGGCTCAAACGAAGCTATGACAAAAAGGATCAAGGATAGAAACTTTCAGATTGGTGACTTGGTCCTCAAAGAGAATCAAAAGGTATAACTAAATAAAGATGGAAAAGACAAATTTGAACCCAATTAGTTAGGTCCATTTATCATCACAATAAGCTATGGTTTTGGAGCATATTAGTTGGCTACTCCTAAAGGAGAACCCTTATTCAAACAACTAAATAGAAACCAAGTCAAGAATTTTTATACATGAAACATGTCAGAATGCCCTAAGAAAAAGGGTAAAAATCCCCCCCAAAAAAAAAGAATAAAAATCAAAAAAATCAAAAAGCATGAAAAATAGTAAAGAAAAATAAAACATTCTTTGAGTGAAAATCAGTTTTTGGCACTCCTAGAATAGGTACCATAGTGAAAACCTAGCAAATAGGCGCTATGTTTGAATAAGACTTGCATTGTTATCTATTCGTACTATCCAAAGCATCCACACATTCGTTCCATAAAGTGTTGAGTCATCAAGATAAGAAACCTGCAATCATATTCCCATGACCAAGCATATCAAGTATAGCAATATTAAATTTGTGTAACATTATCCATTTAATAACTCAACCATTAATAATCAGTTTATGCAAAAAATGGATGAATGTCATAGGCTATTAAAATGAATGCTTGTGTAGGAACAATATAATTCAATTCTGGCTAACACAAGAATGCATACCTTGATTTGGTCCAAATCTTAATCACATGGTTTTTGTGAGAAGCATTAAACCAACACTAAATGAAGGTTTTATTAATATTCAACCAAAGATCTCCAAAATTCAAGGGATTTCCCTCCCAACTTAACTTTATATTGCAAGATCATGAGATCATTAATAATGATAATTTAAATACCAAATTGGAGCTTGTTTAATGAATGCACATCTATTTGTGGCATGTTTTGTGTAGTTTTTCATTCTTTATCCCACATAATTCTTGAATAACTAATGTAAAAAGCATATCACCTCTTAGAGCATGATAAATTCCAACACACACATTTATGAGTTCCATGGTAAAATAAAACTCAAATTGAAATATTTTGTTATGTGTGTGATTCATCAACATATTGTCTCTTTAATCCAATAGAATTATAAGACAAGTTAAAATCACTAATCATACCTCGATCTTCCAACTTTGATGTATGGAGTTTCCCTTGGGTTACTAAGGAGACTTGTTCACTTCCACCATTGTTTTTTTGAGGCTCACTTATGACTTGTGTCTCCTTCACCATGTCCTCTTGAACAACTTGGCATGTGTACTTAGATTCTTCCTTGCATTAGAACAAAAAATGGTCAAATTTTCATTTTTAAAATTCCATTGTCCTAAAAATTCATCAATTATTTGTTCTTTCTCAGTTACAAGAAATGAATGTGACAATGGTAATATCATGATAAGCTAAGTTGCATTCTTTAGATAGAGGGGGTATAAAAAAATCACTTTATTTTAGCACGATTCCCACACTAATTTCTTCTTTTGTTTTTAAATTTGAAAGCAGGGGTCAAGGGGTATCACCCCTTGCAAGGTTTCGGGTTAGTGCCCTATGCGCACTCAACACATTTTCGTTCTTCCATGGCCTTCAGATTCTTCATTGTTGAAGAAGATTTCTACAATTTTTCTTACATTCAACCCATTCTCAAAATGTTGTTTTCCCCCTTTATAAAACGTTTCCCCTCTCTTTTTTCATGTGAAAGAGCATTTTCCGCATGCAAGTTATTATTTTCACATAGTGCATTACAACTTAATACATCACGTTTACCTCTATCAATAATAATAATAATTCTTGTAAAAATATAATGGATTTTTAAAAATAATTCTTTAATGACATATCAATTTATTTTGTCCAATGAGGGGATTATCATGGATTCTATATATCCCCTAACAGTTGTATGATTTTCTCCTTCATACACATTCTTTCTAGTTAGATGTCAATTTTTAAGGGATGAGAATATGAGAAAGATACATTAATACATGTATTTATTTAATACATTTGGTTACAACCCATTTATTTTTATCAACATGTGCAATTTTATTGACAGGAGTATACCTTGTTGTAGATTTGTCTTCAAAAACCATAGTATTATTTGTAATCATAGACAAAAAAGGTATTATGATAGCTTTGTCAAGTGCAAATCCATATTCTACATAAAATATCTTCTCACCAAAATGTGAAATATCACTGGTTGCGGGTCATTCTTTAGAAGCGTATGACCATTCCTTATTAGGAAATGTGCAAGGAATAGTTTCAGATGTAACAAAAACCACTACAGTCTACTACTCATCTTTATCAGACACCTCTACAAATCGATTTGTTTCCTCCATGAATGTTGAAGCAACTGCTACAAGGCTATTTCCATTAACAACTGCAGGGGAATCTACTACCCACAACTTCTCCTTATCAACAATTGTATGTTGTTCTTTCTCATCAACTAAGTTAGAAAACATAGCCACAGGTGTGTCCTCTTTTAAAAATGTGCATTCCTCATATGTTATTGGTAACTCTTCAGATAATTTATATGCTACAGGTATAATTATCTTACTATGATCAAAGGATGTAAATAAATCTGCATATTGGTTTGGACAAGAGGATGTATAGCTTTCAATCTCATCAAAGGAATACATTTTTGTACTTGGAGCTACTACAAGACTATTCTCACCATTAAATGCATGAGAGGCAGCTACAAATTGATCTAGGTTTTCCTTAATTTCCATGCCACCTACTGCAGGCATTTTTTATAGAAGACATTGTTGGCAATGTCCCTTCCTTATACATAGGTTCAAAGTTTTTTGTAGGAGAAATATGCAATCTTCCATCATCTACATATTTGGTATGCATTTGTAGATCTTTTATTATTACTTTAAGAGATGCTATCTCTTGTTGTGCAGCAATCAACTTTGTATTTTTTAGACACCTTGGCATTGAATATTGTTGTTGCAGGTGTTGAAGATCACCATTTTGTTCAAGCCATGGTTGATTTCCTACCCATGGGTGTTGAGTAGCATGGCATCTGCATAATTCTTTATTTCTAAAACAATTTGGGCAACACGTAGCTGTAAAAACTTCTTCTTTTTCTCCTTTCCTTCTATTTCAAATCCTCTTCATCATAAACCAAGAATAATTCCTACAAAAAATGGAAATGTGAGCAAATGACATTTTTGAAACATCTCCAATGCACATGAGATTTAAACCTTCTACGATTTCTTCAATCATGCCTTTCAAAAAGATCATTTGATGGCATCTTGGTTCATCCTGTTATATTTAGATTTTTGCAGGCTAAACAAAAAACGTTCCATATAGTCTTCTAGTAGCTCATCATTTTTATGTGATATCTACAAGATGTCATCTTCTCTGTAGTAAATTTGGTGAATATTCCTCATAGGTGCAATACCCATGGGGATGTTAATAGGAAATGTAAAAGTAGAATGTTCACCTTGAAGATCTCCCTTCCTATATTCATTCACATAATTATGAATTGAAAATCTCTCAAATTCATGTAATTCAACCATTGTGTTATGTGCATAGAGTCAAAAAAAATTTGTTCTCTTGTGTGGTCTATAATTTTTCAAAAAAATTCTTGATTAGTGCTATATTACACAAAGATAAATAAAGGTATGAGCTAACCTTGCAATTTTTTTATGTTTTTGTCTTGTTACTTCAAAATTACTTTTTTACTTACGAATTGACTCATAATAAGTGTTGTTGATATAAAAATAATTTAAACCTCTATACTTTACCTACAAATTTTAATCATGCATCTATATGATTTAAACAACACAAATTAGGAGTAATCACCTAGGCACAACCGACAGGTGTGTGAAATTTCATCCTAATGCATTGGTCCTAACTCATCTCACTTAATAGGCCTTTGAAACCTTTCCCTGGCAACGACGCCAAAATGATAGGCCAAAATTAGGGTAAAGAATAAAATGGATTTACCTCCATCTAAGTGCCAATTTGGGGATCATAAGCTCATGGAAGATGTCATGGCTATATGCACAAGGGATGCAATTCATGAGATGAGTGGGGATGAAAATTCATTCCTAAACTACCTAAATTTAAAATCAAATTAATGTATATGTTTTGCTTTTGTGACTATGGTTGTACTGCAATAGAAATAACAACAATAACAATTCTAGAATTGGAACTCACAACTACAATAATATGAACAATCATTAACATAGATAATCATTAGATCCCATGATTAAATAATAAGCAATAAATATTAAATATTAAATAGATTCACAACAAAATAAAAATAAACACACTGCTGAAAATAAGCACACTACTAAAAATAAACACTTACTACAAAAGCTACAAAATCACCAAGCATTCCAAGAAGGGGGTGCCTTTCCTCCTCAGTCTGCCTGGTGCTAAAATGGAATTCCTTTACACTGGTTGAGTCACGTGAATATGTTGTTTTATTTATCAAAAATAATACAAAGTCTATATCTCTTTTCTTCTCACGTAGCTCATATTTAAAAGAAATGTGTGTGCAAGATATTTCCTATTTTTATGCCACTTTGCTATTATTATGTGGTTGGTATTTAGTTGTTTTATTTGTTGAAACAACTCACCCTAAATTTTAGGAGCTTGTTTAGCTCATTATTATAATCAATAAAATAGAATATTATTTTCAATGTGAGGACATTCTCATCAAAACTGAATCATAATTGGTTATAACTAAATAACCAAAATATTTTATGAGAAAATAATTATATGGGTGGAATTAATTTGCTAATATGTGTATCCATGGGTGACAAGAATTTTGCATTCTTCTCCTCCAATCAGTACACTGTAAGATATATTTTCTTAACATAATAGAAGCAAATACTAGTAAATAAAATCTAATAATAATTATTCACTTATTTTATCTAAAAACTAAATAGAATATTACTTATTTATATTTAACCACAAGCAAAAAAAGGTGGTAAAATGGTATGATAATGTATGAAAATGGAATATGGAAATGGGTTAAATGGTATATGAAAAAGGATAAAATATGGTATAAAATGAAGCGTGACTGACACTCATTAGGACCCAGTTTTTCTAAAATATTGCAGTACAACCATAGTCACAAAAGAAAAACATATACATTAATTTGATTTTCAATTTAGGTAGTTTAGGAATGCATTTTCATTCCCACTCATCTCATGAATTGCAGCCCTTGTGCATATAGCCATGCCATCTTCCATGAGCTTACGATCCCCAGATTGGCACTTAGATGGAGCTAAATCTATTTTATTATTTACCCCAATTTTGGCCTATCATTTTGGCGTCGTTGCCATGGAAAGGTTTAAAAGGCCTATTAAGTGAGATGAGTTAGGACCAATGCATTAGGATGAAATTTCACGCACTTGTCGGTTGTGCCTAGGTGATTACTCCTAGTTTTTGTTGTTTAAATCATATAGATGCATTATTAAAATTTGTAGGTAAATATTAGAGGTTAAAATTATTTTTATTAATGATATCAAATTTCCACAATCCATATTGTATAAGTGTAAAAACTTCTGGATTGGATTTAATTATTTTTATATCAACACCACTTATTGTGAGTCAATTGGTAAGTTAAAAAGTAATTTTGAAGAAACAAGATAAAAACATAAAAAAATTGCAAGGTTAGCTCATACCTTTATTTATCTCTATGTAATATAGCACTAATTAGGAAAAAAAATGAAAAATTATAGACCACACAAGAGAACAAAAAAACTAACTCTATGCAGATAAAACAATGGTTGAATTACATGAATTTGAGGGAGTTTGAATTCATAATTATGTGAATGAATATAGGAAGGGAGATCTTCAAGGTGAAAATTCTACTTTTACATTTCCTATTAACATCCCCATGGGTATTGCACCTATGAGGAATACTCACCAAACTTACTATGGAGAAGATGACATCTTCTAGATATCACAGAAAAATCATGAGCTACTAGAAGACTATATGGAACATTTTTTGTTTAGCCTGCAAAAATCTAAATATAATAGGATGAATCAAGATCCCATCAGATGATCTTTTTGAAAGGCATGATTGAAGAAAGCATAGAAAATTTAAATCTCATGTGCATTAGAGATGTTTCAAAAATGTCATTTGCTCACATTTCCATTTTGTGTAGGAATTAATCTCAGTTTATGATGAAGAGGACTTGAAATAGAAGGAAAGGAGAAAAAGAATAAGTTTTTACATCTATGTGTTGCCAAAATTGTTTTAGAAATAAAGATTTATGTAGATGCCATCCTACTCAAGGAAGCAAGACTAGTTTGTAACAATTTCAAAATAATCCATGGCAACTACATTACATGAATCATCAGTGGTTTCCACATCAACACCCATGGGTAGTAAATCAACCATGGATTGAACAGAATGGTGATCTTCAACACCTGCAACAACAATATTCAATGCCAAGGTGTCTAGAAAATACAGAGTTGATTGTTGCACAACAAGAGATAGCATCTCTTAAAGCAATAATAAAATATCTACAAATGCATACCAAATATGCGGATGATGGAAGATTGCATATTTCTCCTTCAAACAACTCTGAACCTATGTATGAGGAAGGGACATTGACAACAATGTCTTCTATAAAAAAATGCATGTAGTAGGTGGCATGAAAATTAAGGAAAACCTAGATCAATCTGTAGCTGCCTCTCATACATTTAATGGTGAGAATAGTCTTGTAGTAGCTCCAAGTACAAGAATGTATTCCTTTGATGAGATTGAAAGCTATACATCCTCTTGTCCAAACCAATATGTAGATTTCTTTACATCCTTTGATCATAGCAAGAGAATTCTACCTATAGCATATAAATTATCTAAAGAGTTACCAATAGCATATGCATAATGCACATTTTAAAAAGAGGACACACCTGTGGCTATGTTTTCTAACTTAGTTGATGAGAAAGAACAACATAAAATTGTCGATAAGGAGAAGTTGTGGGTAGTAGATTCCCCTGCAGTTGTTAATGGAAATAGCCTTGTAGCAGTTGCTTCAACATTCATGGAGGAAACAAATTGATTTGTAGAGGTGTTTGATAAAGATGAGCAGCAGTCCATAGTGGTCTTTGTTACATCTGAAACTATTCCTTGCACATTTCCTAATAAGGAATGGCCATACGCTTTTGAAGAACGACCTGCAACCAGTGATATTTCACATTTTGGTGAGAAGAGATTTTATGTAGAATATGAATTTTCACTTGACAAAGCTATCATAATACTATGGTTTTTGAAGGAAAATCTACAACAAGGTATACACCTATCGATAAAATTGCAGATGTTGATAAAAATAAATGGGTTGTAACCAAATGTATTAAATAAATACATGTATTAATGTATCTTTCTCATATTCTCATCCCTATTAAAAATGAACATATAATTAGAAATAATGTGTATGAAGGAGAAAATCATACAACTATTAGGGGAGATATAGAATCCGTGATAATCCCCTCATTTGAAAAAATAAATTGATATGTCATTAAAAATTTCTTTTTAAAAAGCCATTATATTTTTACAAGAATTATTATTATTATTTTTGATAGAGGTAAACATGATGTATTAAGTTGTAATGCACTATGTGAAAATAATAACTTGCATGTGGAAAATTCTCTTTCACATGAAAAAAGAGGGGGGAAACGTTTTATAATGAGGGAAAAACAACATTTTGAGAATGGGTTGAATGTAGGAAAAATTGTAGAAATCTTCTTCAACAATGAAGAATTTGAAGGTCGTGGAAGAAGGAAAATGTGTTGAGTGCACATAGGGCACTACCCCGAGATGTCACAAGGGGTGAGAAACCCCTTGACCCCGCTAGGGGTTGCTGCCCCAGACCCCTACTTTCGAATTTACCCCTGCTTTTAAATTTAAAAACAAAAGAAGAAATTAGTGTGGGAATCGTGATAAAATAAAGTGATGTTTTATACCCCCTCTATCTAAATAATGCAGCTTACCTTATAATGATATTACCATTGTCACATGAATTTCTTGTAACTGAGCAAGAACAAATAATTGATGAATTTTTAGGACAATGGAATTTTAAAAATGAAAATTTGACCATTTATTGTTTTAATAAAAGGAAGAATCTAATTGCACATGCAAAGTTGTTCAAGAGGACATGGTGAAGGAGACACAAGTCGTAAGTGAGCCTCAACAAAAAAATGGTGGAAGTTAACAAGTCTCCTTTGTAACTCAAGGGCAACTCCATACATCAAAGTTGGAAAATCGAGGTATGATTAGTGATTTTAACTTGTCTTATAATTCTATTGGATTAAAGAGACAATATGTTTCTTCATAAAATGCTTCTCAATCTAGTATATATGGTGAATGGAAAAAATCCCCATACTACTAAGAATGGAAAAAATGAATGCTCACAACAACCATAATACCCATCATTACCATCTTTGTTACCATCCTACTTAATTCCATGCACTCTATATCCACTACAAAATTTTAACATTTTCATTATCCCATTCATATCCACCAAGGGAAACTACAATGCCTAATAAGATATTCCATAATAAGGTGGTTAAAACTACATAGAATAATGCTATTTTAAGGATCCATTTTAATTCTATTAATGTGCTTCAAATTGATGAATCACACACATAACAAAATATTTCAATTTGAGTTTTATTTTACCATTGAACTCATAAATGTGTGTGTTGAAATTTATCATGCACTAAGAGGTGATCTGATTTATACATTAGTTATTCATGAATTGTGTGGGATAAAGAATGAACAACTACACAAAACATGCTACAAATAGATGTTCATTCATTAAACAAGCTCCAAGTTGGTATTTAAATTATCATTATTAATGATATCACGATCTTGCAGTATAAAGTTAAGTTGGGGGGGAAATCCCTTGAATTTCGGAGATCTTTGGTTGAATATTAATAAAACCTTCATTAAGTGTTGGTTTAATTCTTCTCACAAAAACCATGTGATTAAGATTTGGACCAAATCAAGGTATGCATTCTTGTGTTAGCCAAAATTGAATCATATTGTTCCTACACAAGCATTCATTTTAATAGCCTATGACATTCATCCATTTTTTTATCAAGTATTTGTTCATATTAATAAATTTACCATTTTTTTGCATAAACTCATTATTAATGGTGGAGTTATTAAATGGATAATTTTACACAAATTTAATATTGTTATACTTGGTATGCTTGGTCATGGGAATATGATTGCAGGTTTTTTTATCTTGATGACTCAATACTTTTGCACTAAGTACCAATCAGTGATGCACATCCAAAGACACATTTTTTTGGCCTTGTTAGCTACATGGTGACCAAAAAATTTCCTTTTTGCTTTGCTTTTTAAGATCACATGGGAATTATTGCACAATATTCTCACCATTCATGGGTATAAATTCTCTTCTAAACCAACCCTGATGCCAAATCATTTGGAGGAAAACATGCAAATCAATGTATGAGAACCATGATTCTTGTAATGCTACATTCTTGCTTGAATCTTCACAAGCCACACATCCAAAGACCACTTGGAGAAATGAATGACGAACTTGAACATATTTTGGAACTTCATCATAAGGATTGATTCGTCCACCTATCTAAAGCTACATAGACATTTTGAATAAGTTGGGAGACTACCATAGATCTTCCACTATGCAACCTTATCTTTGGAAGATTTATTCTATTGTAAGTGGTTCTTTCAAGTGATTGGGAATGTATTCTAATGTTCTATAGGAAGCTTTCTATTATAGTGGCATAAGCTCAATTAGATCTAGATAATTTGTAACAGTAGTGTTATGTTCTAGATTGTGATTCAATTGTTACTGGTCATCATTTCAAGTACTACAAGCAACTGATTTCAGAAATGACTTTTATTGGAGGGATTCAAATGGAGATCTAGGATTTGGATGATATTTTCCTTCTCTTTGGTCAATATATGTAGGTTATTTGAAACATAAAAAGATGAAAAAGGGAAAAAGGGAAAAAAGAGAAAAAAGAGAAAAAAAAAAGAAATAAATTCTAACAATGAAAACCTAATTTGAAAACTAGTTTCTCATGGATTGTAGTTGAATAAAATTCTTAGTGGTGAAAACTATATTCATAGCACCACTAAGCGATAAGTGATTGAAAATTGGCTTGCCAGTGATCACTTGTCATAATCAAAATTGAAAAAGAAGAAAAATTTAAAAAAAATAAAAAATTGTGTTCTTTCTTTGGGCTAATCCTTTTCAAGTACACTTAGATGCTTCCATGGTTCTTTTAATCTCTCTAAGTGCCTCTAGCACCTCCTATTTCTCATTGATGTGGATGTGCTCTACTTTGTCATGGTTAGCATACCTTTTCTCACCTATAGCACAAGTTACACATTCCATTGAGGTGTTAGTAGTAGTGAAGACAAAATCTACTACCATTAGTATGATCCATAGTGATTCATTGTGAGGGTGATCTTTCCTGTGCGACAATACTTGTTGGAGATTCATATTTTTTGAGTTATTTTGGCTACCAAACCTTGGCATACATGGGCGTGCACATTAGTAAATCAATCTATTTTATTTTTCATTATTTTATCTATTAACTTTATTAATATTTCTTATTGTATTAATCATTTAACACAACATTCACACCAACCCTCTCTTTGTTTCCTAAGGACGATAAACCCTTTATGTTGTGGGAGGTTTGTCATCCTTATTACCTATCATTTTACCTATTATTTTATTTCTTCTTAATTATCTCATCATAGTATCCATAGATAATCGTTCATATTATCTATCATTTCACCCATTTCTCATAACTCATGAATATGGAGATAGTTTTTTTATGATACCTCCTATATAGCATTTCCAACAAACAATGCTATGAAAAATGAATAAAAATAAAGAAAAGTTTAAAAAATGAAAAATGAAAAAATAACATATTTGGAGGAATGAATATTGAAAAATAAATATAATGAAAAGAAAAATTGGAAACTAGCAAATCCATGAAGCTTGCTAAGAAGAAGAGTGATAGAAAAATTGAAATAAAATATGATTAACCATGAGCTGTAATAGTCAAGGGTGAAGAAGGCACAAATCCAAAGGCTACCAATACAAATTAACACCTCTCAAAAATTAAAGATTGCATGAGGACATGCAATATGCTAAGTTAGGGCAATGATGAGTGCCATTCATGCTCCATTGTATACCATATTTTATCCTTTTTCCTATACCATTTAACCTATTTCCATATTCCATTTCCATACATTATCATACCATTTTACCACCTTTTTGTTGCTTATGGTTAAATATAAATAAGTAATATTTAATTTAGTTTTAGATAAAACAAGTGAATAATAATTATTAGATTGTATTTACTAGTATTTGCTTCTGTTATGTTAAGAAAATACATCTTGCAATATGTTGATTGGAGGAGAAGAATGCAGACTTCTTGTCACCCGTGGATACAAATATCAACAAATTAATTCCACCCATATAATTATTTTCTCATAAAATACTTTGGTTATTTAGTTATAGCCAATTATTATTCAGTTTTGATGAGAATGTCCTCATGTTGAAAATAATATTCTATTTTATTGATTGTAATAATGAGCTAAAAAATCTCCTAAAATTTAGGGTGATTTGTTATTTTGTGAATCTATTTAATGTTTATTGTTTATTGCTTATTATTTAATCATGGGATCTAATGATTATCTGTGTTAATGATTTTTCATATTCTTGCAGGTGTGAGTTCAATTTCTAGAATAATTATTGTTGTTATTTTTATTGCAATCTCTATTGCAAAAATATTGCAGTACAACCACAGTCACAAAATCAAAATATAAAACATTAATTTGATTTTTAATTTAGGTAGTTTAGGAATGCATTTTCATCCCCACTCATCTCACGAATCATAGCCCTTGTGCATATAGCCATGACATATTTCACGATATTATGATCCCCAGATTGACACTTAGATCGAGCTAAATCTAGTATATTCCTTACCCCAATTTGGCCTATTAGGTCCTATTGGTGTAGGCTTGCCTTACTTGCCATTCAATGCAAAAAAAATGGGAAAGTGGTTTGACAATATCACATCCACTAACGACCTAATCGAAAGTAAGGAAGAGTTGGAAAAGGGGAAAAAATTGATCTGATATCATGGCACAATCAAGGCACTTAAATATCCTGTCAGACCCAGCTCAATAATTGCACCAAGTGTGCTAGAGAGAATGAGAGTAGCAGTGGCCAATATTAGGGTCAAAAATACCCAATTTATTGTGCATGTAAAACTAGGCCTCTCTTTTTCCAACTACCCATCGAAATGGAAAAGTACCATCGTTGTCATATGCCATCTCAACCATATTGAGATCCCCATAAAGAAGCCAGGTAACAACTATTAATGAGTCAATAATCCATTGCTAGAGAAGAGATCTTTCAACAACATCATTTGAGGCATAAACATTAATAATCCCAAAGGAATGATTATCATTGTTCAAAAGAATCCAAGCAAGCCGATTTGTGGGGTTAGACCCATGATCGACCACACAAGTGTTCCACCATGGGAAAAAATGATGACCGCACTGCCATGTCCAACCTCATGATCAGAACTATACATTTTACTGGTTGGCCAAATAGTTCGGCAAGCAAAGGAGAGAAAAAAACTAGCTACTTTAACTTTTTGAAGACACAACCCATCAATACTAGCATATTTCTGAAGAGTATCCCTAACAAAATACTTCCTAGAGAGTTCTGTGAGACCTCAAACATTCCATGAAATAAATTCATGTTATAAACTTAACCATTTCATCAGATTCTAGTTCTTCTAGAGAGGAATAGAGATTCTACAAAAAAATTGTTGGGAATGTTCTAATTTGAATGGGAGGAGACGAATGTCTTCATTTTTCTTAAATATATTCTCCTTCTTCAAGAGGTCAAGAAGGAGTGTGAGATCTCTTATAGATTCTCAACATGGGAGGAGACATAGTTGGCTGGACTATCATCACTGAGATAGGTTGGAGCATGACTGAGGGCCTTGGCCAAGCTAGAATGTTTTTAGAAACCACTTGGGTTTCTTTCCCTTTCATTGAATGGTTTGAAACTTTTTTGGTTAGCTCAAGGGTTTTGGCCACCGCCCCAGAGTTGTTGGACTTTTTTTTTCAGTTAGTAACTATTGTCCATTTTTCCTCTGGTTTGGTAGCAACACCTTCTGCCTGATGGGGCTTGTCAGCTTCCCATGTCAGAGATTGAGTATGGGGAAGTGAAAGAGGGAAATCCTGAATCTTATGGTTAGTGGACTGACACTGATAACAAGTGTTCGACAAATTAAAATCCTTTGGGTTTCCTTCCCCTTCACTGGAAGTTTCATTTGTATGATTTATTGCAAAATAATTTTCTACCATCATGACGAGGCCTGCAACAAGAGGCAAACAAAATGCTACCACATTGAGGAAATCTTTAGAGAATGAGGGAGTGGAAAATGAGGATTTTAACCCTAAGGATGAAATAAACAAAGTAAAGGGTGATATTTCATCATTAGAGAAGAAGATTATAGAAGAAATGGGTGAATTGAAATCATTTATTTAGGGTATCTAGTGTAATGGTGAAGATTCACCTCATAAGGTAGAAGATAGTTCTTTTGTTGAACATGAATTCCTTGGACTTGATTGGGGTTTCAAGAAGGATCCTTCATTTAATAATCACATGCCAAGTCAATTCATACCTCAGTTGGATATGAGAAATTTTGATGGCAAGGATCTGACCAATTGGTTATGCCAAATGGAGAATTTTTTTGATATTCAACATGTTCTTAGTCAACAAAAGGTGGCTATGGCATCATTATACATAGAACCAAATCAATTTATTCGGTATCATTGGTTATGTGATGAGAAGAGAAAAAATGGTTGTGTGGTCACATGGCTAAGCTATCATCATTGAGGTAGGCTAGAGCATGGCTGAGGGCCTTGGCCAAGCTGGAATGTTATTAGAATCCACATGGGTTTCCTTCCCCTTCACTGAATGGTTTGAAAAAAAAATTTCAACTCGGGGGTTTTGGCCACCGCCCTAGAGCCGTTGGACTTGTTTTTTTAATTAGCAACTGTTGTCCATTTTTCCTTTGGTTTGGTAGCAACACCTTCTACCTAATGGGGCTTGTCCACTTC
Source organism: Sequoiadendron giganteum (assembly GCA_007115665.2). Lineage (NCBI taxonomy): Eukaryota > Viridiplantae > Streptophyta > Pinopsida > Cupressales > Cupressaceae > Sequoiadendron > Sequoiadendron giganteum. Next base: position 327,603,263 of record CM021105.1, on the reverse strand, counting down.
ACATGTCAGAGATTGAGTACGTGGAACTGTAAGAGGAAAATCCTTAATCTTATGGTCAGTGGACTGACACCGATAACAAGTGTTGGACAGATTAAAATAAGTAACCTTCTAGGTATGCCAAAAAGTACCAATTTGAATATCGATGGACTCTTTCAAATTTTTTGAAAGGTTCACTTCCATATAGACTCACTTTTGAGGGTGATCTTGAAAGAACCTATCTGGTTTGACACAAATAAATCTCCCTAGGGAGGAAGCAATATGTCATAAAAATGAAAACAAGGCAAGGGCATACAAGGAAATTCAATCCAGACTAGAACTCGTAACTTGGTGTCATCTGAGATAGTGAAGTATCGGGTCCAGAAATGGAAAACCAACAATGAGGACCAGATAAACCAAGGACCATGATTTAGGATTTCCTGAACATGACTAACCTCTATAAAATGAAAAATAAATAAGCCTTTGGTCAAATTTTCAACCATATCAAGGTGGGCCCCATGAGGGACCTAGGCCTTTTGAACCCATTCTTTAAGCACACTTTCAGTTGGAGTCCTCCCAACAAAATAACCAACAAGAGTATGTTGTTCTAACCATTGCCATGCATAATCAAAATCTGGGATGGGCAACACCACATGAGCTAGAGAATCAAAAGACTTACCTCATGAAACACTTTCAAAACACATTTCTAGGGACGCTTGTTCAGAGGAGAAGCCATTGAGTAGATCCATTCAACCGCTAATACCAACAATAACTGTTAGGTTAGAGCTAGTTGTAGACATAATAAAAACCACAGTAAATGTGGTCGTACAACAAAGAGTAAATAAAAAATCTTGCACCTAAGGTGTGGTATGACACAAGAGGGGCCAAGGATGACCACAGACACAATAAACCCTAGAAAAGCTCATTCACCTCTCACTAGGCTCTTTTAACTCTTTGGATGGAGTTTTTTGGGTCTCATTCCTAGGTTGTTGCTTTTTGAAATACTTGATCTTTCAGGAATGCACTTAGCTCTATCTCCATTATTTTCCTCATCATTTGGTCTTTCAAGTATACTGGAGTTGGAGCTTCTGCCAACAGAACAAAAACATAATAATTAGGTATAAGATTTGATCACTTCTGCAATAAAAAATAAAAAAAATGGTAAATTTAGTTTAAGGATATCTGTATTTTTCTCTCAAGTACCGCATTTCTAGTAGATCACAAGACTATTTTTGTTAAGGCCAAAGAACATAAGCTAGATGAGAAATTTAATTCTTTAAATCTCCTCCATGGAAGGTTTATGAGACTTGAACAAGGTGCCAATTTTTTTCCCACTAGTAAAGCAAACTGGAAAGCTAAATCCTCAATTGTATTTCAAGAGATTATTTTTTTCACTATTCTAATATCAACATAGACTCCTAATCTAAAAAGATACTATTTATAGTAAATGGGAATTCTACCAGCTATGTTTGTCAAATCTGTGCTATCTACATATTTTTCTATTTGAAACTTTAGTGTTAAAAAACGTAAGCCTTTACATTTTCTCACTTGTTTGGGCCCTCCTATTTAAAATTGGACTTAATAGTGCCTTAATTTAGTGTTGTTAAATTCACCTTATTACATTTACACACTTATTTGGGCCCTTTTAATTAAATGAGCTTAATTATGCCTTAAATGGCCCTTTAATTCATTTTCCAAGCCTATTTAATTACATTTTCGAAAGGGGAAACCCAAAATTCATTAATGCCTAAACATAACACTTCACAATGAGTAATGTGTGTCCTAGGTTTATGGACTTGGGACCCATTCGCCCATGGGCGAATGGGTCCTCCCTAAACCTTAGGACCTAAATTTAAATTATGTTTTTGGCAGTATTTTAATGTTTTCAAATCCATAATTCAATGTCGGCTTGTGATATTTGAATTTCAAGAAATTAAGGATACATAACTATAAATATAAGGTTATTTCACTAAGTTTCATCTAAGAAATCTAGAGTTTTCAAGCTAGCAACTTTATATGATTTTCAGGAGCATTTCATGCTTCGTCCTTAATATTAGAGTACATCGGGTTATGAATAGTCGGCTTGTGGCTATCTTAACTCCTAATTAAGTCATATTATCATTATTATATTATTATTTAGTTTATTAGGTCGGCTTAGGGCTTATATAGGGTTATCTAAGTCAACCTAGGTGATATCCTAGGCATAAATAAGTATACATAGGAGGTTGTGAGTCTTATTTCATCATCATGTTGAGTATTGTGTTGTTATTGAAGACTATTAGAGGTATCCCCCTTGAAGTGGATTAGGAGGTTTCCCCCTCAAAGTGGCATATTATTATCAAGTAGTTTCAAAATATTTCATATTATATTCTTATTGTGCAAGTTATTTCATTACAAGTGGTATTGGAGCATGATCTTGGCATCGTAGAGGCAAGGCATTTTCTCAATATTGAAGGCGGTTTTGGAGAGAGCATATCTTTCAAATTTTGGTGAGTTTTTTCTAATTTTCAAAGGGTTTTTGAAGAACATATTAAAGTAGCTACAATCTAGATTTCAGAGGAATTGGAGCATATTTGAGGGAATTATTATAGAATTAGGTTTTCTACACAATTTATTTGGGATAAGAATATCTTTCACATCTTGTAGAATTGGAGCCTAATTTTTATTGGGTTTTTGAAGAAATTATATAGGAGTTTACAGTCTAAAATTTGGAGAAATTAAAGTAGAAATAAGTGAGATATTGAAAAGTTATGGTTTCCAATAGATTCACTCTCAAGGCTATAGATCTTCTAATTTCTTGGTAAGTGGTATCTTGACCCTAGTAAGTTACAATAAAAATTAAAAGAATTTAAGTTTCATTTGTGTGATTTATTGCAAAATTATTTTCTACCATCATGACGGGGCCTGCAACCAAAGGCAAAAATAATGCTACCACACTGAGGAAATCTTCAAAGAATGAGGGAGTGGAAAATAAGGATTTTAACCCTAAGGATGAAACAAACAAATTCAAGGGTGATATTTCATCATTAGAGAAGAATATTATGGAAGAAATGGGTGAATTGAAATCATTTATTTAGGGTATGTGGTGTAAGGGTAAAGATTCACCTCATAAGGTGGAAGATAATGCTTTTGTTGGACATGAATTCCTTGGACTTGATTGGGGTTTCAAGAAGGATCCTTCATTTAATAATCATATTCCAAGTCAATTCATACCTGAATTGGATATGAGAAAGTTTGATGGTGAGGATCCAACCAATTGGCTATGCCAAATGGAGCAGTTCTTTGATATTCATCATGTTCCTTGTCAACAAAAGGTGGCTATGGCATCATTATACCTAGAACCACATTAACTTATTTGGTATCATTGGTTATGTGATGAGAAGAGAAAAAATGGTTGTGTGGTCACATGGTCAATTTTTCAAGAGGAACTTGCTACCCATTATAGAGATAACTTTATGGATGGCTACTTTTTCCAACTCACTAATTTAAAGAAAAAAAGAATGGTCAAGGATTATATTCAGCAATTTCAAACCCTTTTTCTAAGGGTGGAGAATGTAGCAGAAGACAATATGAAGGAACTATTTCTAGGCGGTTTACAAGATCACATAAAATATGAAGTGTGATTTTTCCAACCACAGTCCTTATCACAAGCAGTAGTAATGGAAAGGAAAGTGGAGGAGAGTTTTTTGGCTAGTAGGAGACAAGGGAATAAATTTTTTAGTGAAATGGGATCTCCCACACATTCACTACCACAACCTACTAAGTTGACTCCACAAAAAATTAAGGAGAAGAAAGAAAAAGGGTTATGCTTCAATTGCGACAGTAAATATAGTCAAGGGCATAAATGTAGTGAAAATAAATTATTTTATATCGAAGGAAAGAGTGAGGAAGAAGAGGAGGAGCCAATATTAGAGGGGGGTGGGGATTTAGATAATGAATCAAAACCAATCATTTCTTGCCATGTACTCTCTAGTTTTAGCACCCCACAAACTCTCAAGATAGCTAGGTTCTTAAAGAAACAAAAGGTAAGAGTGTTGATCGACTCAGGTAGTACTCACAATTTCATCAACAAAAAGTTGGCTACTCGTCTAAATTGGTTTATATATCTAGCTCCAAAATTTTAGGTCTTGATTGTAGATGGTGGTACTATTAGTTGTTCTGGAAAGTGCCATAGCATTAAATTATCATGGGAGATTATCAGCTTGATAGCCCAATGTATGCTATCTCCATGGGTGCAACATATATTATTTTGGGAGTATAGTGGCTTAATACTTTGGGAATAATTGAGATGCACTTCCAAGAATTATTCATGAGATTCCAATTAGAAGTAAAGATAATAGAGCTGAGAGGCTTGAAGGAAAAGTCCCCACAAATGACAATATTACCAGAGCTTAATGAAGGAGGAAGAATCATATTGGAACTAGAAGGTATTCTTTAGAAACGCACAAGGAAGCTAAGGAACGTAACACTCACTCAGTATCTTATCCAAGGGAATAATTTACCAATTAAAAATGCAACATGGGAGTACGAGGAGTTCTTTCAAAAACATCCAAAATTACCTAGTATTGAGGACAATTCTTATTTGAAGAGGGAGGCATGCTATGCCCTTAATATTAGAGTTTAGAGTACATCAGGTTATGAATAGTTGGCTTGTGGCTATCTCACCTCCTAATTACGTTATATTATCATTATTATATTGTTATTTAGTTTTATTAGGTCAGCCCAGGGCTTATATAGGTTTATCTAAGTCAGACTGGGTGATATCCTAGGCATAAATAGGTATATAGGATGTTGTGAGTCTTATTGCATCATCATGTTGAGTATTGTGTTCTTGTTGAAGACTATTGGAGGTATCCCCTTCGAAGTGGCATATTGTTATCAAGTATTTTCAACACATTTTATATTATGTTATTCTTGTGCAAGTTATTTCATTACATTTCACAAGTGATCAAAGGCATTCAAGAGAAAAAAATATCAGAGTTTTATTGCAGCAATCAAGATCTAATCATCATATTCTTGCATCATGCATGTTTTTGGAGCTAACATTGTGATGTAGGTTTCATGATTAAATCAAGCATTCAAAGAATTATTTCAAGCAAGATTCAAGTGTCAAGATTCACATCCAATTCAACCATCTCATGCAAGTTGTATACTTTCTAAGATATCCATTATCAAGGTTTCAATCAAGGGTTTGTTGAGTGGTAACATTGCTTTGCTCATTCTTCATTCCCTCTTTCATGTTTCATTTCAATTCAAGGTTTAGTTACCAAAATGGGGTTTGACTAAGGAAAGCCCCTATTCACCCAAAACAAACATTTTTCTCTTATGTAAATGTGTTTGTAGATTTAGGTGGAAGAAAGCTTGGAAGTGCAAGATTTACAAAGTTGTAAAAGTTGCAAAAGTTGTCAAATTTTTTTCATCTCATGGAAACTAAGATCCCAAAGCCATTTATAACATTTTGATTGTGAAACCTAGGAAAATTGGGAGATTCAAATCTGTATTAGAGGTTCTTGAAAGCTATAGAAAAGCTCTACACTTTGACCCATTCACCCTTGAGCAAATGAGTCCCATATCTGCTTGAGAAAAAAAGCACTTTTGGTGACTTGTAAACATTATTTTCCCCTTATTTGATCTATAATTTGATTTTTGGTTCTATTAGTATTGAGCTTAATATTGTTGTTTCAACTTTAATTTGGCATAATTGGGTTGATTTTCTATTTTTAATATTTCTCCCAAAATTTCCTAGTGAACTTGATCCCCATCCTTCAAGCATAAGGAAATTTGTAGATTCCCACTTTGCATTGATTCACCTAAGGGTTGTTAATAAAATCTTTGTGGGCATCTCATTTCCTAATTAAATAAAGGAAAATAGGTCCCTAATTGGTTCATCAATCCACATTTTGGTGAACCTAACCTCTTTTCAATGTTTCATTTTGGTGAACCCGACGTTTGAGCATTGTATCTTTCTAATTTTGGAGTCCATTTCAGCCCTATATCTATGTTTTTCATTCATTTTCATTGCATTGCATTGATTTTCATCTCATTTAGGGCTCTTAACTTGCATTACTTTGGATCTTGTGTAGGGTTTTAGGTTTACATTTTTGCATTCTTTAAAATCTAGAATATTTTAAAAAATCAATCATTTTGCATAGTGTTTACATAGAATTGCATCATCATTCATTCACATTTAAAAATTGAATCAAAATTGCATTTCAAATTAGGTATTCTAGTTTGTCATTTATCACTATTTTGCATTTGCATTTAGACTTAATTTTATAGAAAATCAAAACTATAACCACTTGTCTTGGTCGAGAATCTAAAAAACCATAGGAATCAACTCAAGAATCTATAAATTCATTTTTCAAAACCTTGAGCTAGGACCCATTCGCCCATGGGTGAATGAGTCCCTGATTAGGGATTTTTCCTGCATTTTTTAGCATTAAAATATTTGTTTCTACATTTTGTTTTGTTGTTATAGTTTAAAAATATTCTATTAACTCAAATTGATCATATTAAGCTTCATTTTTCAAAATTAATGCATTGTTTGAGTTCAAAATTGCATCTAAAAGACATCATTTTTAGGCTTTTGCATAGCATAATTAGAAATAATCTTGTTTACATCTAAAAATTTCAAAAAATTTGCATCATTCCTTTACAAGTTTACTAAGAAAAAGTTCAATAACAAGAATGATGAGCATTCTTCCAAAAATTATCCTAGCTATGAGAGTCTCTTGGCACAAGAGGAGGAAATCATTAACACCACCTTGACTAATTTTCATTCATTTCCCACTGGTGAGAATGTTTTAATGCAAGAGAAAACACCTATGGATAATCTTGATAATCATAAACTTTCTTCTCCCAACACTCCTCTCCTTTGTGATGAAAGTGTTGTGGTTTTAGAAGAACCACACATTGAATTTCATGATAATTCTATTTGTGACTCTTCCAAAAAAATATTAGCTCAAGAGGATGAGATCATAGATACATTTGTTAACATTACTTTGCCTCACCTTCAGTCATCCCTAAATACCCCTTTCACTTGTGGAAGTGATGTGGAAAAACAAGATAAAACCATTGATAAACCTATATCCTCTAACACATCCCCCTTGCAAAGGAGAGGTATTGGTGTTAGAAGATGAAATTAATGACCATTGTGATAATATTATTCATCCTTCATCTTGTAATCAACCAATTATCAAACCAAAGAAGAAACTGCATGAACATTACAAATCCAAGAAACAAAAGAAGTTTGATCCTCTTGAGGGCCTATTGAAGATATCCAAGACTGAGAATGATTTTTACACTCCTTTACATTAGGGATCAATCAAGTTACCACCTAAACCTGAAAAAATTAACAGAAAATAAAAGTGATCAAAATGAACCATATTGTGGATATCATATAATATTTGGACATCATACTAATGATTTTCGAGATTTACAAGAACTATTAAGAAAATATGGAAAGAAACCAACTTGATTTAAAGCATGAACTTTTCTCCTTTCCATGTGATAGTTGTAGGATCATAGCATACTCACTATTACATGTTTTGTATTCATTGAAAATCATTATCTATATTTCAAGGAGCTCATTCTCACCACCTATCTCAGCTCATCCCTGTCCTGCACTTAGTGGGGGCAACGAGTTAGATAGCCTTGTCCTAATTTAGCACTTGATGTTGTGCCTTTGGCTAGTTACCCACCTTCTGCATATGATGAACAAGATTGGGATGTGGACAACCTACTATAGGTTCACTCGCATGTACCTTACTAGTCTTGTCTTTACTTTGTTTTGCATGTTCTTTGTGTGATTTCATGTGTGTAATGTGATCCCTCATACTGTTCTATTTGATGTGTCTTCATGTTCATATCTTTATTTGTATCTACAGTCTTCTATATGTTGTAAAAAATTATCTTTTATTTTGTCTTGGTTTTTCCTTTTGGGGATGACACAAGGTGTCGAGACATTTAGGTCTCTTCCATGTTGATCAAAAAGGATTTTTCTCTATTTTCGCTCTCTATGTGTCATTCTTCTCATATTTGGGGAATTCTAACATTTCCAAGCTTTATAATATCATTGTAGCAAAGACATACTAACCCTAAATCCGTGGATCCCTTATGCATTATTTTGGGATTTCATTTTGGGGTCAACCCCTTCATTTTTCATGACGTAGCTTCATTTGGAAACATATGACTTGGCATAGGGCTTTCCAAATAAGCTCTCGTGTCTTCTTTATTGTTAACATATATCATTTTTCTACTTTAAAGTAATTTCTCACAACGTGGTCTTAGCAATTTATTTAAAGTGGGGGCATACATTGGCATTATCATTTTTGAAGATCTTTGGACCTTTTCTCATGCTTCATTGCATGGTTTTCTTACTTCTTGCAATGTATCTTCTTCTTGGTGGTGTCATTGGTTTTGATGTCCTCCAAGAGTGTGACCTTTCTTGGCATACGACTTTCCTCTTAGTGGTGATGCTACGCATTCCATTCCCTAAGTTGTGAATCTTTTATCCTAGACTTGTCCTATCTTGGAGACATTAGGCACAATGTTCCCTAAGAGAAGACCTTACATGAACTAAGAAAAATCCCTTTGAACATGTCCTATCCTATTTTTCATTTTTTTTCATAAGTTTTTAACATAACACGGCTTGCTAAACCTTGTGAAGCTCGAAGTTACAACCCTTTTTATGGCCACCAAACATAACACACTTTGTTTGCCAATGGAGCCTTGTTTTTTCATAAGTGCTTAGCATAACACAACTTTCTAAGTCTTATGGAGCTTGAAGTTAATATTTTGTGGTGCCTTATTAAAGTTATCAGAGGTATAAATTTGGTTTGTGGACCACCAAAAATGAAACAAAGGGGAAAGAGGATTCCCCAATGAGCTCCTAGGGTTTTTCACACCTTTTCATTTTAGGGTTCATTCAAAGGGGGATTGGGGGTTTGTGATGTGGGTGTGGGTGTAATTTGATGATCTAAATGCAGCAAACTAAAAAGGAAAATGATTTATTGAATGCTAAACTATTGAAATGCAAAGTGTTAGAAAATACATAATGATATGAAAGCATGTACAAGATGACCAAAGAAACATAAACAAACTATTACATAAATGAATGAGATTGAAGAGGTACATTTGGAGGCTAAAGAGGGATGAGATGAAGGTATGGAAACCTAAAAATATTATGTAAAATCTGACTAGGACACTTGTGCCAATCTGGGTGACCTATTCCCAGATCTGAGAAAACTGGTATAGAGCCCATTTCTACCAAATGGGTGTCTGAATATGCAAAAATCACTAAAATAAATGTCCAATGGGACTAGGTCACCATTGTTGGCGACTTAGTCCTCTTCTGGATTTTTGGAATTTCAAAAGGGGGAATGAAAGCCCTCGGTCTGCACTTCAGTTCTTCATAGATGTCCGCTTTTGAAACTTTGATTTTTGGACCTGAAAGTGAGTTTTAGTGTATTTTTGGACTTTGCTAGCAAGGAGAGGTCTTCAAAGTCTTCAATGTACCTAAATCTGCAAACACACAAGGAGAGAAAGAGAAAATGTTGATTGTTAGGGCATAGGGGTTTTCCTTGGTCAAACCCATTTTAGGTAACTAAACCAAAATGAATAGAAAATGTAATGAAGTATGAACATGAAATAATGGAGTTAGTACCTTGCCACAATATGAGATCTTGAGTTGTTGGAACAATCTATCCTTGAATGCTTCAAAAAAGATGTCTTGTTGACTTGGAATGCTCTAACCCTAGCTTTCTTGAGAAGAAGGAGAGAGGAGGAGGTGAGGAATGAACGTGTGAGTTAGAATAATGAGGAATTAGGGTGAAAAAGATGAGAAAAACCCTTATTTATAGAATTTGTGCCCTAATTTCCCAAAAATAACACCATACAAAACGACCTTAGGGATTAGGAGACAAAATCTCAAAAAAAAATTGAAATTATTTTAATTTTTAAGCCACATGGGACTAGGTCGCCCAAGGTGGTGACCTAGTCCACCTAGGCAATTTTGATTGATTTTCGGGGATTGAAGTGTGATTATTATTGCTTTTCAAGATTGTCTCATGAAACACACTAAAGGCATGTAAGTGCATTAAGGGGTCATTATAGCATAAGAAAGGGTTGATTTTGTGATGACAAGCTTAGGAAAGTGATTTTTTTTGCAACACCTTACAACACCTTGGCACAAGGCTTGGAAAAGGGGTAAAAATAGGTTGAAAAAGGTCCAAAATCCATAGGCAAGGGTCCAAATGAGTGAAAAGTGTCAAAGGATACACTTTTTGGTGACAGTATGGTATGGGAGCCTAATAAGATTCTCTCATTTTCCACCCTTGGGGGCTCACCTAGTGGACAGTCGGAGTTTCTCTAGCCCATGTGAGTGTGTTGTTGTTTGCATAGTGGGAAACGGGGTTCCACTTGTAAATGTTTTTGGACAAACAATTGAGGTGTGTTCCACATTATGTTGAACAATCGAAGCTTGATTCACCCTCTCTTTCCTTTTCCCCTTTTCTTTTAGTCTTTGGCATTGTATGATTGTGTATCTTGTCGTTGTTGCATATGTATGTTTTGATTGTCTACTTTAGTGTGAGTTTGATGCAAGGTCATCCTCTCACTAAAGTGGGGGCTAAATTTGATGTCAAAAAATTTAAGCCTTTACATTTTCTCACTTGTTTGGGCCCTCGTATTTAAAATTGGACTTAATATTGCCTTAATTTAGTGTTGTTAAATGTACCTTATTAAATTTACACACTTATTTGAGCCCTTTTAATTAAATGAGCTTAATTATGCCTTAAATGGCCCTTTAATTCATTTTCCAAGCCTATTTAATTACATTTTCGGAAGGGGAAACCCAAAATTCATTAATGCCTAAACATAACAGTTCATAATGAGTAATGTGTGTCCTAGGTTTATGGACCTGGGACCCATTCGCCATGGGCGAATGGGTCCTCCCTAAACCTTAGGACCTAAAATTTAAATTATGTTTTTGGCAGTATTTTAATGTTTTCAAATCCATAATTCAATGTCGGCTTGTGATATTTGAATTTCGAGAAATTGAGGATACATACCTATAAATACAAGGTTATTTCATTAAGTTTCATCTAAGCAATCTAGAGTTTTCAAGCTAGCAACTTTATATGTTTTTCAGGAGAATTTCACAAGTGATCAAAGGAATTCAAGAGAAAAAAATATCAAAGTTTTATTGTATCAATCAAGATCCAATCATCATATCAAAGTCTTCTTGCATCATTCATGTTTTTGGAGCTAAAATTGTGATGTAGGTTTCATGATTAAATCAAGCATTCAAGGCACTATTTCAAGTAATATTCAAGTGTCAAGATCCACATCCAATTTAGCCATCTCATGCAAGTTGTAGACTTCCTAAGATCTCCATTATCAAGGTTTGAATCAAGGGTTTGTTGAGTGGTAACATTGCTTTGTCCATTCTTCATTCTCTCTTTTTCATTTCAATTCAAGGTTTGGTTACCAAAATGGGGCTTGACCAAGGAAAACCCCTATTCACTCAAAACAAACATTTTTATCTCTTATGTTTGTGTTTGCAAATTTAGGTGGAAGAAAGCTTGAAAGTGCAAGATTTACAAAGTTACAAAAGTTGTCAAAATTGTTTTCATCTCATGGAAACTAAGATCCCAAAGGCATTTCAAACATTTTGACTATGAAACCTGGGCAAATTGAAAGATTCAGATCTATACCAGAGGTTCTTGATAGCTACAAAAAAACTCTGCACTTGGACCCATTTTCCCCTGGGAAAACGAGTCCTAGATCTTCTTCAAAAAAAGCACTTTTGGTGACTAGTAAACATCATTCTACCTTTCTCTAATCTACAATTTGATTTCTGGTCAGTATTGAGCTTAATATTGTTGTTTTAACTTTAATTTTGCATAATTGGGTTAATTTTCTATTTTTAATCTTTCTCCCAAAAGTGTCTGGTGAAGCTGACCCCCGTTCTTCAAGCATAGGGAAATCTACAGATTCTCACTTTGGGTTGATTCACCTAAGGGTTGTTAATCAATTATTTGTGGGGATCTCATTTTCTAAACAAATAAAGGAAAATCAGTCCCTAATTGGTTCATCAATCCACATTTTGGTGAACCTCCCTATTTTTGATGTTTCAAAAACAACTTTCAACCTCCAAAAAGGAGAAAAAATTTGTAGCTCATCTTGGCATTTATGCCATTCCCACCTAGCATATACAAAACCTAGCCAAAAGAGCACCTTAATACTATAAAATCATTTTATTGCTACTAAAATTTTCAAGATGTTTGTAAAGATAGAACACAAAACTTTGTATGCCCCTTTACGACAACAAGATAATTAATTGGAAGCTAAAAGAAGTGTGTGAATGAGAAAATTGTTGTTTCATTGAGTCTGTGAACATCTACAACAACTACTTGAATCAATTATCTATATATAACAATATATTTTACTATAAAAGCACAATCAATACAAATGAATTAATCTAATAGATAATACTTGTCAACATTGTATGAGGCATATCTCTTCAAAGTAGGCTTCTCTCCTTCTATTTCCTTCTCACTTTTGGTCTGCACAATGCTACCACTGAAGTACTCTTTGTCTTCTAGATGAAGATGTACCAAGTGTGGGTTCTCATGCATCCTCAAGAACTCATCCTCTATTGTAACCTTCTTAGATATAGAGGACGTAGCAGAAACTACTTCAAGCCTGGATGATCTAGATTCATTACAAGATCCATGATACTTGGAGAAAGGATTACCAACAAGATTGTGATCCTTGACAACAATTGAAGAACAAGAGATCAACTACATGAGAATGTTATAGGCTCTAGGTCTTGTGGTTATAACAAAGTTTTCTTGTTCAATAGAATCACATCTAAAACTATTTTTTGAGGTGGATCTATTATCCCTTCTACTATTTATATATTTTGGATGATTTTTTTGCTTCGACACATGTATAGAACCTTCAAAGCAACCCATAATTTCTAAATTTTAATGTTCATATGACAAGTCTAGATGATCTAGAAGACAATTTGGAGAAAATTGTTCTACCATTATGTAGTGATAAATGATATCACCAAGTCTATCCTTCCCATTTTGAAGGACAAGAAAAAAAAAGCTTATCAGTTATGTTGTCTTGAGGATAGAAATAATGCCTTAGGTCAAGTCCATTAATTGTGTTACAATAAAATACTCGATAGAGCATACCTTTGGGAGAGTTTCTAAATAACTATTGGGAACCTCAATCGCTAACAAGAATTGATTACTGATTGTCATAGCTACCTTGAGGATTTGATTGGTACATTGTCGATGATGTTTTAATTACTTTCTTGTACTCTCAGAAAAATTATATGGAGGAAGCCTAGGGGTGGGTAAGCCCCATTTTCCTTCTTTCCATTAAGAAGGTAGTGTTGATGGTGTTTTCTACACAACAACTTAGATAGAATATGATATCCTATCTCTCTTGAAAGGTAGACCTTTATCAACAAGCCTCAAGAGATAACCCCAAGGTCTCTAATGCCAGGTCTTGACAATGCAACAAAACAACTCAATGATAAAATGTGAAATGTTGGTAATCACAAGGGGACCTTACAAATGAACAATGTTAGACGTGTACTTTCATCAGATGCAACAATATCCACAGTTGAACTTAGCACAAAATAAGGCCTAGACTAAATTTACACAACAACTTACAATCATAAAATTGCTAAAAGTATGGACCAGAGATCGATCAACATCATTAACATTTCACCATTGACATGAAAGAACTGAAAAAATAGCATCTAACATCTAACACTGAGAATTGAGAACAAGAAACCATAAAATGTCAAAGGTAAATACAAAGTTTTCCAAATCAATAACTCAGTTGCATTACTTCTCTAGCATTACATAACAATTTCCAGTCCCTCTCCTCTCCTACAGCTAATTTCTGAAATCTACTTGCCAATTTTGGCTTTCTACAGCTTCTAATCAGCTCTTCTAACCCAGTCTAACCCTTTACAAATGAGAAGGCACTGACCTTTTATAGAAAATTAAATTTTGAATCAATGGCTAGGATTTAATTCATTCAATGGCATAAATTACACTTCTAGAAGCATCCAGCTGTTACATTTAATTTGGGAGCTCATGGTACATCATCATCCAATCAATTGCATTCAATTGCATTATGGCCCAATGACATTAATTTTGAGAAAATCCTCATTGGAGAATAAATACAGCTTCACATGTCTTTCCTTGTTAAATGCACCTCTCCAATTGGTATATAGCTAGTGGCATAGATTCTTATGCATGCCCCACTTTAATATTTGAGTTAAACTTTTCCAGATTCTCCCTCTTGGCATGAATCCATATGCAAGTCCCCCTTTTTTGATTTATTTAGTCCTGAAAAGTAGATACCATCATTAGTAGCTCACATGTCAAAATCCAATCCAAATTTCGGGAAAAAAATCCGCTTTCTAAAAAATTCCATTTTTGGAAAATTTTGAGATTTTGAAGGCTTGAAGGAATTTTCCAAAAAAGGAAATTTCTAGTTTTGGAAAATTTCAAGTTTTCAAGGCTTGAAGGAATTTTCAAAAAAAGGATTTTGAGGGCCTGAAGGAATTTTCGGGAAAATCCGCTCAGGGAGGAAAATTCTGAAATTCCAGGCAAGGTCAAAATCCCCTAAAAAACCTCATAACTTTTTTTCTAGAAGGAATTTTGAAAAGTTCAAAAAGCAACTTGGCCTAATTTTTCGTCCTCTATCCATTGGTGCAAAAATATTTACACATAACATTGAAAATTCACTTCAAAATCCCTATTTCCAATTTTCAAGACAAGTGAAGAGCCCCTAAAACCTCAGAATATTGCCTTCATCAAACCAAATCTTGAATTAATCCCAAATAACCTCCCAAGAAGAGCAAAACTAAAATTGACAAAGCCAAGGTGTAGAGATGCAAAATAAAAAGAGGGTCCCCGCCTCTGGTGGGGCGTGTGTGCAAAAATTGCACAACAGGTAGTATGAGTGGAACACACCCATCATGCTTTACATCTCCAAATAACATTCGTCGATCCACATATCATAATTTAGTATCACAAAAACTATCCAAAGTTTCTTGGAAAAAGGTAATTTTAGCTAAGAGGAAGGCTTTATGGGAAAAGATAACAATAACGTTAAAACCATATGAATTTCTTGGCTCAAGTTGAAATCACATTCAGCTATCAAGGAACATCAACCTACAAGTAGAAATATTTTATTGAAATAACAAAGCTATAGAGTATGATCAACATACAAGGAGCATGACATCCAACTTCTTCAAAGCTGGAAGATTGATGTATAGATCTAATCGAGGCCTGCTCACCATGACCTGATTTACAAGAAGCATTAAGAATTTTAGGCTACAACCATTACTTTATTTTCTAACATAGATTTTAGAAACTTTGATTTTACTAATGTGTTAAGAACAATTTGAAAACCTGTGGCCAAATTGACTAGAATTTTATCTCCAAACTAGCACCCTCTAGAAGCTCTTTCCAAGTGGGTATGCGTTCAACAATAGAATCACTAACACAAAGGAGCCACTTTATTTCTCTGCGCCACATTGACTTCTTTTGTGAAGCTAGGGGTTCTAGCCTCCAAGGCTCACCGAAAATAGAAGTTTCCTTAGTTAATGCAATATTTCTTAACTTATGGGAGAGTTAAACCTTCCTAAAACTAGCAATACAACAAATCCCTGTGATTAGCTCCCTTTTTTTCTCCCTTTTTTGCTTCCACCCACTATTTCAATGTATTTTTCTCCAATTTTTTGAAAAATGCGGTTCTATTTTTGGCATTTATTACGTCGGCCAGAACAAGTAGGTGCTAAATTTGGCACAAAGTAGCACCAACTTTTATGCCATATTTAATGTCGAGTTCAACACCAAGTTCAATGTCAAATTTAGCACTGAGTCTAGTGTTGAGCTTAGCACCGAGTTTTCGTTGAGTTTAGCTCTGAGTGTAGCGCCAATAATAACGCCTAATTATGCGTGTACTTTGGAGCATACTTTAGCACCTAGTCCATCACCCCAATTTTAGCACCAAGTGTAGTGTCGAAATGAGATTCATTTGAGTAAGAAACAAATATTACCAAAACACATCTTGTTGTCTCCCGGATAGCCCGAGCAAAGAACATTGGAGACACCAAAGTATATCAGGGAAAGATGACATGTTGTCTCACCGATGGACTGATACAACAACATAATGAAGATAGTTATTAATAATGCACACAATAGTATCGGTGAGACACAAACCTATTGGGCTGACAAAAAGCACGGTTTCTACGATACAACGATGAACTAACAGAAGAAAATGGTATCGGGAGGAATAGTTGCCATCGACGGAATATAACCAAAGTTTCCCCGACGAGCCGATAACACAAAGAATATCATAAGTGATTAATTACATACCTAAGGTATGATATCAAAGAGACTAAGGGGTATCAAGGAAACATCATATGATATCCCACTGATGCCCTAAAGGAAAAACAATGACATATGTTTTCTTTGATGGGAAATATGGATATCGACCAGAGTAAAATCACGGTTCCACCAATACAACGATAATGATTGCTTTTGAGTGATTTGATAGCTTGAGATATCGAGGAGATATTCAAATTAAATGTTCTCCCCGATGACAAGATTGAGAGCAAGTGGGAAATTAATGAACCAGAGCTGAGCAAAATATACCTCAGAGTTTATTAACAAGAGTTGGTGGCACCAGACTAAGAAGGGTGGCAAAAGTATAGTTCTCCAAAAGGAAATTAAATGCCACCTCGAGGGAGTCGTACAAAATTAAGAGGAAAAAATAATTAATGGACTTAGTTGGCTTTTCGATTGCGGCAAAGCCAAGTGACTATATCAAGCGATGAAGCATTAAGAATCAAGTAGATAACCTCAAAAATGGACACTCTGATTAAGTTACATTGCTCAAAAATGCAATCCACTTTCTCAGGCTTCATAACAAATCAAAGGCTCAAGAAGATATGTTTGAAAAAAGACATTATGTGTCTAGAAGCCTTGTGGATGGTGATTGGGAAGAATTTTTGCTTCTCCAATAATTAGAGAAGGGAAAATTCAAACATTACCTCTCATTTTCTGGTGTCATTGCTAGATCTAAACCTATCGAAATTAAGGCGCTTAATCTTGCTCAGGATGGTATTTAAGGCAACAATTTTTCTTGATGATGTGGATGTGGTGGCGGTGGCCCAACTAGGAGTTGGAATTCCATTGTCAAACGACATTGAAAAAAAAATCTACAAGGTGTAGAGGTGGAGTGGCATCCCTTCATCATGGATGTGAGAGCTGAAGGTTTGGAGCACCATAGGAGATGGGAAATGGTTGGCTACAACTTCCTGTGTAAATGGCTAGGATTGAACAAAACGGAAGGCGTGGAATGGTTTCATACATTTTCAAACTTGGTGGAATCCACCAGATTCTACGATGAATAAGAATGAAGGATGGTATCAGGTGGGGTGGTTGTTGAGTGTTTTGTCTAGTATTTTGAATCAGTATAGACTTGTTTGGCTTGTTAATTTTGGATTTTTGTATTTTGGTTGTGGGCACTCAATTCCATTCAAATTTTCCCAAGTTACTAGCTAGGCTAAAAGGATGTATTTTTTTACAGTACTCAATATATTTCATGTAGCTCTACTACTTATTATGAATCAAAAAAAATATTAATGCATAACAAATGAGATAACACGATTTGATTGATATTATTTTTTATGATTTTTTAAAAAAAATTATTTAAAATTATTTCTTAGATAATTTTTTGGCTGAATTCATGATTTCTTGATCCTATGTGCATATCTTAAGGATTAGAACATATTAAATAAATAATATCGGCAACACTAGAACATATTGGTGGAAGGGAACACAATGTCCCATTGATGGAGTGATACATTATACAGTAATGAAGTTCAACATGTGGTAAAAGTATATCGAGGGAACAAAAGGCTATCAGGCCAACATAAAGTCTAGTTCCACCGATGCAATGATAAATGGTTGAAGCCATTAGAGGAAGTGACACCTATCAGTGGAAGGAAAACAAGGGTCTCCCTGATGAACCGATAAGACCATGAACCATCAAATACATGTTAAGGATATCGGAGGAACTAGGGCACATCGTGGAGACATTATATGGGATCCCACCGATACCCTAAAAGGAAGGAGTTCATTGATGAAGAAGGTGGTTATCGATGAAAATGAAATCATGGTCTCACCGATTCAACGATGATGATTGTTTTTGAATGATATGATGTCTTAAGGACATTGTTGAGATATTCAAAATAAATAATCTTCTTGATGACAAGATTGATAGCAAGTGGATCATTTATGAGCTAGAGCTAAGTGAATTATACCACAATTTGATCACATCTTTTCATTAAGACTTGAAAAGGATTCATGGGATGTGGGAGCAAAAGAAAGGAGGTTGGGAATTCACCATTACTGGACAACTCAAAGCCAGTGAAATTGAATCCAAGTATACAAAAACCGACTAAGAAGTTGCTTCTATAAAGACATAAGAAAATTGAACAATGAAAGAAATCTCAGAAACGTCAAAAATTAAGGAATAAAAAACAGAGAAAAGACTTCTAAACCAGGACTTAATTGACCAATTCCCGAGGTCAAGTCCAAGACCTAAAAGGAGTGCACAAACAAATCCTTCCATGGATAAGTTATGGGACAAGCACAAAGATTTAGGATACGTGTGGACACCACGACGGGGATATGAGCTATTCATATACCATTATAGGAAATAGTATAGGTTTCAACCAGTCTGCAACCCATGGAGATTGAACCTAGGAAGATTAGTGGTACCCAATGTGTTTGTTAATACAGAGTTGGTTAAAGCTCTAGCCAATAGAAATGACCCTAAAAGAAGAGTTATTCAATCACATGATGGGTCTAACATTCTCATTATCTCCAAATATCTCATATCTAATGTTTTTCAATTGGAATGCTCCTTGAATTTACCATTTAAAATCAAAGATATTCTAATAGAGTACCATCACATGGAAATGAGCTATAAAAGATGGAAACTACCACTACACAGACCTAGGGATGAAGGTAGCCAACTCAGAAGGTTTTCTAGTAATGAAAACTCTCCATTTCATGAGGATTTATTTGAAGAATATTTTCAATATACATATTATTTAGTTGGACAAGTGTTAGGAGTAGAGGTCCCATCCCTCATGTAAATTGCCCCAATGGTCTTGGCTAAAGATATATAAAGCAAACATGCCATACCATTTGACTATGCCATTTATTTAGCCAATGCTCTAAACCAGGGGATGGGAAGGATCAAAAGCAATAGTGATAGCATTCATGACTTCAAACATTACTCTTTGTTTATGCATTTTCTTCTACATGAAGGACAAGTTAGAAGGTTTAGGGGAGAAGAATTAAGGATAAGAGATATAGATGAAAGTGGGAATTATAAACCTACACAAATGTGGACTTCGATATGGGATAGCAGATATGGTAGATCACACTATTTGTACTTTGAGGAATATTTTGTCAAGCCATTGTTGAATTTTTTGGGACATCCATGTCATTATAACCTATCCCCTAAAATATAGAAATTATTGAGACCAAAGGAAAAGGACCCCAGGAAAAAGGTAAATCATAACTGGGGGATTGGTATGCATTTCCTGATTGTACTATGATTAGAGTCTATGGGTTTGAAGAAGCCCCACATCTATTGCCAAAACTAGTTCTAGACAAAATAGCATATTTGGAAATTGTGAGAAAATTGGCTAAATATGATGGAAAACATCTTAAGAGACAGAATAAGTAGTTTATCATACCTAGCACTTTGTGCTTCAGAGATTTTATAGTAGTCACCAATGAAGGGTATGAAGAAATTGATACAAAATTGGAAAAATACAATTTACCGTTGGGTAATGAAAGAAAGAGTTTTGTTACAGAGGGTTTTATTCACAAGGTAAAATTGTCACAAGGAATATTAGGGTATGAACACCAATTCTCTGTTGATGATGTAATAAGAAATTATGATGAGGCCTCAACAAAAGACAGGATTACTGCATATAACAAAGTTGTGCTTGCTGAGACCTGGAAGAAAGAAAATGTCTCGTTCTATTCAGGGGAATTTAATGAAGTACATGATCCTCTGGAAAGAATTGAGAAACTCATCACTCATGTGGATGAGCTAATAAAAGATGTACCCCTAGATGTCTTTGAAGCACCTCGAACAACTTATTCAGGAATGCAGGCTGAAGACATAGAGCCTCTTGATTACATACCAGTCCAGAAATGAAATTCTCTATAGATACAACCATGAGTGAAGAAGATGAAGAAGAGAGTGATGAGGAGGAGGATGAGGTTGAACATATAAGAGCCCATGTAATTACACAATATGAGCCACTTCTAGAATGAAACATTGTCAAATTTGAAGCATCAGATGAACTCTTTGATGACCTGAGAGTCAAGGCCAGGAAAGAATTTATTTATGATAGTGATTTTGTCAAGACTTCTAAATTTAAATCATTTGTTTATGAGAATAAAGGTAGAATGCTAAGACAGAGGATGAAGGATATCACTCTTGAGTAGGAGGTAGCCACCTTGGAAGAGTTGAGAAAAGAAATGGACAAAGAGTTAGAATCTATCACCCCCGAAAGGGGAAAAGAATTACTTCAAGAGGTTGGGATACTACTCTTACCAAGATGGGATATCAACTTTTCAATAGTGTTCAACATTTTTTAGGAAAAGAGGAGACAAAATAATGCATCTAATGGAAGAGGCAAGTGATAAAAATGTACTCAGGATTAGGGTACAACCTAGATGAAGCTAATTTGGGCATTGTATCCTCAAGATAAAAGGCCTGCTATCATCATTAATCCAAACCAAGTTTTTGGACATATTTTGGTCCATAGAGTAGGGGACACTAACCCCATTGGAACAACTGAGCTAAATATAAATTATACAAAATTCACTAAGGCACAGATTGAAAAACTAATAAAAGAAAATGATAAATTAAGGAAGGAGGTGGCTAGTCACAGAGATAAAACATCTTCCTCTTCCAAATCATAATTATATTTCCCATGGATAGAGAGTGAAAAAAGAATTTTGGATGCATTAGTAGATGTAGCTGACTGGAAACACTGTCATCATAAGTCTCAAGAGAAATGCAAAGAGCTAGAAACGGGAATAAAAACCACTAAATATAATGTTGTGTCTGAGATAATCAAAGAAAGATTCAACAGGATGTTGGATTGTGCTGATGCATATTGGAAATTGTTTAAAAAAACACACTCAACACTTGTGGAGAATGAAATATTGAAAGGATAGATGATTGAAAAAAGGGAGGAGCTCTTAAATGAGAAAGCCTTGAAAGGTCGAACATTGGATACATACAATAAGCTGGTGGAATCACACAACTACTACCACAATAGGCTCAAAGAGGACCTTGACTATTTTGATTTGCATCTTGCACTCCATGATAGCCTTGGAAATCCTAGGGAGCAAGATGATTGGAAGGATGAGCTCACCATGTAACTGCCTACTGCATTGCAAGAAATAAATGACAAAGAGATGGTGTTGCAAAATACACATAAACAACTTGAGAAGATGGTGTATATGGAATATGAAGGGTGCAATTGCCAATGTGGAAACTTATGTTGAGGAGGAATACACTCGTCATCTCTCTTCCATCAACTTGTTCATGAACCAAACCAAAGATGCAACAAATATAGAGGGGTAGCCATTGGAGCTTAAAGACCAGTCGGCATCATAAGGGAGATACACTCTGCAAGTGGTGCATTATCATGGAGTAGGAGCCTTGAACAGATCTTAAAGTGGTCACAGGCACCTGTTGGAAGATTAATGAATCAATGCATTAACGTGCTGAAGTGTTATGTTTTCATTTATGTTAATTAACTATTTTCCATCAAACATTATACTATGCATTTTCATTATAGTAGACATTAGTAAGACGATAGATTGCACCCATCCACCCATCCATTTCATATTGAAAAACTTTTTTTATAATGCATATTATTTAAAAGACAATATAATGGAGATGATTGATTATAATTCGTAATCCATTTTCAGTGTTCAATTTTTGTGTCAATTTTTCATGCTTGTTTATTGCTTTGTTGTCTCCAAGGTGATCTTTTCAAGTTATTTAAGTCTGTAAGATTTATCAGGGCACATTTTTTGTTATTGTGTGGATGCTTTGATTGGTTTCTAGTTAGGTGTGAATTAAAGTCCTTTCAAATAATTTACTTTAATTGGCTCCTATTAAGGATTAAAAGTCCTTTTAGAGAAATTGTTTTGATTGGTTTCCATCAACTTAAGAATTAAAATTCCTTTCATACTTCCATAATAACTTGAGGGGATAACTCTGGTATTATTAAAGAAGAGCATTGTAATATCAATTGAAGCAATATAATGGAGAACATCTTATTGTCAAATATTCTCCATGATTGTGTTATCATTCTATATTTTTTTGATGTTTTGCATACTTATTTATTCTTATATTTAATGAATATTAGTTATTGAGCCTCAATATTGTGCTTATGTGAATGAATATGCTGATATAGTAAAGCATTTATTGTGGATGTTGGTAGAGCTACTAAAAATTTGAAAATTTGAGCTTATTTTGCCTTGTTATTGTTACATGTACAATATTATGTTCAACATAAAAATGGAAATTATTTAAAAATAATAAAGTTAATAAAGTTGCTTATTTAATTGTGAGTTGTGTGCATTAATATTCTATTAACTTTTGTGTCTTCACGAACATATATTGATACAAAATGAATGGAAGAAGCATCCAAGTAATCACAATTTTTTCTGCCAACAATTCATACCAAAGATTAACCAATTTAAGGATATTGCAATAGGTAATTTGTATCGACACAAATAATATTATTGAATCATTTCAAATTTTAGACCATAAGAATCATCCTTTTTTAAACATGGATTGCAAATAATTCTAAAAAAATTTAGAATTCTTGGTCATTAACATTATTGTTTGCTACAATGTCATCCAATGTATCATTATCAATGTTCATATGTTCTTTCAAGTAATTAATATTATCATCATCCTCATCTTGACCTGCATCATCTTCATCATCAGAGAAATTTGAGTGTAGACCATCTATATTGTTACTAGATGTATTTGGATCATCATTTTCTATACCATCCATATTGTTGTCTTCCATAACATCATCTAACTCTGGATTGTTGTCTTCTTGTGCCTGAACATAACCATCTTCAACATCATCATGGATGCCAATTTCTTCGATGTTCTCTAATTCCTCTCTCTCATTTTGTTAGACATCATTGTTTTGCTTAGTATCCACTAATGTTTCGTCAAATACATGCCTTAATCTTGGATCATAATGTATGAAAAATATCCATTTCGGGTCCAAAATATCTTCATAGAAAAATACCTGCACATGAACGACATACATATATTAGACGTATGTTATAATAATTTTATTGATTAATAAACACATGTATATATTCACAATAAACTATGAACTAATAGATTAATGATCATTATCGCTTCTTGTTTGAGTTAAAGAAATACCTACTCACAATGAAATGGTAGGAAGCATGAGGAATCTATAGAAAAAAGTCCATTATGGGTATCATGTCTTTGTGTCCTCTCAAATGCTTCATACCATCTACACTTAAAAATACAACATTTAAAAGAGTGGTAATCCAACTCAATAATTTCTTGTATTTTCCCAACATGTTGTAGATTCCCTTCAATTATATTCTTATCTTTTGAGCTTGAATTATTGGATTGCTTGAAGTCAACCATGATGCCACAATCGAAGGATCATCTATTTACATCTACACTTTCTACACGATAATGTCGACCATATGCCCACATTGCTGGATATTTCCTCACCTATGAAAGATCATTTATTTCAGTGAAAACAAATATAATGATGAATATTAAAATAGTTAATAGTGTCAAAACTATAATGAAACAACATTTTGTAAAATTCCAACTGTACCTTTCTTTTACATCCTCTAGACATGTTGATTTCATCTTCTGTTATGTTTGAATCTATACCTGCATCTTCTATTTGATTTTGAATTTGTTTAGTAACCCATTCTAGTTTGCAATATTTTCTCCATTCCCCGAGCAAATCAGTGGGAAGTGGAGTATTCCTTGGGTTCGATCTCTTAAACTATCTCCTTACTTCTAACACTTCTCTCTTTTTATCATATAGATCAATCCATTTGTTCATAAAGTCTGTGTGGTACATAATGCACTTGTCGAGTATAACACTTTCATCTACACCTGTTACATGTAAACATATTTATTTCAAACTCCAAATGTCATATTGTTAATTTGACAAATAAATTACAGAGTAAATTAATGATTGCAAGAAAAACAACCACACTGATCATGAATTTACTTACTAATTTATATTTGAACACCATTAGATTGTGGTTTTTCTCCATCAATAATATCTTATGCTCATTCTTCATCCCAAACATGTGGCCCATCTTCAAAATCCTTACCAAGGAATTCACACAAGAAGAAAAATGCTTCATTTAATACATACCCTTCAGCCATGCAACCCTTTGGATGTGCCTTTTGTCAAACATATCTTTTTAGAGTTTTCATATACCTCTCAAAGAAAACATCCACCTCATTGATATGACACCCGCCAATTCAATGTCATCGACTAGGTGTATAAGTAAATGGACTTGTAAGTCCATGAAACTTGTCGGGAGCTCCTTCTCAAATACACATACAATTTCTATAATTTCCTTCTTCCACTTTGGCACTTCACATTTGTGGATCTCCTTGGAGGTCACCCACCTAATATAATAATAGTAAATTGGTATGAACCTTTAGTCAAAAATTAAAATGCAATATAATATCTCTATGTCTCACACATGAACATTTCATATAACCACATACCTTTTAAATGCTGTCAATTGACTTATGGCATTCCTTAAGTCAACTGTAATACAAGAATCCCCCCTAATTGCCAATGGCATGATATGCTATCAAACACATTTATGAAAAGGTCATTAGTAATTTTTTCTCACACAACAAAATATTAAAATATATTTAGTACTTAATCAATGTTACTAGTAAATATTAAATGATGATATATAATACCTTCATAAAATTATGAAAATCATGTGTTTTAAATGCTGTGATATGTCCATCAACTGTAAAAGCTTTAGCCAATGATGACCCATAGCCAGTAGGTGTATTTATTGAACGAATGACATTTTTTAGTTGGTCTAGCTCTTTTTTTTCAAAATCCATGGAGCTTCTACATGTGTTTCATTTTCCTTGTTTGGCCACAAATGTTTTCTATCAAATTTGGTACGTGAAAGAGCAATATCTCTCCTCGAAGATAAGGTGTCCTTCTCTTTGCCTGATATATGTTGAAATATAGAATCTAGGACATTTTTGAAGATGTGCATAGGATATAATAGGTGAGATATTAATATATCCTTCCAGTAAGGAAGCTCATAAAATATGGATTTCCTTTTCATTCATTCTGGCATATTAACTACAACTTATTTTGGTTCTTCAACTGAATCACCCCGATCAACAAAAATCCTCCCAAGCTTTAAATTCAGCATCTTCATACTTCTTAAGCCAATCGCCTGGACCCATAATCATGGGAGGTCCTCTATTTCAAATTTTCCATCAAATTGATTATTTAGGCGATTTCTAAACCTATGATCAAGTGGTAGAAAAACCATGTTCTTTGCGTAAATAAATTTATGTAGATCTTTAGAATACCACCCTTGAAATTGTTTTGCACATCTTGGACATGCAAATATCCCCTTTGTTTGAAGCCCTGCAATTCAACAAGTAATATTAATAACATTGAAAAAATATTATAAAAATTAGTATGAAAGTTGGGATGAAAATAAATTATGAGTGTAAATATGTAAATATTTTATCTTACTAGAACAAACACCAAGTCCTGGGAAATCATGAATAGTCTAACATAGCACACCATACAACATGAAGGACCTATTTGATGGAGGACGTGATATGTCATACATTCTTATGCCTTTCCATAGCTGTTACATCTCATCAATAAAAGGCGCAAGATAAACATCCATGGTTTCAACTTGATGTTTTCCTAGAACAATGAGAGTCATCATAAGGTGCTTCTTTCTAACACTCATCCATGGGGGAATAGTGTATACTATCAATCCGACTGTCCAAACACTATAATTTGAGCTCAGGAAAGAGAATGGGCACACTCCATCCATTGCAAGACCAAACCTGATACTATGGGGTTCATCTTTGAATTTTCTTGGCCATTTTTCCTCTATGTGTTTCATTGCTTTGGAGTCGGTCGAAATTCAAATGAATCCATATTTACTCCTATTCTTTTCATGCCAGTCCATCAATTATGCAAGTGACTTGCAACGAAACATTCATTGAAGTCCATTCGTTGAAGTCTAGGTATAATTGGCATGTGACGTAAAACCTTCTGTGGAACTATAGGACCTTGTACATCTATATGATATCTCTTTTCTTTGCATACAGGGTATTCTACCTTGTTTTGATATTCATCTTTGTATAAAATGCAATCATTTTTACATGAATGAATTTGCTTATATTCAATCCCCAACTCAACCAACAACAAACACGCCTCTCTGTAAGTTGATGGCAATACATTCTCTTCAGGAAATATTTTAGTTTTTAGTGCCCTGTAAGATTGCCAGAGATTAAATCAATTGAATGTTTGACTTATGATGAACATGTTTGATATGTCATTCTATACTAGGTATGTTTATATACAATATATGGTTTTAAAATCCCCTTAAAGAAATATAAATGAAGTTGATGAATGTTTACGAATTATGTACACCAAGTGACAATGCAAAGTAAGAAATAGATTTCAACTCACTTCAGTAGGGTAGTGAATCCTTTGTTTGACCAACCAAATAGTGACTTGATTTCTAATAATATTAATGTACATACTAGTTTTGAGGTTCTACTTCCACCCGATTTGACACGGGTGTCTTTGATGCTTGCTTGATGGAGTCTTTCAGGTTATTATCATCAACATTACGTTGGTGGTAATTACCCTTGCTATAATCGTTACTATCAACCATATGATCATTATTGTCATCATTGTTTCCATCCCCAAAGAAATTTGTAATCATTTCATTCAATCCTTCTTCATGCACTGCATTTTCACTACCATGATCATCATCATAAAGGCTAGGTGGCATGTCATCAGTGTATGTGAATCTCATCATCTCTTCAAATTTCTCAGGTGGTAGCATTTTCTTCAATCTTTCTTTTTTCACCCTAGTATGGTTTAAAGGATGGTTTGGATCATCCCATCCAAATCTTAATAACCTAGTTGGATCTTGGGTATTAGTATGTGTTTCATCAACATCTTCTTCCTATCAACAAAAACAAGCATTATTTAATGTTTGGCAACAATTGGATAAATCATAAATGTATCAATTTCAAAGAAATATAATCAAATATGGCTTAAAAAATATAAATATAAATTGTATGAACATATATACATCAATTGAATTATGGAACATTATTTTATAGGCTACCATTTTTATACATTAATTTAAATAAAACCCAATTTTGACAACATAGATTATAAAACATCAATCCACACTCATTTATTATTCTTTGGTTTTCTACCCTTACGAACATCCTCAGGGAGACCTTGTTCTTCCCTTTTCTTTCATGTAGGAGTGTGTTTTAAGAAGGGCTAATCAATCAATAACTCATCCCCAATGGTAAGGTCCATAATAGCCTCAACCATTATCAATATATAAACATCTCTTTCCATAGCTCCATCTTTATCATTTATAACCTCAACAAATTGACAATTCGGTCTTACAGCAGGGTCCCTTCCCTTACTACTATTTATAAATCCTACAATATTTTTGTGTGAGTATGCACGCCCATCTATATACATAAGATGACCTCTATTAATTTATTTTCCACTTTCCAATTGGAGACGATGTGTATACATATTCGAATTTAGACCATATGTTGACATGCTAGGCTTATATTCTGCTAGCCTTCTCCATTCACCACTGTAATATGATGGACCATACTATGGCATTAATCTCCTAGTTGTTTTTTCTGAATTGTTTCTATGTTTAGATCCCACATTTACATTTTGGACTATAAAGAGGCCTAGATTCGCTCCATGAATATTGGAGGGTCGTATCATGTAGTTGTATCCCCAAAATTGAAACACCTCGTACACTCTAGGTAGTTGTTGATCACTAGGCCAAGCATAATATAGTCGACGATCAAATGTCTCTTTGTAAATTGATCTCAAACTTAGGGGCAAGTCATCATCTCCATCACATTCATTCTCATAGTGTATGTAGTCCACCTTCCCCCTGTATTTAAGAAAATTATGCATCTTTAAACTAGTTCTTGTTTTATGACTTGTTTTCATCAATTCCTCATCTTTCGAGCTGGTATATTGGCACACATTTTTGTTAGATGTATCATCTAATAAATGATCATTATCCTCTAGGCTGGAAGTCGGTGATCCAGGAAACTTTAAACCAAGAACTTTATCCTGCAAGTATCCGTTAAGAAAAGAATCAGTTATTTAAATAATATAAAATAATATTTAACGAAGTATACATGTTATTTATATCAAATTGAAAAATTCCTTACCATAATTCCTTTTGGATTTGAATTGATTGTAGGAGGCATACTACTAACTAGAAGCTCATCATATATGTAATGTCTTTGTACAATTGTTCATTTGAATTGTTTCTTTCCACGACATATAAAACATCCACAAACAACAATTTTCTCAAAGTATTCAACCCATGTACTATAGTCCTGACCAACCTCTTGTTAGGTGCAACCATTTGTTGTGTCTGCAAGATCCATTGTCATATCCTCTTCCACCCACTGTCATCTACATGATTTAACAATTTTAGGTCCACCTCCACGTACATATCTTCTTCTTTTGCTAGTTGAATGCTCAAGCTTTGCATTTGCTCCAATCTCCATCTAAAATAATCAACAACATGCATTAATTTATGTCAAGATTGGATAATACATTATAAAATTCAATAATACTGTGAAAAAAGATGGACATATCACAAAATTCCATCAAATCATTTTTTCCTAAGTTAAGTCAAAATTTGAGTACCTAATGTCCTACTTCATCCATTGTGTCCTCATTTGATATGACACGATTTGTTGCCATGGCCTCGTCTCACCCCTATAATACACAACATAGTAAATAATGTTTAGTACACCAATTATATCATTTCAACGAATATGCTATCCAACACAAAACCTCATTTTAGTCATATATTTGACATATTAATATCATGTTTTGGCCATCCTAATTTTTAAACTTTTCCCTTGATCAAAGAATCACATTTAATCATCATTCTTGTACATTTTGAACCAACAATTTTGACCTTATAGGCCTCATGGACAAAAAAATAACTTTATCTCCTTTATGTTGTAGCATTTGTTTATTCATAAACACCTTCCTCCTTTGGTTGAGTTTTCTTTCTCTTCTTACTTGTATTGTATCTCCAAATTTCGTTGTCATATCTATTTCCACCCACTTTCCTCTTTGTGATTTAGTAGTTCTATGTCGGCCACATCCTCTATCCATGGCCTCCTCTAGATCCTATAATAGACAATAATGAAAATAGTCACATAACAATTGTGCACCAAGAGAATATTGTTGAAATTATCTTGTTAATACGCTCGCTTTTCATTAAGATGCACTATGAAAAACAAAATAGGACATTGCAACTTTTTTCTCTTCACAAATAGTTAACATGTGAAATCTTGACAACTAGAGGTCAAATCTTATGATTACAAGATGACTAAAAATTCACATCAAAAAGACATGTATTTACAAGCTGACTACAAATAAAACCTATTACTAATAATTTTAGTTGGTTCTCTACCTTACACTTCTTCCACAAATTCATTAAAACCATAGATATTTTTTGTTTGAAAACTAGAGATTGGATTCCTTATTCTTGATTGAAACCTACTTTAGGATGGAATGATGAGATCTAATCAAGGATGGAATGATGAGACCTAACAAAGTGTAAAACAATGTCAAAATATGTAATATATGCATGGATCAAGGTAATAGAAAAATATATATAATAATACATGATGATTGATCTATCAATAATACATTAAATAAGGGTGGGTTAGTGGGATCAAAGAGATTATACAAAAAAATCCTAAACCCTAATCAAGATAATAGAAATGAAATATAGATAATGGGTGCATCCAAGCCCTAATAAAGTATAAAATGAATCATATCTACTTTAAAATGTTAGATTTATAACCTTAATGTAGAAGGATAAACTCTAAGGATGAAACCTGAGTGTGTTTAAGAATGTTCAGTTCATGAATTTATGTAAGAAATAATAACATGCCTCACATAGATATCCCAAGTAAATTAATTAAATCAAAATGAATAAATAATATTACTTGTCGAGGATAAAGAGTTGAGAGTAATAACACCACTAAATTAAATAATAAAAATAATGGTATTTATTTATCAACTTCCATGCAAAATACATCATTTTCCACAGGTAGGCACTAAATTAGGTGCACTTTGCACCACCTTTAACACCCCAAAGAGATTACATTTAGGGTTCAAATTTGGCACTAAATTAGGCACACCTTGCACTGCCTTTAATGCCCCAAATAGATTAGATTTAAGGTTCAAATTTGGCGCTAAATTAGGTGCACTTTGTGCCGCCTTTAACGCCCCAAAGAGATTACATTTAGGGTTTAAATTTGGCGCTAAATTTGGAGACTATAGCACCGACAAATGAATCAAAAATGAAAGATAAAAAATTCCCACGAAAACATTGAAAAGTTTGGAAAAACTTGTCATTTTTTCCATCGATCTTTTTGGAAGCTCTCTTCTTAGCCACCATAGGGTTTCACCTGGAAGTTGCATCTGGATATTTCGTGGAGTTTTCTGAGTAAAGAGATTGTTGGAGCCACGTGTGGTAAGCATTTTCTTTTTACTTCTAGCTAGTGTGACTTGTTTTTGTCCCTTGTATCATGTGTGATTTGCATCAGTAGTTGGCATCATCTAGTGTAGGTAGGTATATATATGACACTTTTATCAAAAAAATTGGTAGATTTAATGTTTATTTTTCCCATATGTTGTGTTAAAATGAATTGAATTTGGTTAGGTACCCTATACTCATCGGTTTTCATTCTTCACAAATCTTACAAACATTGTCCTTTTGCATTTAGCTAGTGTGATTTGTTCTATCACCTAGATTTTGAATCTTGTGCTCATTGGTTTGCATTCTTGTCAAATTTTACAAAAATCATGCATTGGCACCTTTGCTAAATTCCATTTGAAGTGATAAATACTTCCATAGCATTCAAAGCCACAAAAATTGTATGATTATGTTATAGTTTAGGAACGATTGTGCCATTTGTGCCACAAAAATTCTTTAACGATAATTGGAAACCATAAAAAGTAAGGTTTTCGCTAGGGCTAAGGCATACTGAAAATAAAAAAAATTGTAATCCTTGCCATATACCCTTAAACTAATTTTTTGGGGGGGCTTTTTAATTTCAAAAACCATTTGGGGTTTAAAATTTTAAAACTCCTTTTAAAAAGGAGAGAAACACCATATAGCCTTGAATTTTTTAAGAAAATTAGAAAAACCACTTATATGTTGACAGTAGATGCAAATGTGAAGTTTCTTTAAAACCTTGATTGATTGGACTTGATCCACGTGATGTTGCTTCATTAAACTTTCAATCAGCCTCTTTAATGCCATTTTTATGCATAAAAATGCTCCTTGCATTGCAAACATATCTGAATTGTACTTGACAATGATTGATTGTAGCTATGCATAAAAATGCTCCTTGCATTGCAAACATATCTAATTTTATTTCTTGACAGTGTGTACTTTCATACTTGGCAATGTGTACTTCGTTTGCCTCCACAAACTATACGAAAAATAATTTTCCCTAGGTCAGCTCAAAATGTCAAGCAATAGAGGGAAGAGAACAAATGGAGCGGGCTCTGGCCACAATGAGGTAATTCATTGTCAATTTATAGATTTGTAAATGTTTCCATTATTTCTTTCATTTTTAGTTTTTAGTTTTTTATTTTTAAATTTAAAAGAAGAAATTTATTTTATGTATATATATATAGGGACATGAGACTAACAAAGATAAAGAGGCATTGGCTTCCATATTGGGGGTAGAGGCAGTGAACAAATTGGATGTTGTGGAGTGGACAATGCTTTCCAGATACATATAAAAATGATCTATTGAAGCCCCTCGAACATTACAACCAAATCAACCGTGTCAAAGGGAATCAATTGATTCTCCAAGCAATCTCAGATCGAGCAAAAAATCCAAGAGGAAATCAATAACAACAAACTATAGGAATGTAGAATAGGGAGCAGAGACTTCCATTGTCCCACCCACTCCTGGGACACAGACTTCTTCCACCACACCAATTTTTGCATCTTGCATTGGTAGCTACAATACCAAGATAGAATAAGATTGGTTTTAGGGGAAGTCCAAATGACGGATGTTAGAAAAGACTTTATGAATAGGTTGAAGGAATCATGCCTTCAACAATTCAAAGACCATCTACATTTTTCATTCTCAAAGATACCCATACACTTGTAAAAAGCAGTTATCAATGACATGGAGACTAAACTTGGAATGGGTTGGTCTGTGAAGAAGGTAAAGCTATGAATGCCTCAAAATTGCAAGAGATTTCGGTGCAACCAAACAAAGAAGATAAAAAAAATCTCTCCCGAGCTAAGGCATAAAAAAAGGTCACTTGTTGTAAGTTTCAAAGTATGGAAAGAGCTTGTAAAAGCATATGAGAAATCTGATGCACAGAGGAAGTTTGGTGAAGAGAGTACATAGGTATTTGAATTTTCTCATAAGATTATATCAAATTTATTAAACGATTTTTAAATTTTGTTTGTGCATAGTTAAATTGAATTAGTATATGTTTCAGGACAAGGCCTCCAAGGCTAGGCTTCAAAAAAAATTTGCCACGCATCACAGTGGCCAGAAAGGTTTACAGGCCTTGATATGTACATTTGTAAGTATATTTAATATGTTAAATGATATTTTTTTATTTCTTAGGAAAAAGTAAATGATTGCATATTCATTAGTTTAACTAGTCCATGTTCCATGTTTTGACAAGAGGAGAAATATGGTCGGCATCCAAAGCAATATGAAAAGGAAATGTTACAGAGCAAAAAGTGGTCCGATTTTGTAATTTGGATGGAGAACGAGGTATCAATAGTTGACTTTCAATAACTTAGTTGGATATTATTATGTTAATATGTCAATTTGTATTTATTGTGTTGAGTTTCAATAATCTTTGAAGAGGTTATAGAGTTATATTTGAGACAAATAGTTACAGTTGGTCTTCTTGTGTAAATCATTGTAGCAATCAAGCTAACAAGGGTGAACTTTATGATATTACATAAAGGGTGAATAAGACCTTGTCTTTACTCTAAGACATAAAGTTAGACAACAATGAACATTAATGAAAATATCTTTGATAGCATTCTCATTAATAACTCGTATAAAATGTATGAATGGAGAGACAATGACCTCATGATACTTAAATATTTAACTCAGGCATGTTCAAAAACCATACAATTGACAAAATTGGCTAGATTAACTCAAAACCTAAGACATCAACTCAAAATTCATTTGCTCTGTGCTTTCTACTTGCATACTCGGCTCCAGAATTCAACAAAAGACCTGTACAATTGGCCTTGAATTCCCTTTTATAGAATAAGGGAGAAAAAAAATCCTTAAGCCAAGTTGTAAACATGTCACCCTCTCATTGGACTGCAATGTATGTGTATTATACTTGACCAAATGTATGTGTACTCTACCTTTGTACTCATAAATCAAATTCACCAATAAAATATCTTTTTGCATTGTTCATATTCATCATCAGATGGCCAATTGAAATTAATGATTTCATCCATCTTTGTTCTATATGGAGAATATTTCACCATCACTGAAGTTGACTCTTTATCAAAATCCTCTAAGAAACTGATAAGGAAAGACGATTTCTCTAGAGAATACTTCAATATAGCAATATCAAAATGTTCACAAATCAGAACTGCCTATGAGGCAATAGTGGTATCCATTTGATCCTTCCATGCCTGTAGAGTCTTTACCTCATCGTATATATGTTGGATATTCGATAGTAATGTCAAATCTTCCCCATTCTCTAATCCTCTGCTCCAATGGAGTGACATATCCATATAAGTTTTATTCCTTAACTCCATCAACATATTTGTAGACTGGGATCACTCTGGGGTATCTATCTTCCTTCTATTTAGCTCCCACCGCCATGAATTTCAAATCACCAACCCTTGGAATCCACTTATCCAAGATTGGGATAGCTATATCCCTATCCCTCTAGGACAACCTTATTGATTGTAACATTGAAGAGTAATTTGCATGAACAATATTTAATTTGCTTTGAATCCTCTTGTTCATATGTTTGAGTACTCTATGAACAATATAAGCATTGTTCTCATTAATTCTATTTTGAGTTTTCTCAAAAAATTTCTTATGTACCTCAACTTGTTGAAGTAGTTGCTCCTTTGTAATCTCATCAATTGCATGTGACTCCTCGCCCAAGTTGTATGGTATTATGGTCATGGGTTGTTCTGAAAAAGGAGAAGGCTAGGAATGTTCCACAGGAATTGTCGATGCAGCTTGGCTTGAGCTAGTTTATCCTTTAGACTTCAACGTCTCTACTTGTCCTCTCCAAAGTGCTAGCTCTGTTTCCAGCTCAACAACTCTTTGTTGACAATTATCATATTCAACCAAAAGATCATTATACTATCCTCTGAATGAGTCCCTTTCAGTAATTAAACTTTCTACAGTTGCTTTGGAAAACTTGGCAACATTCACCGCCATGTCTGCTACCTCTAGAGCTAGAGTGTCAGCAACTCTTCTTATAACCAATTTTCCACTAAAGTCAACTGGTTCTACCACAACTAGTTTCCTAGATCTCATAGATAATGACCAAATGGCCAAGGCATCCCATTCTTCACTAAATGTTGATCCATTGATTGCCAACCTAGATTCTTCTTCAATTTGAAATAATGGCCTTTCATCTCTTCTTATGGTGTCCAATACAATAGCATTAGCAATGTCCCATCCGGGAAATAACAAAACTCCACTTTTCTGCACAAGCACCCATCCTTCCTTGGCTATAATACTTTGAAATTC
Organism: Sequoiadendron giganteum; assembly: GCA_007115665.2. NCBI lineage: Eukaryota > Viridiplantae > Streptophyta > Pinopsida > Cupressales > Cupressaceae > Sequoiadendron > Sequoiadendron giganteum. The sequence continues at coordinate 327,568,037 of CM021105.1, read as the reverse complement.
CTTCTTCATGGCTTTCATTACATTTGCTTGCATAACATCTCAGGGAGTTCAGGATGTAAACTCCTCTCCTTGGCTACATTCTCGACATAAATTAGAACCTTAGCCCTCCAAGAAATTTTTTGGAATGCTCTTATTTTAATAAAAGAGTCCTCCTCCATAAATTCCTTACAATCTTCATGTCTCAAGTCATCTAAGTAACTTGTCCCACTCAACTCCCCTTTTCCCAATCTAAGGCTGCTTTCTATAGTATCTGCTTCAACTTCCCTTGGAGGAGAAGGCATTCCCTATTGCATCTCCTTAGGAGTAATTAATATTTCTTCTTCCTCGGTGTTCGGGTAGTCAACAATTTTTCTCACCTCAACTTTTTTCTTCTTGTTCGGTGGCTGCTCTGATGGAGAAGGACCTTTTGGGGGTGAATCAATCTCAATAACAATAGGTGGAGCCTGTCTAGGAGGTGATGAAACTAGCCTAGTTGGAGAAGCTTCCCTTGACCCTTTTGAGGTAGTAGGGGTTGGCAATGTCTGTTGTTTCTTAACAATCTCTTTCCTCCTAGAATATATTCTAATCTTTTTTGGAGACTCATAGGAAGTTATTTCCTCCTCATGTGTAAATGGCCCCTCTTCTACCACCAATGACTTCCCCTCATCATTAATTTTTCTTTCCCTTCTTAATACACCCACAACACTTTCAAAGTTTTCCAAAACATATTGTACTCTTCCCCATTCTCTCCTGATATTTGGCAAAGGGCCATATCTAGGATCAGACTTCATGTCATTCTAACCATATTTTTGAAGGAAAGATACATGGCCTTCTTTTCTTCTTCCACCTTGAAATCTAAAATATTCTTGATAACATCTTTACGGTAGTAGAAGTTATGCACAAATATACTGGTCCTTATCCTTGCCTTTACTGCAGCAATGAAACCCTCAGGGTCATGGTTTCTAGGGTGCACCATCCTCAAGTCATAGTGTTCCAAGATCTTAACAAAATATTTCCACCCTCCCTTAACCATCACAAAGTTTTCAAAGGCTATCCATTCATGGAAGAAAGACCCCGTCTTCTGATTTTTTGGCAGATGTGCCATTTGTGCAACTCTTAGTTGTCTCATTATTTCAATAAATCCAATCTGCAAAGATACATCCCTTGGTAGCACATAAGGATTGATAGGTGTCCCATATACCTTGAATATAGTTGTATCTAGATAGGGAATGATATCTCCCCAATTATGAGTTATCTGCAATTCAGGCCTCCTTTCCATAGGTCTCAAGAAATCATGAATCTCCTTCGGGATCCTTGATGGATCATGAATCAAGGATCTCCTTAGGTTGGAGGCAAACATATTGTGAAAGACCACATAATCAAACTTTTTATCGTGTCTATCCAAAATGTTGGTTCAACATTGAACCGACAACTCAAGACCATCCTCTTTTGTCTTCAATGGCATATCTCTGCCAAAGTATTTCCTTCCCTTGTATAGAAACATATGCATTAATAGGGAGTACCACCAAAATTGAACCCAATTCTTTCTTTCCTTAAAAGAAACCAAACTCGTGTGCATATGCTCTACCAAGTAAGTAGCATAATCATAGACCATGTTGAAAGCTCCATCCTAGATATGTCCTACCATGTACATATATTTTTTTGGCATAGTTTCTAGTGGATAAAAACTAATGATTTGGCATAAGGAATAGAAGGTCTTCTTAAAGTAGTTAGGAAATTGTTTCGCAGGGAAAGGTTCCCTCTCATCTTTTCCAATCTTTATTTGTCTCTTTTTTTTTCCATATCTTTTGGTAGCATTGTGGTTCTGAACAAGACCTTGGTATTTTCATACTCTTTCCTAAAAATATCTAGGTCAATAGGGATCATGTCTTCATTCCACACAGACAAGTCAAAGACTTCAACAATTTCTTCTCTGGTAATCCTGACCATCTCAACGCATCAAATTCCCTAATTACCCTATAAACGAGGTCATACCTTGCTGCAATGTCTTTTAGGAAGTCCACATCCATATATACATTTGGGACCACAAGTTTTCCCATGTATAATCTCTAGGTGTTGCAAATGGGAACTCCACAAATTCTATTTCCAAACCAATTCTTGAACATGTGTCATCCAGTGAAAGGTGCTTCAGCATCCTTGATACAATGTTGCTTATCCAACAACCCCTCATAAATATTAGGACCATAAAATATTACCTGCCCTTGAGCTTTCTTACTTGTCAAGGGTTTGAGCTAGTCAACAATATCCTGAGAGAGTAACCTAGTTGGGGTTTCAGAACCAAACCCTTGGGCTTTGGGATCCATGGACAATTAGGTAGGTTTAAATTAGGATAGGATTTCGATGCAGGATAACTCAATACCTAGTGCTTAATTTAAAACTAGTGCAAATTGGATATACAAATTTTGAAACATAGTAGAAGACCACACTTATGTGCAATTTTAAAGAAAAATAAAGCAATTAAAACATGTAAGCTAATCCAATTTGAAAGAAAGAAGCAAAAACTTGCCTTAAATCAACATTGTTTAAAAGGTAAAGCTTGTAACTTGACTTACAACTATTTCATTCACAAGATACCCTAATTTGTCTGAGTTTCAGCTTGAAATACTTCACACAATCTCCTCAAGGCTTTGAATTTAATTGCACTCTTGAATTGTGTGAGGAAAATAAGTTGTTATGTGCTTTAATATTGAAAAAATAGCAGTTGTGGGTGTCTTGTCCACCATTATTTCTCGCTTGTGCAAAGTAAATGGTTCAATTAGTCATGCATCCAATTTTGAATAGCAGTCATCGATCTCTTTCCAAGATGGCATAGAGAACAGTTGAGATCAAGTCAATATGGTTTGAATTTTATTTGTCTTCGTTCATTACCTAATCGGCCAATGAAAACTTGTTGACTGGAGACCATATCATCCTCTCCCATGGGCTCCACCTCCTTTCCCAAGCAAACAAAATATTAGACATGTCCATCATTCGCACATCTTGCAAGATTTTGGAGAGAAATTTTCTAATTCATGCAAGATGTGCGATATATGACTAAGATTCACAAACGAGCCCGACTTAGGAAAAATTAAATGGGGCGATATAACACCAAGCGACCGATAAACCTATAAAAGGGGGGTGGTAAAGATATGTTGTTAATGACTTAAGTCATGAATTAAGTGACTGGTGATTGAATGAGCAAGTCAACGAGGAATACAGAGCTAACAAGGTTTGATTCATTGGAGTAAGAAACAAATATCTCCAGAACACATCTTGTTGTTTCATCGATAACCCGAGCAAAGCATATTAGAGACACCAAAGTATATTGTGGAAAGATGACATGTTGTTCACCGATGGACTGATATAGTGGCATGATGAATACAGTTATTAATAAAGTACATAGTGGTATTGGTGAGACACAAACCTATTAGGATGACAAAAATCACAGTTTCCCCAATACAACGATGAACTAATAGAAGAAAAAGGTATCAAGAGGAACGATTGCTATCAGTGGAATATAAACAAAGTTGCCTCGATGAGCCAATAACACAAAGAATTTCATAAGTGATTAATTACGTGCCTAAGGTATGATATCAAAGAGACTAATGGGTATCGGGGAGACATCATCTGATATCCTATCGATTCCCTAAAGGAAAAACAATGACATACATTTGCTTTAATGGGAAATATTCATATCAACCATAGTCATATATTTGACATATTGATATCATGTTTTTGAAAGCTGAAGTTTCTCCTAAGTCACCATTGTATCTCTCTTTGCCTTTTCATACTCTTTCATTGCTACAAATCGTCTCTAGGATTTAAACATTTGTACCACATGGTTTATGTGATTTGAATCCTTGGATCTAAAGGAAATTTCCTTAACATAAATATTGCTAGGGAATTTCAATGTTGGCATGTAGTTGGCATTAAAGCCGTTACTTGGAACATTGAAAATGATCCTTATATAAGAATTCCCTCCATCTAGTTGGCTTGTAACACTCTTGATGGTGGCTACATGAAATCTAATTTTGATTCCTCTTCTACAACTTGCAAAAATCTTGATGCACACCTCTAAAACTTCTATAGTATAAACTAGATAGGCTTAGCAACAAACCCTTTAAAGTGAAACTCTTGAATAGTAGCATACTAAATTTTACTCCACACTGAACTTCTCAACTTCACAGGCAGCCTTTAACATGTTTATTATAATTTTCTCAATATCCTCGACATATACAACCTTCAAGAACATCAATGCTAATAGTGTTGACATCAATGACAACCACATATTAGCAACACAACCACAAAATCCAACAATCTCCCCTTTGGCATTGATGGCAAAACATGATGTGAAAAATAACATCAACACAATTAACTCTTCTTCTCATACTATTCTTCTCCCCCTTACATTACTCTTCTCCCCTTTTTGTTTTGCTCTTCTCCCCCAAGTTTTTCCACATTACTCTTCTCCCCCTTTGACATCAATGGAAAAGGTACACAAGCTCTGAACCACATATCTGAATCATCTAACTACTCCCCTTGAGTAGCATCCACCACAACATCAATCTGAAACAAGATATGACTATGAATGCATAGATTGATGCAAAGACTTGCATCTTAGTTCAGATTAGGAGGGGCAATCACCCCTAATTTACCTCTGAGATATTCAAAAGTATCCTTAGGCAACGACTTAGTAAATATGTTTGCAATTTGTTCCTTAGTAGGCACATACTCCAATCTGACTTCTTTATCACTCACTTTATCTCTCAAAAAGTGATATTTGATAGATATATGTTTTGTCTTTGAATGCAACACCAAATTCTTATAAATGTTTATGGCACTGAAATTGTCACAAAATATAGCAATGGGCTCATCATACTCAATTCTGATATCTCTCAGCATCTGCTTCATCCATATTACTTGAGTGCAATTGTTTGCAGCAACAATATATTCTTCCTCAGTAGTAGATAAGGAAATGGAATTTTTCTTTTTACTTAACCAAGATACCAACTTCTTCCCCAAGAAGAATGCACCACCACTAGTACTTTTTCTATCAGCCACATCTCCTGCCCAATCTACATCATTAAATGTGCTCAAAGTAAGATCATCATCTTTAGGATACTAATGACCAAAGTCAACTATCCCTTTCAGGTATCTGAAAATTCTCTTCACAACAGTCACATGAGATTCCTTCAGATCAACTTGATATCTAGCAACCATGCATATGACATTCATGGTTTCTGGTCTAGTCTGAGGCAAATAAAGTAATACATCGGTCATTGATCTATATCTTGTTTGATTTGCTTTAGGAGAATCATCATTTCGTGTTAACTTGCATCTGATTACCATGGGTGTACCAACTGGCTTTGAGTCTTCCATACCAAAAATTTTCAGTAACTCTCTTACATATTTGGATTGAGATATAAATATTCCATCATCTAACTGAGTAATTTGTAATCCCAAAAATAATTTCAGCTCTCCAATCACTGACATTTCAAATTCACTTTTCATTTCATCAGCGAACTTCATACATAAGTCATCATTACCTTCAAAAATGATGTCATCAACAAAGACATCAATGATCAACTCTTTATCCTAATCCATCTTGAAATATAGATTACTATCAGCAGTACCTTTATTGAATCCAAGCTTCAAGAAGTATTTATCCAGTCTATCATACCAGGCTCTAGGGGCTTGTTTGAGTCCATATAGTGCTTTCTTCAATCAAAAAACTATATCTTCCTTATCATCCAATTGAAATCCATCTGGTTTCTCAACATATACTTCTTCTTCTAGCTCACCATTCACAAATTCTGACTTTACATCAATTTGATAGACTTTGTAGTTCTTGAAAGCAACATAAGCAAGAAATAATCTTGCAGCTTCAATTCTAGCTACAGGGGCAAAGGTTCCTTCAAAATCAATACCTTCCATCTGTGAGTACCCTTTACATACTAGTCTTGCTTTATTTCTGACCACTTCACCTTGTTCATTCAGCTTATTCCGAAAGACCCATTTGGTTCCAATCATATTTTTATCCTGAGGTCTAGGAACAAGAATCCATGTATCATTTTTCTTTATTTGCATCAGTTCTTCCTTCATTGCTTCCATCCAATATTCATCTTTACATGTTTCATTGAAATTGTTGGGCTCAATCTTGGAAATCAGACAATACTCTTCTACAATTCTTCTTCTAGTCTACACACCTTTGTTCTTATCTCCTATTGTCTAGTTTTTAGAATGATTTAGCTTTACATACCTCAGAACCTTGGGATTTTATCGAACTTTTGGTTCTTCTATTCTTTATTTTACACTTCCATTGACTTCTTCTTGATTCTCTTGATTCATCGAAACAATTTGAACTTGATTCTATGTCTGAGCATTCTTTCCATTATTAGTACTATCAAGTTGGTCATCTACATCATATCCATAGTATCTGGATGATCTAGCAGTGTCTTCATCAACTTTGACATTTTCACTTTCAACCATTTTCCTTAATCTTCTATTATAGCACCAGTAGGACTTTCTCTTAGTAGAGTAACCTAGAAAGGTTCCTTCATCACTCCTAGCATCAAACTTGCCAATATCTCCATCTCTCTTGATATAACATTTACTTCCAAAGATTTTGAAATATTTAACAATAGGCTTATAAGCAAACCACAGCTCAAAAGGAGTCTTACCAGAATTACCATTGACATTTACCTAGTTGATAGTGTATATAGTAGTGCTTACAACTTCTCTCCAATAGATATGAGGAACATTACCTTCCAACATCATAGTTCTAGCAGCATCTAGAATTGTTTTGTTCTTTCTCTCAACAACTTTTTTCTGTTGAAGGGTTCGGGGAGTAGATAACTATCTTTTGATTCCATGCTCTTCATAGAAATAATTAAATTCTCAGGAAGTGAATTCACCACCTTTGTCTGACCTTAATCATTTAATCTTCAACCTTGTCTCATTTTCGGCCATAGCTTTGAAAATTTTGAATTTTTCTAATGCTTCATGTTTTTCTCTCAAGAAAGCAACCCATATCATCCTAGAGTAATCATCAATAAGCAACATAAAGTACCTTTATCCTTGTAGACTTCTGATTCTCAAGGGACCACATAGATCAGTATGCACCAACTCCAATACTCCATTAGAATGGTGTTGACTTCTCCAAAAAGAAATTATTATCTACTTTCCCATCTAAAATTCCTTGCATATGGTGTTAGTAGGCTTCACTAACTTAGGAATATCTCTAACTACTTGAGTGGAGCTTACTTTGACAATTTTATCAAAATTCACATGACACAGCCTCCTATACCATAACCAGCTTACATCAACTTGAGCAATTAAACAACTTTCACTAGCAACACTCAGGTGAAAAATATTACCTCTTGTCTTTGTACCTGAAGCAATTACATTTTTAGAACTTCCCAGTATCCTGCACTTACCATCTTTGAACTAAAGATTGTATCCCTTGTCTACCATCTATCCAATACTCAACAAGTTATGCTTCAATCCTTCAACATAAAGGACATCATCAGTATTATATTTACCACCAAGAGAAATAGTGCCTTTGGCACAAATCACACCAGCATTGTTATCTCCAAATCTTACAACACCACTATCATATTTCTCCAAGCTTAAAAACTTGTTTTTGTCACCAGTCATATGATGTGAGCATCCGCTGTCAATCACCCATTCATCTTTTTCTTCAATTTTGGCTGCAAGAGCTTTCTCAATATTCTTATCACTAGCAGATTCAGTGGACACCGTGCCATTTTCCTTGATAGCAATGAATACCTATCCATCTTCATTTCCATTTTCTTTATCAGATTCATCATCAGTAACACCTTCTTCAACATAATAACATTTATTTTGAAATCTAGGCTTATCAAGTTTGAACCGGGGAACTCTTTCAAGACACCTTGATGCAAAATGACCTATCTTATTGCAAGAGAAACATTTAATAGGAAAATTTCCTTTATACTTACCTTGTCCTCTGTCTTCTCTTTTCACAATCAATGCTTCCAGCTCTTCTAACTCTCTTTCTTCATCTTCAATATGTTTCATCTCATATTCATACTTGAATGTCTTTCTAGAACTTTCTCCCGAATCATATCTCTATTGGTTTCTTCCGAATACAGTAGCCTTAAATACATATTATGTCTTAGGAGTAGAATCACCAAATTCACTCAATTCAAAGGAAACAAGTTTACCAATCAACATATCTCTTGTCACATTTGTTACTGTCATGAGCTCTTCAATAGCATGAGCTTTTGTTTTGTAAGAAGTAGGCAATGATCTGAGCACTTTAGCCACAATCTCTTGTTCATCCAAGATTCCACTGACACATCTAATACCCATCACTAGTTCATTTACTTTATGCATGAAAGAAATAATGTTTTCATCCTCGCTCATCTTCAAGTTTTCCCATTTTCTTTTCAGACTTTGTAGCTTAGCAAATTTTACTTGTGTATCTCCTTCATACAATTTTTCTAGCTTCTTCCAGATCTCATATGATTTTCTCATACCCATTACATTTGTCATCTCTGAATCAGTCAAAGAACTCAATAATGATTCTATAGCCCTGATATTTGTTTCAACTTCTTTGATCTCATTAGGAGTAGAGGGACCATTATGAGGAATAACATATTTGTTCTTTGTAATCTTCCAGAAGGGATCACCAATGCACTTTAAATGACACTCCATTCTAGCTTTCCACAGAGAGTAGTTTGTTCCATCAAATCTAGGACTATCCTTCTTGTATGATGCCATCTCAGATCACCTCAAGCTATTAAACTTCTTCAGAGGAACCCGCTTTGATACCAATTGTTGGCAAAACAAGAATAGACAACTGAGAGGGGGGGTGAATCAATTGTCACAGAATTTAACACTTAATCAACCTTATTAACCTTTAATCTTAGATATGATAATTAACAGAGAAAGCATGAATCAACAACACATCAGAAACAAAAGAACACCAATATTTTATACGTGGAAACCCTGTTAGGGGAAAAACCACTGTGGATGTTAGTCCATACAATTATACCCTATTAGAAGTATAATGAAAATGAATAAGGAATGCTCATGCATTTAGGCACACTACCTAGAGCTCACTGCTCAAATGGGAAGGCTCACTTCCTTGCATAAACATTCAGATTAAAACCATCTGAAGAATATGAACTAATAAATTAGCTTCTTCAAAATCCTGATGACAATTCCAGTTAGGCACAAAAAATACTTCTTCACACTTCACTCAATGTTCTTCACACTCTGCTTTGTAATCAAAGGATTTGATCTTTATTTGCACATTTTGCATTCACACTTCTCATACACACATTGAGCACACACACTTCAAAATGAAGAAACAATCGTTCTTATATATTTGCTACATGGGATTACATCAACAACTCTGTCGGCCAAAGATAAAAGAACAAATAATAAATTTTCAGCCCAATTCATGAAAAAATCTCAATGCACACCAACTGAAGTCGGTCACAACATAATGAAGACCAAAAAAAATTTCTCAAATATGCCAAACATTAAATGATTAATCCACAAGGATCCACAACACGCTACAACCATCATGTCGGCCAAGAACTTGAAAACTTGAACACACAATGGAAAATCTTTGATCATGATCACATTGATCAACGCAAACGTGCATCAAGGATAGAGGAAGATCTAGAAACATCAACGAACATCACACAAGCATACACAACAACTAGAATTACCAGAATTGCATTCTCTTCTTCCAAAAACATCGGCTATAATAATAGAATAACTATAGGAACACAACACACAACTTGCACAAATCTTGATGCGCACCTCTGAAAATTCCAAAGTATAAACTAGATAGGCTTAGCAACAAACCCTTTAAAGCACAAATCCTGAATAGAAACATATTGGATTTTACTCCACACTGAACTTCTCAGCTTCACAGGCAGCCTTCAACATGTTTATTATAATTTTCTCAATATCCTTGACATATACAGCCTTCAAGAACATCAAAGCTAATAGTGTTGACATCAATGAAAACCACATATCAACAACACAACCACAACATCCAACATGAAAATCCTTGGTCTTCTTGGTTCCCATGCCATGATATGGTTATGCAAATGAAAATGAAGCAAAGTAATCATCTTTTTTCCTCTTCCATGAAAACCAAGCTCTCTAAATGGTATATGAAACTCTAGTTCAAAATATTTTAGATGAGGCTACTCCCATAGCTCTCTTACTCGATTGAAAAATCCTTGAAAATATGCATTAATTTATTTTTCCTATCCCTCTCTTGTTGTTCTTCCTCAATTTCATCAGGATCATACATTGACCTTCTTGCCCCTCCTAAAGTTTGGATCACATCCATTACCTCCACATAAAACTGGACATCCTTGGTCTTCTTGGTTGTCACGCCATGATATGGTTATGCAAATTAAAATGAAGCAAAGTAATCATCTTTCTTCCTCTTCCATGAAAACCAAGCTCTCTAAATGGTATATCAAACTCTAGTTCAAAATCTTTTAGATGAGGCTGCTCCCATAGCTCTCTTACTCGCTTGACAAATCCTTGAAAATTTGTTTTGATTTTATTTTTCCTATCCCTCTCTTGTTGTTATTCCTCAATCTCATTAGGATCATACATTGACCTTCTTGCCCCTCCTAAAGTTTGGACCACATCCATTAGCTCAACATAAAACAAGACATCCTTGGTCTTCTTGGTTCCCATGCCATGATATGGTTATGCAAATTAAAATGAAGCAAAGTAATCATATTTCTTCCTATTCCATGAAAACCAAGCTCTCTAAATGGTATATCAAACTCTAGTTCAAAATATTTTAGATGAGGCTGCTCCCATAGCTCTCTTACTTGCTTGAAAAATTCCTTGAAACTCTACATTGATTTTATTTTTCTTGTTCCTCTCTTGTTGTTCTTCCTCAATTTCATCAGGATCATACATTGAACTTCTTGCCCCTCCTAAAGTTTGGACCACATCCATTACCTCCACATAAAATTTGACATCCTTGGTCTTCTTGGTTCCCACGCCATGATATGGTTATGCAAATGAAAATGAAGTAAAGTAAGCAAAGTTAACATATATGCATCATTTGCATAAACAACTGAACCATTTATATCCATGAATAAATAGTAGAAGGATGTAGATGAACTCAATTCATCTGACTTTATGCCTCTTGGTAGACATTCCTCTTGAATCTCTAATATCAGGTGCTTGAGACTTCCCTATAGCTTTTACCTTTCATCATTTCCTTTCTTCTTCATCGTCGGACTCATCTCCTTTTTCCTTATCTACATTTCTGGTTTTGGCTTTTAATTCATCCCATATCTTACTTTCCTCCTCTTTAGAATATTCTTCTTCTTCATCATCCTCATCTGAATCCACAAGAGATTCATCTTCTGAACCTTCCTCATCTGATTTTGATTCCTCTTCTACATCAGAAGGTTCATATCCTTGATTTGACTCTTCTAAATTATTAGAATCAAAATCACTAGCTTCCATATTCAAAAATTCCTAACCACCATCTTCAATAAATTTATCTAGATCATTAGTAATATTCTTCAAAATTGGTCACCAGTTCAAGTTCATTATGCTTTCATAATACTTTATATCCATGGAGTTCAACCATTCCTTGATGCCATCAAGTGAAGATTGAGGAATGGCATCAATGTGGAGTACATCCCGTTTGAAGTCTTTGAAAACAATAGCCATATGAAATGCCTTTTGCCCAAGTCCTACTCTCTCAAGGTTAACAATCTCAATCTCACTAATAGTGATTACTAAGAAAGGTAATTCCACCAACTCTTTCTTCCTCTTCCATGAAAACCAAGCTCTCTAAATGGTATATCAAACTCTAGCTCAAAATCTTTTAGATGAGGCAACTCCCATAGCTCTCTTACTCGCTTGGAAAATCCTTGAAACTCTGCATTGATTTTATTTTTCTTGTCCCTCTCTTGTTGTTCTTTCTCAATTTCATCAGGATCATACATTGACCTTCTTGCCCATCTTAAATTTTGGACCACATCCATTACCTCCACATAAAACTGGTTATCCTTGGTCTTCTTGGTTCCCACACCATGATATGGTTATGCAAATGAAAATGAAGCAAAGTAATCATCTTTCTTCCTCTTCCCTGAAAACCAAGCTCTCTAAATGGTATATCAAACTCTAGTTCAAAATATTTTAGATGAGGTTGCTCCCATAACTCTCTTACTCGCTTGACAAATCCTTGAAACTCTACATTAATTTTATTTTTCCTGCCCCTCTCTTGTTGTTCTTCCTCAATTTCATTAGGATCATACATTGAAATTTTTGCCCCTCCTAAAGTTTGGACCACATCCATTACCTCCACATAAAACTGGACATCCTTGGTCTTCTTGGTTCCCACACCATGATATGGTTATGCAAATGAAAATGAAGCAATCATCTTTCTTCTTCTTCCATGAAAACCAAGCTATCTAAATGGTATATCAAACTCTAGTTCAACTTTTTTTAGATGAGGCTGCTCCCATAGCTCTCTTACTCGCTTGAAAAATCCTTGAAACTTTGCATTGATTTTATTTTTCTTGTCCCTCTCTTGTTGTTCTTCCTCAATTTCATCAGGATCATACATTGACCTTTTCGCCCATCCTAAAGTTTGGATCACATCCATTACCTCCACATAAAACTAGACATCCTTGGTCTTCTTGGTTCCCACGCCATGATATGGTTATGCAAATGAAAATGAATCAAATTAATCATCTTTCTTCCTCTTCCATGAAAACCAAGCTCTCTAAATGGTATATCAAACTCTAGTTCAAAATATTTTAGATGAGGTTGCTCCCATAACTCTCTTACTCGCTTGACAAATCCTTGAAACTTTGCATTGATTTTATTTTTCCTGTCCCTCTCTTGTTGTTCTTCCTCAATTTCATCAGGGTCATACATTAACCTTCTTTTCCCTCCTAAATTTTGGACCACATCCATTACCTCCACATAAAACTGGACATCCTTGGTCTTCTTGGTTCCCACACCATGATATGGTTACGCAAATGAAAATGAAGCAAAGTAATCATCTCCTTCTCTACTAGCTGGAAGAATGCATGCTTAATGTTTTGAATGATACCATCTCTGTCTTTTGCTCTCATGGTTTAATAATGAAATCCGTTATGGTGGGCCTCCATAGTTCTAGTCATCTTTCTTCCTCTTCCACCAAATTTCAGCCCGATCCACAATTTTTCCAGCCTAATTGCCTTTGTTTTTGAATGTTGAAGTTTCTCCTGAGTCACCAATGTAACTCTCTTTGCCTTTTTAGACTCTTTCATTGCTACAGATCATCTGTGGGATTTAATAATTTGTACCACATGCTTGATGTGCTTTGAATCCTTGGATCTATCCTTGGATCTAAAGGAAATTTTCTTAACATAAATACTGCTAGGGAATTTCAATGTTGGCATGTAGTTAGCATTAAAGCCAGTACCTGGAACATTGAAAATTATCCTTATATAAGAATTCCCTCCATCTTGTTGGCTTGTGATACTCTTGATGGTGGCTACATGAAATGGAACCATGATGCCATATATGGGTACCAGAACAACATCATTTTTTTGTATCAACCTAAATCATGAGCTCTCTAGAAATGGGGATATCATCCAAATTTTTGTACGAAACCATCTCAGTGGATGGCTTGGAAGAGCCATGTCCATCTCCTGTATCAATGCTTCATGCAACCAATATTATTGTAGTCTCCTCATTCTTTTATAAAGGGTTGGCACTTAAGGTTATGTAATAGAATTTATAGTTGATAGTTAAATTGTCTAACAATTTTTTTTATGATCTTTACTAACATTTATTATAATTGTTGCATGTTTTACATCATTGGAATGACATATTAGCTATAACTTTTTTGAAATTTTATTATGGTATGTGCACTTTGATATGATGTAATATGATTATGGTTTCATCTCATATGTTGTAATATTAGGTATATAACAAAAAAATAAATTATTGTATGAAATAAATAATAAATTTTTATTTTAAATGTTTTTTTTTGCAGAACACGATTCTTCCAAAAGATCAAGATGATCCTCATCATGATACATATCTAGAAAATATTGGTTTTTCTGGTACAAATCACATGGCAGAGGATGATGATGACACAAGTACGAAAGACACTGAGGCCGATGACAATGATGATGATGATGATGATGATGATGATCATCATCATCATCATCACGATGGTGATGATGATGATAGGGCAGTTGTTGATAGTACCCAACAACATTCATGATCATATAGGTTGCATCATGGATCATTGCTGGTATATAGTTATCATGATGATGATCATGATAGTGGTGATGATGATGAGGTAGTTGCTAGTAGTACCCAGTGACATTCATGATCATATAGACTGCATCATGGATCATTGTCGATATATTGTTATGATCCTCTTTTCATGGTTACTATCATAAATATCATTTTCACGGTGTACAATACCATATTATTGAGTTGTATCATATTGGCATTTATCATTTTCACTTATATCATTTGGACATGTATAATCTTAACTTGTATTGATTTGAGTTACATAATTTTTATCATTTTTACTTATATTATTTGTACATGTATCATTTTGACTTATGTCGACTGCTGGACATGTATCATTTTGACATGTTATTGATCTGCATATTTGACTTTCACTTGTTTTAGTTATATGTAATGATGATATTATTGGTATTGACTTGTCAATTTATATATATTAAAAGTGGTCGATGATTAACTTTGGATGGATATTTATTACGTATGATGATTTTAATTTACTGCTCAGGATGGATATTGTCGAATTCAATTAAATTATAGATATTTGACTCACTTATTTTAATTATAGATGATGATCATGTTATAATAATTATCTTGTTATTTAATCATATGAGTTTAATAATTAAATTACTTACTTATAATCATATGAGTTATTTACTTGAGGCATGATATATTTAACTAATTAAATTGAAATAAAACATTAATTTAATGAATGGAATCAAAACAAGAAGCATTTTTAAAGAAAAAAAAGGAAGCAACAATGGAAGCCAAACTAGTAACAAACCAGAAGCAATCTTGGAAGCAAAATTGGAAGCAAACCTGGAAGAAAAATTGGAAGCAAAATTGGAAGCAAAACTGGAAGCAAAACTAGAAGCAAAACCATAAGCAAACCTAGAAGAAAAATTGGAAGCAAAATTGGAAGAAAAATCGGAAGCAAAATCGAAAGAAAAACTAGAAGCAAACCTGGAAGAAAAACTAGGAAACAAACCTAGAAGCAAAACTAGAAGCAAACCTGGAAGGAAAACTAGAAGCAAAACTGGAGGCAAAACTGGAAGCAAAACTGGAAGCAAAACTAGAAGCAAAATTGGAAGCAAAAGTAGAAGCAAACCTGGATGCAAAACTAGAAGCAATAATGGAAGCATAACCGAAAGAAAAACTGGAAGCAAAACCAGAAGCAAAATCAGAAGCAAACCTGGAAGAAAAATTGGAAGCAAAACTAGAAGCAAAATTGGAAGCAAAATTGGAAGCAAAACTAGAAGCAAAATTGGAAGCAAAATTGGAAGCAAAACTGGAAGCAAAAATGGAAGCAAAATTGGAAGCGAAACTGGAAGTAAAACTAGAAGCAAAATTGGAAGCAAAATTGGAAGCAAAACTGGAAGCAAAATTGGAAGCGAAACTGGAATTAAAACTAGAAGCAAAATTGGAAGCAAAACTGGAAGCAAAACTGGAAGCAAAACTGGAAGCAAAAATGGAAGCAAAATTGGAAGCGAAACTAGAAGTAAAATTGGAAGCGAAACTGGAAGTAAAATTGGAAGCAAAAATGCAAGCAAAATTGGAAGCAAAATTGGAAGCATAACTAGAAACAAAATTGGAAGCAAAAATGGAAGCAAAACTGGAAGCAAAATCGAAAGCAAACCTGGAAGCAAAATTGGAAGCCAAATTGGGTGTTATTTTTGACGTTATTTGCCAGCGCTATTTCTGGCACTAAAGGAGACACTATTGTTGGCACCATTTTTCTGGCGCTAATTCCAGCACTAAAGTGGGCGCTAAAGTCGGCGAAAAATCCAATATAAAATCCGACACCGAAATAAGCATACCTTTTAGCGTTGAATTTTGTGTTGTGAGTCATGTCCAATTGATGGACTCAAATACACTAAAATCCAACGCTATTTTAGGCACTAATTACCTGTTGTGTTGTTGTGTAGGGACTAATCTTTTCAATAGACTTGAATGTTAAGCAAGATAAACCATAAGTGAGTCATTACATTGACCAAAACAAGAGTAGCAACTGGTGCCCTTTGTGAGAGAGAAAACAAAAGACCGAATGCAAATTAAATGGTCAAGATGAGGAGATTAAGTTATAAATAGATAAATTTGAAATTTATGTGACATAAAGAAGAAGATATTATGACATAGCTGGGGAATCTATATGTGGCAATCAAGTGGAGCTAGCATAAATAAACTATTCCCAAGGAAAGGAAACTTAACAAAGAAGACTTAGGTAGCGAGCATCTCGAGAATTTTTGTAACCTTCAACGCCAATCTAGACCTCCAACCACTATACAACTGCCTTGAAAATAGTGTTGAGCTAATCTAAAAGATAACAATCCCAAGTTCTCTATGTTCTTTTTGGCCGTTTATTAAAATAAAGGTATAACTTAAAGAGTGCAATCTAAGTCCAAGAGGATTGTCCCTCCTAAAATTGCATACACCACAACTGCCATTAGCTATTAAAATAAATGTTTTATTCTCACACTCTCATTTTTTTTTACATTTATAATCAAACTTACCCTTAGTTCTTTTATTTTAGAATTTACCCTTATTTCTTTTATTTCAAATATAAAGTATGTTCTAGAATATTATTTTATAGTTTAGATTATCAAGGAAAGAAGATAGAAAGTAAAGTAAATATCAATTAGCATTTATATGTACATGCAAAATATTATAGTTCTATAATAGATATGATATTTCCACAATTAATATAAATAAATTAGAGTGCTTTTAGTGAAAATTTATGTGAGAATTTTTAGTCAATATTTTAGATCACACTAAAATAAGAAAATTCTAAAATATAGAATGGCTTGCGACCAAAAATTCTCAGCCAATTCTATAGGTTAGAACTATTAGTAGAATAGGGCAAGAGATAGTTAGAAAAAAAGAAAAAGGAAATTTTCTATGAGCGCCAAATATTGAATAATGCAAGGTTGTATGCCAACGACAAGAAAAGATGACAAATATTGACCCATTCATTGTCCCGCCCTTTGTGATAGTGGAAACATGATCTAATAATTACGATTTGCCCAGTCTAGAAAGCCGACTGAGTGAATTCAAAATATCTTCAAAGCAAGATATAATTAAGACACATCCTTCAAACTAGCTTAAAAAGCCTAAATATACTTAATGGACATATTCCTATGCTTTTTGACAACAGCCATAAACAAACCATTTTAAAGAAGTATAGGTTCATATTTCAAGCATGGGAATCTAATGTATTTTTTTTTTCAATTGTGGAATTCAATATATATTTTTTCAAACTATGGAATTACATTTGTATGATTTTATAAAATTTATTTTAGGTGTTATGTCATAGAATTTTCATTTAAGAATTACAAGTTTGGGAATAAAGTTTGTTTGTGCAAACAAATGACCTAAAAATTTAGTAAAATTCTATTTTTGTCAAGTAAGTAATTGACATTTGTTAAAGACAATGTAGTGTTTAACAATTTCTCATTTCCAAGCAAGCCATATGGACAATGTAATTTTTAACAATTTCTCATTGTCAAGAAATCTATTTGTCTTTAGAATGCATGTTTGATTTGGTTATCTTTTACAGCTCAAGGACATCAAAGTAACAAAATGAGAAAATTATGCACAAGAAATACATTTGTTGACACTGACTATGATAAGATGATGTTAATGGGATTTGTTATACTGATAACAAAAATATTGATCCTCATTACATTTCTCATCTTAGTGAAAAATTTTCTCATTTTTTAATATTGGTCATAGCTAGTGTATTACTCATCTTCTACTTGTTTGGAATTTGACTATTCTCTAGAAAGGAATCATAGTGATTCAAGTAGTAATATGAAGATGCTACTTTGAACATGAATCACAGTCATTCAAGTAGTAATATGAAGATGCTACTTTGAACATTATAGAATTTTAAATAAATAAATTGTCAATATTTAATTGTAATTTATTTTGTGCTAGCTATTTTTTTTTAGTTTTTTTAATGTTATTTATGTTGATTTGCATTAGTAATTCTTTCTTGTCAAATATGAATCAGGAATTTGTAATTGCAATTGATAGAAAATTAGAAATGGACTTAATATCAATGAGAAAAATGTTTTAACAAAGTCTCAATTGTGGTCTAGAAAAGTAAACGAAGCAATAGAGAATAGATACAAAGGTGTTAGAAAATGGTCGGGTCATTATGGTTTAGAGATTAGAAACCTTAAGTTAAAGAAGCAACAATGCCTTGGAACCTTTGACATGGAAAAAGAAGCAACACATGCTTATGATAAAGTTGTGATAGCAATTAGAGGCAAAGATATATTTACAATTTTTGTCTAAATCATTTTTAAACCATGTAGCCTCTTGTCCAAGGAACCTGTTGCTGAGTTATGTCGTCCATAATTTAGATTATAGAAAAATAAGAAATCAAAGAACAAATTGTTGAAACAATGTGCTTCTCATCAATGCAAAGAAATTATAGAAGAAAGAAAAGGTATATGCTTGAGTTCCGATAAGTGTGAACAATCTACAAGGGATACGTCATGTAGAGGTGTTAGAAAATGTCTCTGGGGTCGCTATATTGCAAAAAAAATGGAATAATAAATTTAAGAAACGATAATGGTTGGGAAGTTTTGATACAATAAAAGAAGTTGCCTTTGCTTATGATATGGCTGCAATATCTATAAAATGCAATATGGAAATCACAAATCTCATCTATACCAATTCAAAGCCACAAGACTTGTCACAATCCACCAAGTTCTTGCAACGTACTTTGTTTGATAATAGCTCAACCAATTTAAGAATTTAAAATTTAGGATCAGATTCTATGAGTGATAACAAATTTTCTCACATGGACATAGTTGATGATATACAATATTTTCCAAATATGATGGATAAGGATTAGTACCTACTTGGACTTGATTCCAACAATTAAGAAATCCCTATCTCTCGCTCGAAAGATGTTAGTATCATTTGCAGTAGCAATATTGACATTAAAATATCTTTGCAAAACTATAACCTGGATTATTCTTCTACAAATTTTGGTATGTGTCCTTCAACTACATTTTAATTGTTCAATTTTGAAACCTTTTGTCAAAATACCATTGGTAGCAATTTTGTTACTTCTTCATCTCCATGGTTCCAACCCTATCTTAGTTCTATTGATAACTCTACTCTTGTTAGTAGTACCAATAGTAATACAATTTTAATGATGAATTCTAGAAATTTATTTCTCCCAATGATATTGAAAGCCAATATATTTTCCCATTCTTGGAAGATCCTCTCTTTGTAGCTGACAATGTTGACATAAACAAGGAAAAAAATATGAATTATGATATTAGTAATCCATATGTTGTTGTTGCTACTTCTACATCTACTACTAAAATCTAATATTGTTATTTGGGAAATTAGAATTCCTTCAAAGAATATTGTATGCTTTGTTCATGAAGCAGTATACATTACATTGAACAAAAATACCATTTTAGAACATTGTATCTTGTTGTTACAAAGTCTTCATTCAATACTCATAGCTTGCCAAAATATGTAGAGCATATATTTGTGGAAATATGACAATGGTTTTTTACAATTATATGCATTCAAAAAAACTATTGCAATTGATAAGAATACATTTAATTATTTCATTGACTTAATTTTTTTTTTTATTGTTTTAATTATTAATTTAACATTTATCATCTCTTATTTTTTAAATTTTCATATTTCATTATTTCATCTTTGCATCCTATCAGAATAAGCAAGATGACAATGAATAGGTGTATGCACATGCCACGACATAAATGAAAGTGCCAATTCTAGGCCCAATTGATTCCAATGTATTGACACACATTTTTTTGTGGACTCTCCAAATGTTGAATAGGCCATCAAATTCATATTAGGTGAAGATTTTCTTAAGGGTAGAAACAAAGTGGTGTACTAATTAGATGTATTTTCATGCTTTCTATCAAATTGCATGGACTTAGTCTGTAATCCATACCTCCTAGATAAGTTAGCATATGCATATATTAAATATTATCTACTTCCACCAAATTTCTATAGTGAAGTTGTTGCTAATTATGATGAAACAATCGGCGATGCTCTTGTCGGGGGTTTATTCCCCTATGACATGTTAAAAGGATGTGAGGCATCTTCCTACATCTACAATGCTATACAAATGGGTTTGAACAATAATTGTGAGCTTGTATTCATGCATTCTTTACATGCACATTCTGCCCACTAGGGTCAAAATCTATCGACAAGGATATTATAGGTCATTAGAGCATTGATATACCTATATAAGCATGTTCCTCCTCGAGCCCCTGCCACATCTCCAACATCCACATCCACTTTAGATACAATTTCTCTTGAGGAAGATGTCAATTTTTCTTCTTCATATGGAAGCTCTTTGTAATTTTCACTTTTTCCTATACTTTTTGTTTCTACTATTTGATTATATAATTCTAAGCATTTTATCCTTTTGATTAGTTTTATCCTTTTGTCATGTGAATACCATGGTGCAATGACAAATATTTGATATAATCATTATCTTATTTTGTGATTATAAATTTTTCATGTGACAATTGCTATCTAGTACAAAGAACAATAGTATTGAATATGACAAAAAAACATTTTTTTATCATCATATGTTAAAATTAAAAGAGACACTAGTAAATATTTATACTACTTTTTACATAATATAAGGAAAAATATATGCCAATAAGCTCCATATGTTACAATTTCAATTCCATAAAAGTAACAATGACATTTTCGTATTGCAGAACCTCAAGCAAGAAGAGAAGACAATCACCAAACAATATATTTTATACGCATTGAATACAAGTACAAATTCAATAAGAACTTCTTCATATATATAATAGGTACATTACACCTCTTCTCTTTACTACTACACAATTATTATTTTTCAACAAAAATGAAGAGAAAAATAGAATATAAAGAAACAAAAGAAAAATAAATAATAGATGTAGAAAAATATAGATTAGCAAATCACTCTCAAGTATATAATGTTGACAATGCACTTAGAATTGAGGGACTATTTAGACTAGATACATTTAAGTACAATGTAGGAGATTGTCTTTTTGATTCATTAGAATTTCCACTTAATCATCGTTATCCATCAGTTTAATTATATAATGAAATAATTTATTACTTTTTAAATAGTCTTTCAGAAGACAATCTAGAAGCAGTTTGGTCACATAACTATGAATTAGATCCACATACATTAAATCATTTGCATCAAATACAAAACGTTGAAACTTAATTTTGTAGAATGCAAAAATTGTCTATGTGAACTACAAATAATGAATAAATTGGGTTATGGGGAGACATTTTGTATTAAGTGGCTATCCAAATGGCTAGATATACAAATAAAGGTTTGGTCATTGACGATGACAATGAAATAACTACATTTCAATGAGTCATCTAATATAGAATCATACTCTATCCTTTTCCATGATACAAATTCTCTTCATGGACACTTTGAACCACTTCTATCATATGAAATGCATTCAACAAATAGATATTCAAATGAAACACTTTGTCAAATTAAACAATTGATTAGAAATACTAATGAACATAAGATAACCTCATCCACTCAAATTAAAAATATTCAAGATTATAAGTTCATATCACTATGAAAAATCAAGAAACAAATACGTACAAAAAATATAACAATATATACAAATTGCAAAAAATACAATTCAACATCACCAATAGAATTGTTCAATTTTTTTTGAAGATACATCTAGATATGTATTTTCAAAATTTCAAATGTTTTATTTCAAAAAATATAAGTTTTGAAAGAGAAATAAATGCATATGTATTACAACTTGTCAACAAATAAACATATCACATCAACAAACTATATTGTTACAAATGCAAAGCATCAATGAAACAACATAATTACCTAAATATTGAACACCCGATTATATCCAAACAAATAATCCATTGCAGTATGTAGCAATGCTTACATAATTAGAAGAACAATCACTTTCTCTTAGAATTGCATTTGCACAAATTTGGCAATTAGGATATAAAAAATCTCAAATAGGGTTGACTAGATCTATTATAAATGTATCTGTTAACATAGATATTATACAAAGAGCATTACCAAATTCTACTAATGAAACACTAACAATTGCTATTGCTCTTAAAATATGACTGCAATATAAAAATGCATACCAAATAGGAATGGTGCACACAATTATGATTATGAAATATTTGAAAGAATTATGCAAGAAAAAATTATACAAAATGAAAAATGTTCAAATAAACAAAGATTGAAGACCAATTATTCAATTGAATAATGAAAATGAAGCAACCAATGAAAGTAGCACACGTGATAATGATGTTGAAAGTGATATAGAAAATGAAATACCATGTCAAACATTGATACATGGTTTTACTGAATCTAAATGCATACATGAAATGCAAGACAAGATCAAAGAAATCGCACCAACAAAAGGAAATAATCCTATTAAAATATTTAAAGATAAATATGCTGAAGAAATCATTTTTCCTACATTATTCTTTGACAACCCACATGATGAAGACATCACCAAAATATATTCATACCAAAAAATTGTAAAATGGGAAGTACAACATTAAAATAGCAAAAATGCTTAGCATATAACAAATATATTCTTCAAAACCATTTAAAGTCTAATAGAATAAGTCTTATCCATAATATGGGTGAGACTACGTAAAGGGAAATTAAAAGGTAGAAAGCTAGTAGCAAAAGATGTAAAGCATAAACTTACTTTAGAAAAAGTTCTTAAATTTGACATTGGTTATGTTGATTTCAAAAGAATAAGAATATCTCTAGATTATTTTCATCAATTAAAAAAAATCTATTTGTGAGGATACAACAACTTGAACCACCTACTTTTTTATTATATTTACAAGTGTTGAACACTATTCGGAACCATTAACAAAAACACTTAAAGAGTTACACAATTCATATCAAAAAATAACAATATAACACTAGAAACGAAGATGAAAAACTTCACTTGATAAGAAGAGATCCTATCATATGTGCACATTATTATAGGCATGAAATTAATGCAATGAAAAAATTGATATTAATAGATAATTCCTTTTTTGGAACCATTTCAGATTATTTCTCTGTAACTGAATTTCAAAACCGTGAAAATGAAAATGATCATTTCCTCTTATGGATTAGAGAAGCACCAATTTATGGCAAAGATAGTAATGCAACTATTGAACAATCTGTAGACAACTACGTTACTCATAACACTGAACATCTACATCATGCTATAGCCATCATACACAAACACGACCACACAAACCAATGTAGAAAGTCGAAAAAACAAGCTTGTCAATATAATTTTCCACTCCCACCAGTGAATAAAACTAAAATTCTTGAACCATCTAAAAATAATGAAGAATATACAATTTCAATAGCAATAAAAATAATTTCCACCTTACAACAAGCAAAATATGACAATTCATTCTCCTTTCAAATGTTCCTAGAGGAAATGAATATTGATGAAGATGAATACATAATTTTCATCAATCTACAATCCGTAGGTCTACAATATTTTTGACGAGGAAACCATCACACATATGGAATAATAAATTTGTTAAAACATTTACAGACAGTGGAAGAACAAATAGCTATGATTTATACTGGAACGAATGGATATCTAGATGTATTATATCTCCTATATGACAAAAGTAGACAAGTCAATGACAAATGCAATCAAAATAATTCATAAATTTCATGATTAAAATAGTATAGATGTTATAAAAATGATAAATAAACTTGGGAATGCATTACTCAATTTACAACAATGTCTTCACAACAAGTGACTCACATTGCTCTATCACTTCCATTAAACTATAGCTCAAGAAAATGTGTATTCATTGATACAGGAATTGAAGATGAGTGAAAATTTGCCTTAAAGACAACAAAACAATTGAACAAATAACTAGATGAATTAGAAAATGTAACATCAAAATCATTGATAAATCGTTGTCTTGCAAGACCTGCAACAATTTCTCACATTTGTATTGCAGTTTTCATCTCAAAATATAGAAAAGATGGTCAGAAATTAAAGAGTAAAGCCGAAGAAAATTTTATACATTTTGTAAACTTCAACAAACACATTGACTTAGAAACCCATTGTAGAGAAAAATTACTACTCTACATGCCATTTATAATGAGTGAAAAAACACATAAATGGTTTCAAAACATGGCATAATACTCATTTATATCATGGAAATATTATTAGATCAAATCACATCAAATACAACTACAAGGTCAACCATATGTGGGGTGGCATTGCCAAAGCTATTGATGAAGTCAATAAATAAAATGATCACATTGAAAATCATACATCACATAAAGAACAATACAACATACAATTAGATGTTGAAACAATAAAACTCAACAAACCAAACAAAATGTTTCAAAACATTTTTGAAATTGCAAAACATCCTCAAATTATAGACAATATTGAATACTATAGATTGAGATGAATGTTAAATAAAGAGAAACAAACAATTGTAAAAGACATCACATTGAAAAGAAAAAGAACAAAAAAGCACCATTACACTTGTTCTTAACAAGAGGAGTTGGGATAGGCAAGACATTTATTGCAAAAGCCATATATCAAACCCTTATTTACATATACAACACATTTGTTGACAACGATCCAAATAAACCAAAAGGCCTAATACTTGCTTATATAGGAAGTATACAACATAGGTGGAATCACAATGTACTCAACATTACACATGCCATTTAACAAGTTAGAATTCATCCCACTAAGTTCTGAAATATTGGATGCAATGTTAAAGCATTATCAACAATTCCATGTAGTATTGATAGATGAAATTTCTCTAGTGGGTGCAAGATTTCTATGTTACATTGATAAATGATTACGAGATATAATGAAAACCTCTACTAGCTATTTTGGAAATATTGATATGATTTATGGTGGTAATCTTTACCAAGTACAACCTATACAAGATTCTTTAGTATTTGAGAATTCCCCAACATTAAATGAACTAATGCCATATAACTTTTGGAAACAAAATATAAAATGTTATGCATTGCAATCAACCATGCGACAAAAAGATGAATTTTTTTTGTACAATACTCAATAAAATATGAATTGGGTCACAAACAATTGAAGACTTAGAGTATTTAAATAAATAAAAAAATCTGATCACCGCCAATGGACCCAAGATTTCCTTTCCTCTTCTATAGAAGAAAAGGTGTCAACACACATAATCAAAACATGCTACCAATTACACCTAGAGAACTAATTATATTGAATGCAATTAATGAATATGATGAAAATTGTAATGCAATTCCATTGTATGACCATACAATAAAACTACCATCTCATATACTCTTAACACCTAATATGCTAGTTGAAATGTATGTTGGAAATTATGACACAAAAGATGCTCTAGTCGATAGATCAAATGGAACATTCGAAGCGTACATGAAATACAATAACTTCGACATTGTTTGGATCAATTTTAATGATCCACAAATTGGACATCGACAAGCTAAAATATTAGCACAATGTTATACCAATTGCATTGACAAAATTTAGACACCTATACTTTGCATTGCAAAACCTACTAAAAACCTATACAAACAAAATAGATTTAATATATTAGAAAACAATTTCCAATCCAACTAGCATGTGATCATACTATTCATAGATCTCAAGACATACAATACAAGCATTTGATCCATCAGGCATAAACAAATATGGATTAGCATATACAACACTTTCATGCACAAGGACAATTGACACATTATTTTTGTTAAAATTTCTTACACAAAACCATTTCAAAGTAAAAAAAGTGCTTACCGAAATGTCACGCCTACAATCAACAGTGAAATGGGAATTTGAAAATTAACAACTACAAAGCATTAGTGACAAACATCTATTATTAACCACATTCAATACTCATAACCTAGTTCTACATATAGAAGACATACTTAATGACCATGATATAATGCCATATGATATTATTTGTTTACAAGAAACACATATGCAACTATCTAAACAAAATAATCAATTCCAAGATTTTAATTATTTCTCAACATATCCCATACATGGTGCAACAACTTTCACTAAAAATAATCTATTAATTTTTTTTAAAATGTAACACAAAACAAAAAATGTAGAAGCTATAACAATAACAATAACTCTGACAAGTGATGAGATCAACATATGTAATCTATATGCAAATCTACCATTGGCCTTATATATTGTAGGTGACTTCAACATTGACATGTCTATAGATAATAGCAAAAAACAATTACTATTAAACCATATAAACAAATTCCAATATGCATTTTATGTTATATAGATTAAACCACCTCTCCAAACCACTAATTGACCATATTTGGTGTAATGTAAAAACACAAACATATTGTATTTACAAATCACAACCTTATTAGAGTTATCATGATCTCATTTGTATAAAATTTGAAATAACTGACAAATTTAAATCTAATTAATATCTTTAAATAATATTTAGATACTAATTAATATCTTTAAATATGCAAATCAAACAAAAACACTTTTAATCAATTGACATTTATTCTAAACATACTTATAACCAACTCTAAAAATACTAGTTTTACAACTTATCATTGATAATGTATAAAAACCTATCTATAATAAAATCTACCAAAATCAATCATAATTTCTTATTACATTATAAATTAGATTTGCTTATACTTTTGCAAATCAAAGTTATATATATATAAATATGAAAATTAGAATGACATGAAATTGTTTTTTTCATAATGACAATGCATCATCATCTATATGTCACAGTCCTATCTTTGATGTTCCATAAACTATATCTTAAACCTTAATATATTTTTGAATAAGCATATTAGCATTTTGAATCTTTCTTGTAGCAAACAATGGTGTCCAATAAGAGAATGAAAACAAACCAAAAAGACATACAACAAATATCTAAAATGTGAAAACATTGTTTATGTTCAATTATACTATCCAAATTAGTCTTCAAAAATATAAGTTCATTTCCTATCATCATTGTAGATCAAAAGGAAAAAAGAAAAATACAATATCAATTGAAAAACTTCACTCCCACAAAACTGGAAATATATTTGAAGGAGATGTCATTGTCATTTACAAAACTAGTTTAGACAAAACAAACAATACAAGAGATGTACTTGTATACACCTAAAATTGGTCTGGAGAATCCGATTATTTAAATATGATTTATTTGATTAATTATCCTAAATTCCTCTACTATTGAATAAATAGAAATATTTATTTATATAGTTCATGTTTAAATTCTTCTAATTCTGTTATTATTTCATCTTAAGAAATGTTTACTTATTGTTTACTTATTCACACTTACAATTTGGCACCCACCGTGGGGCATAACCCCATATTTTACAAAATTTTCTGAAAAGTGTCGCACAAGTTTCTGACGTGTTCAGTTTAGCACGAGCAAGAGATTTTCTGGCGCTTCCGACAAAAACTATAGTGCTTCCATGGAAAACTATAGCGCTTCTGAGCTCTGTTTCAGCGCTTCCACAAAACTATAGCGCATCCGAGAGTTGTTTTAACGCTTCTGGGAAGGAAAGTATAGTGCTTCCATGATTTGTTTTAGCGCATTAGCCACCCGTTTTCAGCACATTTGATATAGCGCTTCCATGGAAAATTGTAGCGCTTTCAATCTCTGTTTCAACACTTTTGACTATAGTGCATATGTTATAAACTATAGCGCTTCTATTCTCTGTTTCAACACTTCTGTAACTGCTTATCTGGATCTGACACGACTGCGGCCAAAATTTAATTTTGATGCATTTGGACTAAAAAGAATCAATCCTAGGGTAGTCACTTGATTTAAAATTTATCAATCCTAGGATAGACATCACATGTTTTGCTATATCAGTTAAAATTGACACCATGACTTTTGTGAAGCAAAATCTTCACATAGAATAGAAAATTTTGTCTTTTTGGGTTTTAAAATAAATCATTGATTACTGTGCTTGTGTGGTGAGTAGGATTATGCTCTCCACTTAACTGGGTGATAAAAAACGCTAGACTCATCCTTTATTTCCATGCAATTTTACGCTTTTGTTAAAACCTTTAGAAGGCCTGTCGTAGTGGGAAAAAGTACTCACCCTACAGGAATGACCTAAGTGGGAACGCCTAAAGCCAAGGATTCCAACCCACTCTAAACAAATGCGAGTTGTTGATGAAAGTCCAACTCGATGGTATTGTGCAAGATAACCATCCCTAAAATCTTTGTTCTAAAGATTGGGAGGTCTCCTGAGGGAGTTTACCATTTGCCGCACTGCACAGAAACCCTATCTACGAACCATAGCATAGTATCTAGTTGAGTTAGTTAACCAGACATTGTAATACTCACAGTGCAAGGGGAGGGAAGAATCTACCCCCAAGACACTCACCATATAATTTCCAAGGACCGTTTGCTCAAGGGACGAGAAATCCAACTTTGAGTACGCACCTGGAAACGACAAAAACACGGGCGCCCTCTAGGGGGTGACACGGTTGTGTGAGTCAACACAATTTTAAGATGTGGGTTGTTGAGTATAACGATGACCTTTTTGACTTTAAGAGTGAGTCTATCTGAAGTATATCTTTGTTAAAAAGAAACTAGTGGAAATTAATAAGGACCATTCGTGGTTCTTGAACATACACTATCTGTTCAGATTCTAGGATTAAAGACAACTATTCTACAATTTGCTTGCTATGTTTTCAAATCATAGTAACTTAGATAAAAGATCATCCTAAAACCCGCAAATCAAATCAAGTTAGAAAAATTCATGATTTGACATTGGAAATCCAAAACTTTTGTCAAGAAATCCATCAAAATCAAGAAACCCAAGAGACCACTTGGTTACCAAAACCTTTTGAGAAAAAGACGTTTCTTGTATCAGAGTCGAAAAATCTTGCTTCATCATAGAACTTTCATACATAGGTATCACGATTTCGCTAGAGGTTATATTGGTGATTACGCCTTAGAACCTCTTTATTCACAAGCCTTTTTCCAAAGGAGAGCTCTTACACAACATCATAATCATAGTCAACCCATACGTTGGTCCTCCATCCCACAACCAATGATAGAATATTCCACCAAGTCAAATCAAATTTTGCAATAAAGAAATCCAAAATAGCGCTTCCAGGATTTGTTTTAGCGCTTCTGAGGTCTGTTATAGCGCTTCCATAAAATAGCACTTCAATCAATTATTGTAGTGCTTCTGAACTCTGTTTTAGCGCTTCTGCAAAATAGCGCTTCAATCAAATATCATAGCGCTTCTGACCTCTGTTTTAGCTCTTTTCACAAAATAGCGCTTCCAAAAACTGTCATAGAGCTTACAAGCTCTATTTTCGCATTTCTGCGAAATAGCGCTTCGACGCTCTGTTTTAGCGCTTCTAAACTCTATTTTAGTGCTTCCAAAAATAACAAAAAAATAGAGAGATTACAAACAGATCAGTCAGTTTAGTTAACAACTATAACACATAATTTTGTCAATCAGAAGTATCTTTTCAACATAGATACTGTCTAGAAACCATAAACGGATAGGTTCCTACAGGTTAACTATCTTTTCAATTGAAACTCAGATCTTGCAAACCATAAAGTGTCAAGTAAATCAAAACAAAATCTTGGTTATTTAGCTAAATTTTCATCATCAGGATATTATCATCCTACTATCACGAAATGAGGCATAGTAATCAGATTTTTAACCTAGTCTTATCAATAGGATATATCATCCTATTTGACTTTGTTAAAAATTCACTTGACATTTATCCAACCCAGAAGATCAAAGTTTGGTAGGAAAAACAAAACACTTGTATGCCAATCTTCACCAGGTTACAAAAATAGAAGCTCTTAGAAAAATAACTTGAAACATCAAATACAATGGCAGAAGAAAATCCCTGGAATAACTTACATCAAAGTGAAAAGAATGAAATAACAATAGAAGACATACAAACAACACAACAGGATGCAAAATTCCATAAATTTATGGAAAAGATCTTAGAGCAAGACATGGATAAATATCTCCTAATGCTAGTTGAATCAGGTGCCAAACTTCCCAAATATTTCGATGTCAATCGCGTAAAAAAAGAACCTAGAACAAGTGAAACCGAAATACCACAACACACACAAGGTGTAGATCTGGTTGTTGCCTTAACAAACCAAATGCAAAACTTACAACAAAAAATACAAGACATGGCAAAGGGAAACACGAAAAGGTATGCATTACAGAACATTTGTCCTTATCCTTTTGACCCAACAGTCGACATGATACCTTTCCCTAGACACTTTGAAGTTCCAAAGTATGACAAATACAATGGTAAGATAGATCCAATCGACCATATAAGGGAATTCAAGACCATGAGCTTAGAATTTGTGCAAGAAGAAACTTACCTCATGAGGTTATTTCCAAGAAGTTTAGGAGGGCAATGTATGGAATGGTTTTCCAAATTGCAACCAGGTATACAAAATTTTGAAGAGCTTGTCAATAGGTTGATATCACAATATTCTTTTAACATCCAACATGATGTCACAATAAAGGATCTCTATAACATGAAGCAAAACAATGGTGAGACATTCTTGTCTTTCTTACAACGATGGCGAAGACTATTTGCTAGGTATCCTCGCTCCATACCTAAGGAAGAAAAGATGGAGTTATTCATAGACAATTTGACGGATGAGATGAGCTATAGGATCGAATTAAAATGTCCTCCAATGTTTGAAAAGGTGATTGAAAATGACCTTAAAATCGAAGAAGCATTGGTAAAACTAGGGGTGATCAAGCACTACAATGAAAAATCAAACAACACCAACTCCTCAAATCAATATACCAACAATGACAAACCAAAATTATGGCAAAAGAACATAAATACCGGGATCAACGAAACCACAAGTGATTTACAAAATGCAAAACCAGTTTTTAACTTGACAGCATCTACTTCAAAGACAAACCAAAATAGTGATCAAAACATCAAGTCAAATATCAATCAAAACAATAATCTGAACAAAGGAGAATCAAAACCACAAACGTATCAAAAATCATCAAACCGGTGTCGATTCACACCATTAGGCCAAACACTGGAATCTACAATGAAGGAACTTGTTGCAAGTGATCTTATCACTACATGAGAAGCACGATTTTGGGATCCAAAAGTCAAACCACCATGGTGGAATGATGCAGATTATTGTAACTTCCATAACAATAAGGGACACAAGACAAATTATTGCATGGAATTAAAACATATAGTCCAAGATCTGATTGACAACAAAAAGGTAAGCATAGAGGGACATCAAAACAAGAACGATCATACAGCCTTTAAAGACCCTTTACCAAATTATGACAAGGGAGAGTCATCTTCTACAAACAATAAAGGCAAAAATGTCAATCACGTTTACGATAACACAATCTTTTGTTTATCTGAAGTAGAAAGCGATACTGTGACCAGTAATCACATGGACAACAACAAAATTAGTGACATTATCCCCCAATATCTAATCCCGAGTATACAAATATTCGACAATCAGATAAATGTTTTAAAAATTAGGGAAAGACAAAACTATCAACCAGTTAATTTAATGACAAGGGGGAAATCCAAGGTAATTTTAAAGGGAGTTGCACCTAAAAACATAACTCCACCTCCAAGTCAATACAACATTGTCAACCAACTTCAAAAAATACCAATGCAAATATCAATACTTGAACTCCTTAAACTATCACCATCACATAAGGAAGTTTTAGAACAAGCACTTGTTGCCACCACAGTACCCAACAACCTAGATGTTTGTCAATTCCAGGCTATGGTGGGACATTTGACCACACCACACTATCTATCATTCTCTGAACATGATGATGTGTCCCTTAATCATCCACATAACACCGCCCTCCATAATAAAGTATTGATCCACAAGCATTGTGTTAAAAGAGTCCTAATAGATGGGGGAGTTGGTTTGAACATTTGTACTTTAAAGTTAATCCGTGCACTAGGGTATTCAGATAATGCTATTGATGCCCGAAGGAAAATGATAATAAAAGCTTATGATGAGGAAGAGAGATCTTCTAAAGGAGTGATTGTGTTGCCCATTCAAGTGGGACCAATGATGAAAAATATAGCATGCCAGGTACTGGAAAAAGATTTAACCTACAATATACTCTTAGGACGTTAGTGGATTCACGAAATGCAAGCAGTACCTTCAACCTATCACCAATGTTTGAGATTTCCAGTAAATGGACAAGAGGTGACTATATCAACAAATAGTAACAATCCTCAACATTGTAACACACTCATAACTTCTCAAGACACTTTTGTGCCTCACAATAGGGAAGCATGCACTTCAAATTCATCAAATGGTGAAAAACCTCCAAACATTATGTCCAAGTGGGTGGAGAAAAAGGATAAATCACAAGATACAAGTGTTGTTGAAACTAAATTAATAGACAATCAAGATCCCAAAATTATTTATCACATAAATTCCAAGAATAAGTCCAGCTGGCAGACAAGGGAATGAGACAATATTCTATTGAGCAGTCTCTTAATCTTTCACAATTGATGTCATCTCCAAAGATGTATGGAAAACCATCAATGATAAAACAAAAAACATCACAACCTGCCATGGTTCTAGAGGAAATATTTGTGAGAGCCGGTATTATAGAGGATGAATTAGAAGAAAAAGCTATCCTCGATTGGTTGTACAGAGATGGAGAAACATCAACATTAACACAGATAAGTATGGCAAAGGGAAGGCTATTTTAGAAAAAATGGGTTATGAAGGACATGGACCTATTGGAAAAAGGAAAGAAGGCATTATGGAACCTATTCAACCTCTTAATCTTCATTCAAAAGATAAGACAAGATTGGGTTACTCAGAAGAAGAAAAACAAGAAATGACAAAGAAGGCAGTTGAAAGAATCCTTCAGGTAAGAGATAGCTCTGAAATAGATTCTAATGAATATGAATGGGATCTATGTTCCGATATATATTACACAAATATCCAAATTGATGTCATAAAACAATATGCACCTACACATGAGGAGGGACAGAGCTTAGGGTCTAGATCATTTGTATTAGGATCACAAAATATCGATGACTCAAGTGAGGACGAACAAACATCGAGTGAACTAAATAATCTTGAGGAGGGTACCATCATTGATCTCGACATCCCTAATAACAACTCTGATGACATAGCTATCTGAACCCTTACCGCCATTAACCTGAGTCAATCTGATGACTTCATGCCTTTAGTCCATCCCGAACTTATTGAATGGGAACCCATTGAACCTATAAATGTACCCATATTTGCAAACGATGATGCTATCATAAATTTCCTATGTTGTGACAAACCTGATACAAGTTCTATCCATAACTCTCATTACAACGCGACTCGGTAGGAGGGTGTCAAATTTGTCAATTGCAAAAATAAAAACAAGAATAATGGATCTAATGGTGAAAACCATTCTATGGCAGCATTAGATCTTGAAAAAGAGAAAATAAAGAACGCATCTGACGGTGAAAACCTCTCTGAGGTGCTGAAAGATGGGAGATTTGACACTCTTCTAGAGCATTTCATGAAAGTTCATCGATTCTGGTGGAGCCTACACAGTCTGTAAACATTGGCACCAAAGAAAGAGCAAAGATTTTACATCTAGCAGAATCTATGACAGCACAAGAAAGACCTGAATTTATCAAATTCTTTGAAGAAAGAAGCATTAAATTTGCTTGCTCATACTCTGATATGCCAGGTTTGGACCCAAATATTTTAATGCATCATTTGCCTTTGCCCACTGGAATCAAACCTATAAAACAAAAATTGAGAAAGATGCATCCACACATCACACTAATGGTAAAGGCCAAGCTAAAGAAATTATTGGATGCCGATTTCATTAGGTCTATTGATTATGTCAAATAGATATCAAATATTGTACCTGTATCAAAGCTAGATAATAGTATCAGGATATGTACAGATTTCAGGGACCTAAATAAGGCATGCCCCAAGGATGATTTCCCCTTGCCTAATATTGACATCATCATAGACTTAACAACAAGGCATGCCATGTTGTCAATAATGGATGGTTTCTCCAGATACAACCAAATCAAGATAGCACCAGAAGATCAAGATAAAACTGCATTCACATGTCCATGGGGAACCTTTTGCTGGAATGTCATGCCCTTTGGTTTGAAAAATGCAAGGGCAACTTATCAAAGAGCAATGGCCACTATATTTCATGATATGATGCACACCTTTATGGAGGATTATGTAGATGATATTTTGGCTATTCTAGGGAGGGACATCTAGATATTCTAGGCAAAATTTTCATGAGTCTAGAAAATTTCAATGTCAGACTAAATCCTAAGAAATGTGTCTTTGGGGTTACATCAACAAAACTCTTAGGATACATAGTCTCAGAAAAAGGTATCAAAGTAGATCCAACAAAGGTAAGGGCAATAATGGAAATGCCACCACCCAGAAACATCAGTCAACTAAGGTCACTACAGGGAAGGCTACAATCAATCAGGAGATTTATCTCCCAGTTGGTAGACAAAAGTCGCCCATTTAATCATCTATTGCATAAGAATGTTGTATTTAAATGGGATAATGGGTGTGAAACAAATTTCAACCAAATAAAGAAATATCTGATGTCACCACCTATTCTCATGCCGCCTATAGAAGGAAGACCTTTAATACTTTACATTGCAACAACGAATATTTCTTTAGGAGCACTATTGGCACACGAAGATTATGAGGGAAGGGAACAAGCCATTTACTACATCAGTAGAAATTTAAATGGCTATGAAATAAATTATACCTTCATTGAGAAATCTTGTTTGGCGGTGGTATTTTCTACCCAATAGTTGCGGCATTACATGTTGACTCACACGATCAGGCTCATAGCAAAAATCAATCCATTAAAATATTTACCCGGTAAGGCTGCTTTAACAGGTAGACTGGCGAAATGGGTCATGCTTTTAAGTGAGATTGATATTCAGTATGTGGAAAGGAGAGCCATCAAAGGTCAAGTGATCGCCGAACAATTAGCTGAAGCTCCTTTACTAGATGATCGGCCTATGACAATGGAGTTTCCTGATGCAGACATTCTGACAATAACACCACAACAATGGATACTTTATTTTGATGGATCATATACACAAAGAGGATCTAGTGTAGGAATTTTGTTCATTACACCCTAAGGACACACTATCCCAAAATCTTATAGACTAATGTTTCAATGTACCAATAATGTGGTAGAGTATGAGGCATTAATCATTGGAGTCAAAGTGGCAATTGAATGGAAAATCACGGAGTTATAGGTATATGGGGATTCTCAATTAGTTATTTATCAAGTAAATGATGAATATCAGATGAAAGATGAGAAGTTGATGCCATATAAGCAGTTGATAGATGATCTCAAACAATACTTTGTCAATATCAAATTTGACCAAATTCCAAGGGTAAAAAACAAAGCGGCAAATGCTATGGCGACAATTGCTTCTCTTTTGCAATTACTAGAGAAACGTGGTCGTTATGAGTTTATGGTAGAACAAGTATCTAATCCTTCTTATAATAGTTCGGAAACCCAAATCGTATACCATTTAGATACTGTTGAATCCTCCATCTATGATAAAACCTATGCGTACCTAAAGGACAACATCCTCCCCCCCTGATCTTTCCAGAAACAAAAAATGCAACTTCATCTGCCAATCCGCCTGACATACCTTAATCGCCAACATACTTTATCGTCGAGGTCTAGATGGTACTCTTCTCTGATGTTTAGAACATAACAAATCTGAGACAACCTTACATGAGCTTCATGAAGGTATTTTTGGAACTCATTCAAGTGGTATAACTCTAGCAAAGAAACTCCTCTGTTTAGGGTATTACTGGCCAAGTATGGAGAAGGAGTCTTATCAGTTTGTTAAGAAGTGCCAAAAGTGTTAGATTCATAGTAATTTGATCCACACACTAGCTCAAGAATTACATCCATTCACATCAACATGGCCCTTTTGTCAATGGGGACTGGACTTGGTAGGAAAGATAAATCTGTCTTCATCCAATGGACACAAGTTCATAATCACAACGACATAATACTTTACAAAATGGATAGAAGTAATTCCTCTCACAACTATCATTGGAAAATAGATCTCGTCATTCATATTGAACTACATAATCTGTCGGTACGACATACCTCAGTCCATTATCACTGATAATGGACGACCATTTAAAAATCAGGATGTCCAGGAATTGTGTGACAAATTTCATATCCAACATCATTTCTCAACACCGTATTATCCTCAGGGAAATGGTCAAGTAGAGGCCTCAAATAAGATAATTATGAAAATACTCAAGAAAACGGTTAACGATGTTGGACGAGATTGGCATGTTCAGCTCAATCCTGCATTATGGGCCTACATAACTAGCATCAAAACACCAACAGGAGCTACACCATATGCCTTGGTATATGGAATAGAGGCCATACTACCCATTGAAGTAGAGATTCCATCACTCTGTGTGTCACTAAAAGGAATCATTTCAGACGAGGACTATAAAGTATCTAGGCTTCAAGAACTGGAATTGTTGGATGACCATTGTCAACAAGTTGTCAATCATCTAATGACATACCAACAAAGAATATCAAGGAGCTACAATCATAGGGTAAAACCTAGAGTCTTTCAGGTTGGCAATTTGGTCCTAAAAGAGAACCCTAGAAATCAACAGGACATAGAAAAGAAAGGGAAGTTTGAACCTAACTAGCTAGGTCCCTTTGTCATCATATCAGTATATGGATCAGGAGCCTGCCAACTATCAACATCAAAAGGGGATCTGTTTGATGAACCTATCAATAGTGTCCATCTTAGAAAGTTCTATACTTGAATCACCTAATGCATGGTTGAAAATCCTAAAAATGATCGCCTTGATGAGGATAATCAAAGTCTTATCTATCATCAGAATCAATCATCAGGGTTATTTAGATCATCAAATCATATCAAACCGAAGAGTGGCCATGATCAAAAATGACAAAATCAAGTTTAAAATTTGACAAATTTTGCAAATCTGACTTGGATGCACTAGAACAGGCATTCAAAGCACTAAAAAATTAGAAGCGCTATTTCATGACTTGGATGCGCTAGAACAGGCATTCGAAGCGCTCAAAAACCCGAAGTGCTATTTCATCACTTAGAGGTGCTAGAATAGGCATTTGAAGCGCTAAAAAACTAGAGGCGCTCTTTTATCACTCGGAAGCGCTATAACACACTATCAAAGCACCACCTCAATCAAAGTGCTATTTCAGAAGTCAAAGCACCAAAACAATATCTTGAAACGCTAAAACCCTCGAAGGGCTAATTTAACCTATCAAAGTGCTACTAGTTTCGAAGCGCTAATCTATCCTATCAAAGCGCTAACAAATCTAACAGAAGCACTAAGTCTCAAAAGCACTAAAACA
The DNA here is from genome assembly GCA_007115665.2 of Sequoiadendron giganteum. Lineage (NCBI taxonomy): Eukaryota > Viridiplantae > Streptophyta > Pinopsida > Cupressales > Cupressaceae > Sequoiadendron > Sequoiadendron giganteum. Next base: position 327,530,317 of record CM021105.1, on the reverse strand, counting down.
GGTCCTAGGAGCGCTACACCGAAGTGCGAAGCACTAAAGTGCATACTTGAAGTGCTAAAACTACCAAAAATTTTAAAATGCGAAAAACGACACGAAAATCAAAATTGCACAAAACATGAGGAGGATTATGGGTACGTACCGAAGGTCTGTAAACAATCGGGCGCTGGTGACGTCGTACACGCTCAAACTGGTGGGTGTGGTAAGGAATCGACATCTTGCTCGAAGTGGCTCAAATATGTCTCTCTCACAAAGATTTCAAAAGTCAATTGCACAAATGATTATGAAAATGACCTTTTGACCTTTTATTAGTTTATTAAAAGTGGAATTTTGTGGGATTTTCAACATCTTTAATTAATTTTATTTGGGAAATTAATTAGATTTCATTTGAGGGCCAAATTTTCTTCATCAATATCGAGAGATAAATTATTCCATCATCAATTCTTCATTAAATCTTCATGAATCATTGAAAAATCATTAAAAAATTGAAAAATTTCCAAAAATCATAAAATCATAAATTTATCTCCTGAGGGGGCATATTATCATCAATCATTTGAAAATCAATATCTGAGGCATGTCTGGGGCATACTGAATTTTTTTCATTGATACTGGAAGTAGTAGCAAAATTTCTTTGAAGCAATGCGTAAACACATCACTTCAAAGAGGGGCAAAATGTATACACCTAAAATTGGTCTGGAGAATCCGATTAATTAAATATGATTTATCCTAAATTCCTTTACTATTGAATAAATAGAAATATTTATTTATATAGTTCATGTTTAAATTCTTCTAATTCTGTTATTATTTCATCTTAATTAAATAAACAAAAATAAATACTTTGTTTTATTTAATTATCAATTCCTTTGTTTTATTTAATTATCAATTCCTCTATTTTATCTTTATCACATCATTTAATCTTAAATAAATTAAACAAAGGTTAAATACTTTATTTGTTTAATTATCATAAATTCTTCTATTTTAATTTAATAAACAACTTCTATAGTTTGTTTTATTAAATTATTTATCCCTCTTTTTCTAATTTAAATAAATAAATAAATAAATTTAAATAAAAGCATAAATCAAATTCCTCTATTTCCTCAATTACCAAATTAGATATTATATGTCTAATTTATGTCTAAATTAATTGATTCAATCTTCACGGGAAGATTTGGAGACAAATCGGAGACAAATTGGAAATCCATCTCTCAATCCTCTTCCATCAATCCTTCCTATCTTCTTGCCTGGTGTTTTCATGGGTGGGAACCAGTCCCAAAATCTTCTCAATTTCCTCCATCTCTCACCATTCAATCCTCCAGATTGAATCCATACCTCTGTTTGCTGCCCCTGTGCAAATTTTCTGCTTGGAAATCTATAAATACAACCCTGTACAACAAAGAAAGGATCCCAATTTTATGCAAACTTACTCTACAACAATAGCATCAAGCATCAAGCATCAAGCATCAAGCATCCAGCAATAGCATCATAGATTTAATTCATAAATCATGGCTGCATTTAGTTTGTTGTAGCTTTCATTTATCTGAATTCATGTCAAGTTTAGTAATCATCATATAGGATTGGTTTCCTGCATTTAACATCATTCTCATTCTTCAAATTGTCATTTTAAACAGTCATAGTGCTTACACGATCTGAGAGCCACAATGATTTGATAAATCTTTGGAGATAAAGAGCAATATGACGTTTTCAAAAGTCTTTTTGTTTCAATTAGATTAACTTTGATTAATTCTCTTGATATAATGTCATATTAAGAAGTGTTTACTTACTGTTTACTTATTCACACTTACAGTACTTCATGTAGATTTAACTATGAGAAAGTTGAATGACAATTACTATCAATATAATTGGTGTCCTTATCAAAGAGCATGAAGCAAAACTAGTTCCAGGAATAACTATTTGCATTACAGATTTTCAAATTACACCTAAAACTGACTATGACCATGGTGATTGCGACTGCATATTGTTTTTGACAAACATAAGCTCACAATCGAAGTCATACCACACATGCATGAAGATTACAAATTCATGTCAAGCAACATCGTCAAACAACTTCTTACAAGTGAAGACAATTATGTAATTGGATCTATAGGGGCACTTGTGGTCGACACTAAGAGAACTTTCCAATATCTTATTGATATAAAATATGGACATTTTATATTTGACAAAGCACAAGTAAAAATATTCTTCTAATTATTTAATTGATTACAATTTAAAACATTTATTTCCTACCATATTTCTTAAATAAAGAAAAAAGTTCATACAAAAACATGTCCACAATATAGGTACAAATCCATGAGAATGTGGCACATCACTTCTTTGCAATGGAAGAACAAATTCATCTCAATGAATACCCAATAACGCTATTTAGAAACATTGTAAAACAACATGATGCAAAATACAACATTCTTCATACATGTCAATCAACATACATTGACAAATTGAATAATAAGAGGACCTTCAATCATCTGAACAATTTGCTACATTCAACATTTGAGGTAAGTAAATTTGCACTATTGTAATTCTAAACTATTAAAAATATGACAACTAATAAAATAATATATATCTTTGTTATATCTTGCAGGATTCATGGAAGCATAAAATAGCTAATCCATTTTCAAATCCATTTCATGCTTTTTTTCCAAGCTACAACTATAAATTTGATACATATGGAACACTACAAGACCAAACTACTTATTAGATTAAATACAAACAACAAGTTGCATATATTTACTCTCACTACCTTAAAGTGATTTTGACAATTGCCGATAAGAAAACGATAGATTGTTCCATGGACAAATCTATTATTCAGCTCTTACTTACTCAGTTACTAAACATTACCTATGAAGAATACATTGATGATAAATCAACAATTATTTTCATCCTACAAGATTTTTGCACAAAAGGACAATTCACATTGAATCAAAACAAACCTTATAACCAATACAAAATGTATTTAAGAATGATCAACATATTCTATGGCTAGGTACGATTATACTTCACAATCAATTAGCTTAATAAATTTTTTGTGTTTTTATACTACATTATCTTTTCAAACATTATCACAAAAAATATATCTTATAACAAATTATTCTCCATTTAAAAATGACTACCACTTAAATCTAGTTACATATTAAACAAAAACAATGTCCTCATAACCACCTTCATACATTATTTGGAGGAAGCAATGAGTTGCAGATATCCAATACAAAAACAAAATTATAGTTGAAAAGATCTTTGTTCTCTTCAAAAGTACGTAGTTTCTCATCTTCAACAAGCATAATCAATGTAACATCTTCAACAACCACAATGAATATGCAATATTTGTAAATGTTATAGACTTCTCATGTCAACATAATGACTAAATATTTCAACTATATAATTATCTATTAGCACTTGTAATGTATTGACCATGGTGATCTATAAACATACATTTTCTACATTACTTAAAATTATATGCATTTATAAACACATCTAATTATTATTACATGCAAAAATCACTACCATTTTAAACCTTTCTTAAACAAACAACATATTACATATTTTACATACAAAAATAAAACACACTCGATGTCATTTTCATATTTGCCAAGCCTTCTTTCTACATTTGAATGCTTTTTTTTGTCTACATATCTCTTTTTCTTTACATATTCTATAATATTGTTGCATTACCAATTAATTTGTAGGAGTGTCCCCCAATTTACATGGGTCTGAGTATAGATATGAGTGTGGAGAGTGCGCGGGAGGTGAGAGGGGTGAATGAGGTGATAGCTAAGGGACAAGGGGAAGGAAGAGGAAGGCATTTAATGTGTAGATATAGTGGTGGATGAATGGCCAGGCGGCTTGGCGGTAACGGTGGAAGCAGGGTCACAAGTGGACGCAGCAGTCGCAATAGATGAACCAATTTCTATTGTTATTATTTGGATTACAGACGTTTGAATTCAAGTTCTCTGTGAGCTGTGATTATTTCTCCTTACGGATATGTTCTGTGTCTCCGCATTTAAAAACAAAAACTATAATTGCATATATATTTTCTATCGCACAAGGGATTTTGGAGGAATACGGGAGGATCGGAGCTCAATTTCGTTACCCATTTTCAGGTATTTACTATTTTGTTTTTAAATACCCTGTAATTACTGCAAGATTTTGCCGCTGTTACTTTCTTCTTGTTCTTTTTTTTGTTTTTGCTTTTTTTGTGTTTCATGTTTTGGCTATTCTTTATCTTGCCTTGGATCTTTATCGAAATTCTCTCTCATCTTTAAAAGAAATCCCCTCGAATAAAAGGCGGTTTAGATTTAATGGTTTTGGAGGGAAGTTGGACGCACATTTTCTGAATCCGTCATAATTTGGGGTAGAGGTCCATTTCTCTGATAATTTAAAGATAATAATTTTTTTGTTGGGTTTTTTCACTTGTCCTTGTTTGATCTACTTATGGTATACTTTCGTTTTTATTTTCGCCCTGATTCCTAAATTTGTTCATTTTGCATTACTTTCTCTAATGCTAATCTTACAAGAGAAGTTTCTTTGGCTTGCACATTTGAGAATTTGGCTTACACACTGGTTTTATTTGCTCTATACAATAGCAAACGATTATTAGTTCTGTTTCCTTTTTTCCGTTGGCAGGGGGAGGTATAGAGTACTGTAAATCCATTCACATTTTTAGGTTTTTGGATTTTTTTCTTCCTTTTAGGGTTTCAGGTTACCTTTTCTCTAGTAGATGCCTTATATAATGATGTTAGTGAGTTAGCACGGGGCAGATGTCAAGGGAATGATGTTGTGTATTGACTGATCATGTTGTTTATGTTATCAAAAATTTCCTGTTAGCCACTGTTTTAGGTAAGCATATACTGGAACTTAAGTTGGAAGAAGTTAGCAGGTCGAAAGGAATGGGTGGATATGAGAATGACTGGTTTGACAGAAGCATAGATGATCACTACATGTGTGAGACCAGTGGGCCCCAAGGGGCTTTTGAGGGAATGATTTTTATGTCTAACAGAAGAACTAAGAAAGAATGTTTTGATCTTAAGCTTTTTGGGCTTCCTAGTTCATATGCTAGGCTTGTTAAGCGTGTGAGACCAGGCATGAAACTGTTCTTGTTTGAATATGAACGAAGACAAATGTATGGGGTTTTTGAGGCGACAACCAATGGATCAATGAACATTGACTGCAATGCATTCAAGCAATCTGGAAGATCATACCCAGCACAGGTTTGCAATAGAATTTGTTTTATCTTTTTCATCCAGTTTAGCCAACATGTGCTTCAGTTTTCATGGATATAGTTACTCTATGCATTGAGGACTGTTTTTGGAGTTGGAGGCATTATCCAATTTGTCATCTCTTGATGGTATTCTTTAATTTGACATTTTTTCAGGTTTGCTTTAGGAGTTTTTGGGAATGTTATCCCCTTTCAGAAGAAGATTTCAAGGATGCAATTATTGAAAACTATCGCTCTGCAAAAGAATTTGAGTTTGATTTGTCACGGGACCAGGTGATTATGCTGAGAATTGTCAATGATATCCATCAGATTGAAACAACACCACTCTCTGTTGTGATTGTTGTACTTTCAAGGAGTATGAATAAAGGGATACTTTTCTTGTGGCATTTTTTGATGTAGGTATGTAAACTCCTCCAGTTATTTGCATCACAGAAAGTTGAGCCACATGTTCATGAAGTTTGCGACTATTTTGAAAATGGTCAGGATCTTCCTCGATCAGATCTTCAATCTGAAACTGCCAGCCTACTTCAAGAAGTTGGCAGGAGCCTTTTCACTAAAGAACGACTTTATAAAGATTCTCCACTGAGAGAAGACTGTCATGTTGGAAAGACCATATATAGTGCTTCAGATGCAGAAACTATGCTGATATCCAGGAGGGAATGTGTTCACAAGGATTTACGATCCAGAGGAGCTTGTCTTGCTGGACAGAATGTATGTGAGGGAGATTTTCAGGCTTCACAGAATATGTATGATACCTCAGATGGAGAGCAAAGATCTATGTTGCATCCCATAAGAGGGTTTACTTATACTTGTAAGCATGACCAACTAAATTCTGACTTCCAGCCATTTTATGTAAGGTATCCAAATATTACAGAAAATGTAAAGAATGCATTTATTCCGAGAGAAATTCTCATTAATGCAACAAATCAAAATGCTAGTGGTGAAATTTATGACAATAATACTAGGGAATTTATCATTGCTTCAAATCCCCAAAACCATGACACACTCCATTACAGTGAGACTGAAATGCCCCGTAGTACATTATCTTTAGATTTCTTGCCTCCGACACTAACAAACACTGTAATTGAAGATCATAAAAAATTGAGGCAAGTTCCTCTAAGTATTTCACATGCAAATAACATTAGTGACAGCTCGTCACTGAGTGTGGATGATTTTCAAGATGGTTTGGCATCAGATATTGTAGGACTGCCTAAGTTTCCTTTTATGCAGCCTAGGTATTTTTCTAGTGGCATGCATACTCTAAGGTCTAATAATATTTCTACAAAACCAAGTGTTTTTTCTCGTTTAAAGAGAGTCCAAGAAATTGGTGTTGGACATGAGACAAAGCAGGAAGATCTTTTAAGAGAAGTAAGTCCTGTGAAATTGTCTTTCCACAATAACCAGAGGAATTTTTTATCAATTGCAACTGCAAGCAATGAACTTGAAGTATCAACCAATCTAGATGATAATATGCAAGATGCAGAGGCTTGTGATGAACCAATCGTTGAGGATAGACTTATACAATTCAAGCGGAGGAGTCAAATTTGCAAGGATGGAAAACAGGTTGAGGGTCAAACAAAACATAGTTGTGGAGAACCTAATTCTTGTAAGCCAAAAAGAAGAAAGTTAATACGCCCACAGGTTGATTCTCCCAAAACCTCTGAGACAAGTGCTCTTCCACTTTCAATTGTGGAAACGGTTCAGAAGTGTAGTATTGAAAACAAAGTCTCACCTGCACATACAATGAACAAAAATACAGTGAGTGTTGATTCATCTGCTTTTAATTTTCAGCATGTTTCCCATAGCAATACCATGGATGCAATGGAGAATGAGAGTTTGCCTACCTTAAGCTGCATGCCAGATTACAACAATTCAACATGTCCACAGTGTGTTCCTATATTAAGTAGAAGTGTGACAGAACATTCAGAATCTGAATTTGTTCAAGTGATAAATGAAAATGAAAATAAAAATTGGACTGCCTTGAGCACAAATAGAGCTTTGAGTGATTGCTTTGGAACGGGGTGTCCCAGTCAAGTGTTATCTCCAAGTACAAACAAGTTGGATGTTATAAACGTACAGTGTGATTCTGGGCGGGAGAACAGAGGACTTTCAGCATATGTGACAAAGAGTGCAGAATCTCCCAATGTTCAAGTTGTGGAGGGACTCGAAAATAAAGATTTAGCAAAAGTGGATGTTAATGAGACTTCAACTGAGTGATGTTGGACAGAATGTCCAAGGCAATTTCTATCTATAAGCATAAATATTCTGAAAGTTTTGAACAGAGGGTGTGATTCTGTGCAAAAGGCTACATGTTTTTTGGCAGATATTCTAGAGCACGTGAATACTGGTAATGTTCAAGCTCCAAATGAGGCTGACGGATAATATTTTGTAGAATTGAAAATGAATGAGACATTAAGTGAATGATATGAAAATGACTGCAGTTTGATTCCGGCAAGAGATCTGTCTGGTTGGACTTGGCTGAGATGTTAATTGATGTTAATGTAAAATTATTTCCAAGTGAAAACTCTTATCCTGATCTGTGTTTATGGGAGTTAATATTAAATCAAGCTGTTTCCATCAGTATAAGAAATTTTGGATCAACCAGATGCATAGTGTGATTCTTAATCACTCTAGTTTTGGATTTTTACTTTGTAGAATGTTATTTTCCATCTAGAATGATTGTGGATCTTCTAGTTGGGAATGGTATTGTCATGGACAAATGAGTAAATCGGAGAATTTTAATAAAGAGTACCTGAGAATTTTCATTTTTAGACTTTAGCATGAATGCATGATACTTTTGGATTGACAAGATACACAATCTGATCCCTACTAGAGTAGTATGTGGTCCTTTGGAATCACTTTATATTTGCAATCTGTAAATAAGTTGTCATTAGAAAGATGTGTTGTGTTTTAGTTTGTGATTAAATTTGGATCTGTCCTATTGCTAGCCTACATGTAGTTTTATAAACTGATTCATTTGTATGTAAACCCATAAGAGGGTTTACTTATAAACTGATGCTAATATCATATGAAGAATTTTGAAGTTTGAGACATTTTTGAACAATGAATTCAGAAATCCAAATTATTGCATTACATTAGAGCTGCTGTAAAATATGCCAAAGTGTTACTATGAGATAGTGTTGCATTTCCTGTAGATGCATTTAGATTTATTTTCAGAGTTTAACTCATTTTAATTTTGAAAACTCGGGACTCATGAGCATCAAGCCAAAAAGATAAATCTGTCTATTTTAGGTTTTCACTAAAACACTATGTTCCATTGTGGTTTTGGGATGGGGATGGTGGGATGCATTTTGGGGATGGTAGTCCAAGGACCATTTTTTGGGGACAGTGAGGGGATGGGAATATATATGAAATTTAAATAAATATACGGGGAGAGGGAGGGAAGGAGGGAGAGAGAGAGATCATCTTTTACAAATATATGAACAGCAGTATAACAGTGGCAATATAACATCACACTGTTAAAATGATGTTGGATGATGTCTGCAGAAGTTTGCATACCAACCACATTCCAAAAGGAAATTGTTTCTTTGTGATTCTCACACAGTACCATACTGTACCGGACCATGGCCAGTGTACCTTTAATCTCTTTTGCACTGACAATGACTGATGCTAATACCATATGAAGAATGTTGAAGTTTGAGACTTTTTTGAACAATGAATTCAGAAATCCAAATTATTGCTGTTGGTGATAACTGTAATATAACTTGTATCATTAACTGTGAATCTGAATCATGATATATTTATTGCTGTTATACTACAGTTTCTGTCGCTGCTGTCATCATTAATTTAATTGCTGTTGTAATCTTGTCATGTTATACTGCTGCTATAATGCTGTCATGATATATATGTCTTTTTTTTTATGTTATGAATGATTGTTTTTGAAAACATTATAAAAAACTGCTTCACTTCAGGGGATGGGGGATGCCTGGCTGTCCCCGGGATGGTTGAGGGACATTTGAGATGTTCATGGCTGCCTCAAGGATGGCCAAGCGTCCCCCAACTGTTTCCTGCCGTCCCCTAAAATGGGGATGTATTTCTGAGATGTTTCCAAAATTTGTTTGTTGGGGGGATAGCTAGGGGATGGCTAGGGGATGTCCCCTGCTCACCTGCCGCCTTGCTGTCCGTAGAATGCCTAAGGGTACAGGGATGGGGGTTTGGTTTGAGGGGTGCTGACACATCCCCTAAAAGAAGGTTTGAATGCCAACGTTATTTTTGGTATTATAGCTAATTCTCCCAAATCTACCCACCTGCAACCTTGTTCATATTGCCCTAATGAAACAAATTAGGTAGTTGGGAGAAACGAAGCTAAACACAGTAAGATCTGGGTGCAACGCTGCTGCTTTGCTAATGTTTTAATCAGATCATTGCTAAGAGTTTTTGAGTTTTTTGTGGGCCAATGGTTGCACACTTTTTTTTGGCTGTTTGTTTCTATGCATTTGTCAGAGATATTTCGGAGATTAAATCCCAGTAAGGAAAATTTTACAAATAAGAGTGAAGATATCATGTTCGGCCACGTGGCAAAATTGTTTTTAAGTGGATTTTCGCCTCCCACTTTTTGCCCTCTTCTAAAATTATACACTCTAAACAATAGTAACTCTTATTTTCTGAGAGTATTTCTAATAGCTTTTAATGAAATATCCATGCAGCCACTTTTATCAACAAAATAGAAACAGTAGCCTTCCAGCGCAGTACCATGCTATAGCAAATTGAAACTTCTTTTGAGGAGGTAAATATGGTAGAAAACTTAGCAGGTTCATCCAGGAATCGCTGAGCGCTTATTGGCAATGTTGCTGTTTCAGATACGTTTTCATCCTAGTCATTAGGAGTCTTCGTCATAGAGAAAAGGAACCTGCACTTCTCCCGTCTCTGTGCCCACATCTTCTTTTGAATATATTTATATATAAAATAGCTTTTCCCTTATTTCAAATGGCTTCACCACCCACATTCTTGTACCTGTACACCTCTATCTCCATATGACAAGGCTTTCTGGCATGAAGTTGGCAATTGTGAATAACCTAGTATGTTTCTAAGGGACATAAGAACCGCTATCGGACTGGTTTGGGTTCATGTCCGAAAATATGGCAACCCCAAGTCACTGAACATCCATGAAAACTGAATGAGAACTGCTCTATCAGGGCCAATTTTAAACTCAGCAATAAGTGCAGAAACCCTTTAAAACCTTATAATTGCTATTGTTAGAGTGTTTCCTCCAAAATTTGCTTGCCCATATTTTTAGGTCACCTTTATGCCTTGTTGAGATTGTCTTGGTCAAATCGTGATGAGCAAAAACTTCCAATTTTTTTTGAAGTTTTAAAACTATCTCTTTTGTCCTTGTTGGCCGTTTTGAGTTTTCCTGGGATTTAATATGACCTTATACTCCGAGCTTCTAGAAGATGACACAAGATGGCTGGGTGAGTTTTCATTACCCTAGGCTGTCATCCAAATAATATTCTAACAATATATAATGTAGCTCATTATGGAATATGATAGACATGATCCTGTGGCAACATCATTTTCTAGGTTGAATGACATGAATTTGTAATAGAATGTTCCCCAAGGGGTGATAAAGGTTGTTTTATGTTGGTCTTTTGGTGCTATCTAGATTTGGTAATATCATGAAAATCCATCCACAAGATAACATTTTATAGATAGCTAATCAAATATCATGTTAATATTAGGAAGTAGAAAATCATCATTGGGGTGAGCTTTATTGATATTCCTAAAAATTTCACATATCTCGAGTCTTTTAGTTTTCTTGCTCATTGGGACTATATTAGATATCTGGTTTGGATAGTTGATAGGGAATGAATCTAATGTCTAACAACCTAATGAAGTTCTTTCTTTATTAGGAGGGCCACTTCAGGATGAATTTTCCTTAACTTTTGGTAAATTGGTTTGGCATTGGGTCGTACCACAAGGTGGTGAACAACCAAGGATGGATCCAAGTTAGGCATGCTAGTTTAAGACCAAACAAATACATCTAGATAATCCCTAAATACCATGGAGATATTCAACTTAGGATTTAAAACAATTATTATTTGTGTCAACTTAGGAATCTCCTCTATACCTAAAATTTATGTCTACAACTTCCTCAATAGGGATTGGTGACCCATATTGAAGTGGGGCAAGAGCTAATGGAAGGTGAATTTGTATCAAAGGGTGTATTTGTATCAAGTGTAGATTCTAATGGTTACACTAAGAGATTTTCTTGTTCTCCAAAATATGCCAATGAACTCAATAGGATATAAAAGGCCTACTTATGATCTCCTGGGGGAATGTGAGCATGGAATTGCATAAACTCTAGGATGGCCTCATCATTTTGAAATATATCTAAGGTAGGAGGATTGTGTTAAATTCCTAGTCAATGAGTTTGGAATTTTGTAGGTCAAGGTGGAGGCAAGAATGTTATTGTCATGGAATAGGTTTGTGGTAGCAAGCTCTTTGAAAGGAATAGGAATGACATGTGGTTCACTATCATCAATATTGGAAGAGGTACCTAGCATTGCTAGGAAACCCAACGAAGGTATCATTAGACTAATTGTAAGAACCATATCCTAAGCTAGAAGTTCTATCATTTACTAGTATACCAACATGATCAAGGAAGCCTTGCTCATACAAACCAAGACCTTTGCCTTTATATTTCATTTTACTACAAATGTGCAAGGGAATGGGATATTTATGCTCCTCGTAGAAGGTTGTATACTGTTAATCTTGTAAAGCCATGTAGGATCAAAGCCCTTTATGTCTTCATCAACAAGATAACCACTAAAAAGGAAGGTAGTGGGCCTTCATTGCAATACGAAGAGTGTATCTTGGACTTTAGGGTGTGGTCAACTGAAGGATTGAGGTGAGATGAGTAACTAACTAATATTAAGAGATTCATGGATTTGATATTCTTCACATCCTCTATCAAGGATTTTGAATTGGATTTTAAGGGTTATTGCTTAGTGAATGGAGTGGAAGACATGTAAGGCAAATTAGTAGTGCCAATATATGATGTGGATTTTGTGGTAGATAACTTTGGAATGATGTTGTAAGATGGACAATGGTTGTCATATTTTCCTTTGAAATCTTGCAATATTGAAAGGGGAGATCACTAGGAATAGTATTTTTCACACCATTGTAAATAAACTTAAGACTGATGACATGTAGAGGGTATGTCTTACATAGTATGGAGCCATGGTCAACCAAATAAAATGTTGTATGGAAGGCCTATATCTAGGATGTGGCATAAGGTATGCTACAATGAAGGTCCTACCTCAATTGGAAGGTAAATAGTACCAATTGACACTCTATCTGCATTATCATAGGCCTTAATAATGAGTTGGAGATCCCAAGACGTATATTGTATAACCCAAATGTTACACCAATCAAAGTGTTCAAATTTTTAGGCTTGCCCCATTGTTTATGATCACACATTTTATTTTATGTTTGGAAATGACAAGCATTATATAGAGGGGATGATTATGCGATTGATCAAGGGGAGAAAAATCATTTGGAGTGAATGCCAAGTGATGGTCTACGGAAAGATGGCCAACAAGGGCTTTGAAGCATGAGGGATCAATCTATTATTAGGGATTTTGGATTCTTGTAGGATCTAATTTAGGATATCCCTATGAGTGGGGGATGATAAGAGGAACTCAAGGATAGAAATTTATGCCGGAGTTCACTCAAGGTGGTCGAGGAGGCTATATCATTTTTGGATGTTTGGACTAGATGGAGTAGGACCTTAGATTGTGAATTTTCCAAATCGGGTTGTGACAATGCAATTGAATTTTTTAATTTTAATGTTATGAACTCATTTGTCAAATTGTTCAATATATCCAATAGCAAAATCATAGATCTTAGGACTTTTGTGGTGATATACGGTATGTGTATGTGGGAGTGTTGTCCTTGAGTGCACTTTTGACGCACTTTTGACTATGCCTAAGGAATAAATTTTGATATATACCCAAATCTTGATCAGATAAGGTGTGTGAAGATCCTTCAATTTCAATTTCACCTTTATCTATAAGGTCTTAGATATAATGTTTCAATTTCATTCATTTTCCTATGTTATGACCTTTGATTCAATGATAATCACAATATTCTTCCTCATACTAGGAGGATTTTGGTTGACTATTATGAAAAGGTTTTATAATAGGAAAAGAAATTGTAGTATCCTAGACAAGTTGACAAAATATTACTTCAATAAGTTCCCCTAACGGTGTAAACTATCTCCTTTTTTGTTTAGGTTTATCGGGTGTGGATAAAATGGTGATGGATGAGGGTTGTTGGATTTTTTAGACATGCTTTGAATTGGTAACCCCATAGCCAACTATATTCTTATTATTGTTAAAAATATAGATTTATCATTAGAAATTTTTTATTTATCATTTTGGTTTTGATCCTTAGAATGAAGTCTTATAATCCCTTTAGCAATGATGGCCTTTTTGATTTGGATTATTGTTTCAATGAGTTCATTAAAAGAAGTGACACACTGGATTTGTAGATGAAATGCCAATTTTAGATTGATTTGTGACAATGATGTGTACTAGAATTTTTTTTTGGTATTGGCCATAAAAACCTTCTAGCTAAAGCTCCCCAATATTGAAGCAATAATGAAAATATTTCCCTTGATTTTTGTTTAGTACAACATAGGTCCATCATGGTTAACTCATGCTTCATGTTATAGGAAAGTGTTTGATGATTTTTTCTATGATATCTCCAAAGGAATTGATGGCCCCCTTAGGTTTGTGCAAGCTCATGCTTCATGTTATAGGACAAGTGTTTGATGAATTTTTCTACTAGATCTCCAAAGGAATTGATGAATCCCTTATGTTGGTGCAAAAACCATTTGAGTGCTTTCCCACCTAAGCTACAAGGGAATAAGCATAGTAGGTATAAATCTTTGTGTGCCACTCCTTGGCCAACCATGAAGAATTATTGTACATGCTCTCTAGGATCTCATTTTCCCTTGTATTTTTCATACTTAGGAATTTTAAAAGAGGCAGGAAATGGGACTTGTGATATGGACTAATGAAAGGGATATGAACATAAATCCTTTAAGGTATATGATTTCTTATGATGAGTTCCTCCTTGGAGTCCTTTAAGGACATATTTCATGGCTTGCCACTCTTGATCAAAAGATGAACTAGGTGGCGGTGGAGGTGAAGAAGTTTATTGATGATGTTGCATGTGTAAGTCAGGAGGAATAGGATTTTGGTATTGGATGATGTGACTCAAGGAGTTGAGGTTGACCTTAGGTGAAGGAACAAATTTTGGAATGATCATGGTTGAAGTCGAGATATGGGAGGTATTCTAATTAGTAATGGTAATGGAGATGGACTCTATATGGGAAGTGTTGGGTTTAATTCCTAGTTGGGTTATAGTTGACATGGATTGACTAGCAAATAAGTGATTTTGAATTCCAACTTGAAGGGATGTATGTATTTTAGGAGGAAGAAATTCTTGATATATGGGGTTACCCCTAATAGAAAGGGATTGTTTTCCTCGAGGGAGTGCTATGGTCTAAATAAGGGTTGGTGTGGTCAAGAATGGGATGAAGGATATTATGGGTTGTGGTTGGAAACTTTTCATGGGTGTGATTATGATCTAAGGGATCAATATGTACTATGGGATCAAGGTGGGGGAGATCATAACTAGGAGATTATTTTTCCCTCGATTGAATTACATCTAAGTTGTTTATTTTGATGAATTTATTGATAATATCACACCCTTATTTAGAATCGAGGATGAAATTAGGATAAATATTTTATTTGGGTTGGTTGGGATTGTCATTATTAGTTTCACTATTATCATGCTGAGGCTAAGAAAAATTTCTTAGGAAAGGAAATCATTCTATGAGGGATTTATTATTAAAATAACTTTCTTCAATAGCTTTACTTCTAGTGGCTCATCTTGTGCTTGGAGCCATTTGCATTGGTTTAGGATATGATGGGTGGAATAGTGACAAAGGGGAAATCCTTAGGACTCAAAAATATTGGACTTTTGGTAACTATGTCAAGAAAGGGGAGTCAATTCCTAGTGGGGGACAACCTTAAGTGATCTAGTGGATGACTTGTAAACAACTTGGATAGACAAATTGGAAGGATATGATGATTCCTAAGGTGGGAATATATGATTAGATAGATCATGTGGATTTGATTTTCTAAACTTGGACTTAAAGTGTATGCTAAACACTTGGATCTTAAGGGTGGTTTGATTTGAGTTAGCTTTCAAAACCTATGGATGGTTGTAGAGTTCTAATGATTAGACTATGTTCCCTAGGATAGATTAAGAGTTCCATAGGATGAATTATGTGACAACTTGATTAAAGGACATCTAAAGGTGATTATTTTAATTGTGTCCAAGGATTTCTTTTGATGATGATAGGATTTGGATTATAAATATGATGTGTATAATGGATGGTGATGGTTTAATAATCAAGGATACCCTAAGTGTCTCAAATATTTTTATTTGACTCAAGGATGACTAAGGTTGTGAACCAATTGAGTAATGGACAATGAGTAATAAAGGTGTGTGCCCCTTGAACTCAAAGGTATGTTAATGATTGTGTTAGGAATTTTAAAATTCATAGGGTGTATTCCATGAATTTTCTAAGTATTAATCCCTAAGGGCTTAAACTATAGGGCTTGTTTCTTTACCCATCACTTTAAGTTCTATTTTGGCACTGACTTGCTTGGCTTGTTCCCGGTCACTTAAGTTGTTTAGGAAGCATTCATGTTCATTTCCCAACCAACCCCCTTTTCCTAGTGAGTGCTTATACGAATTTTTGCATGTGCTTTTAAGGTCACTTAAGTTGCCTTCTTTATGTGCCTGATTGGTGATGCCCGCTTCAATCCTCGTTGGCATCAAATGTCACAGTCTTATTACATAGCACACACTTAGTTCATCGTATATTCTTTTTTTCTAAAAAGTTCAAAGTTGTAATGGTGTGATTTTGGGACATGCATCATGACCAGTGTTATTTTGTAGCTTGCTTTATGTTGCATCATCCTTTGTTGGTGTCTCCTTATTGGTGTCACCTACTAATGGTTTATCATAGATTCTCATTAAAAGTGAATGCTTAAGGATGTGACACTAAGAAATTATGACACGTGTCCTTGACATGTTGTGAGCTTGACACCTTTTTAAGTCTCTTCAAAGTGACCGAGTGTTGAGTCAACACCACACACCATCATATCACATGCCCTCTTCACATTGCAGGTTTATTAAAAAGGTTTTAGTGCAAATATGTGATCATGCACAATGATGACATCTATTCTTGTCAATCCCACATGGTGCCAACTATTCATTTCCATTGAAGGACCTTGTGGTCAAGGTGGGCCCTTGTTCAATGATGTGTAAATTTATTCTGACGTGGTTTATTCCCATTGGCCCAATTTATTAACATGTTGCAACTTCAGTAAAAATGAATTTCAAAAAACTGAATGGATACAACTATCATCCATCTTTCTCATGTCATCAAAGATCAATGGATAAAATTCAAAATTGTAGAACCGTTAGTTGAGAATCCTTTATTTGTGTAAAAAAGAAGTAATGGAAAAAATTGATTAATATCTACCAAATTTTAGTGGTTCTCTCTACCATAAACATTCATTTTAATTCACAAGAGTACAAAAAACTGTATGAAGTCAATAATTTGTTGATTTTTGTGTTCTCTAGTCATCTCATAAGTGAATCAAGGTTTCCAAGAACTCAAGTAAGTTCTTAGTTTTACCCTAATTTTCCAAAATTTTCATAAATTTTCATGCATCTTCATTATTAGGGTTTTTACTCTACTTTTTTCACATAAGAAAGATATAGAATTTCCTTTATTCTTGAAATTACTACTAAACTCCAAAACCCTAGTTTGCACCTAAAAACCGTGAAATGAGTCAAACCAGTTCTCAACCTATGAAATCAAAGAGGCTATTGAATGAATACCTCATAATCCAATTCCTTGGATTGTCAGGAAAGCTATGCATGATCAAGGGATGAGAATTATATTAGATCATGCACAAATTGTAG
Source organism: Sequoiadendron giganteum (assembly GCA_007115665.2). NCBI lineage: Eukaryota > Viridiplantae > Streptophyta > Pinopsida > Cupressales > Cupressaceae > Sequoiadendron > Sequoiadendron giganteum. The sequence continues at coordinate 327,513,060 of CM021105.1, read as the reverse complement.
GGATATGAAAATTCCAATAATTAGTATAAAGGAGTTCTATGAAGAGGCACATTTTAAAATGTTTGGGACTTTGGCCTTGAAAAATTGATAGTCCTATACATCATCATCAATGTTGACTTCATTAAGGTACTAGAAAATAAGTATGAATGTTGATGTTAGGGTTATATCAGTAATGAATGGTAGTGAGGTGGTCAGAATTGACAAGATATATATTAAAAAGGTGTTTAACCTAAATTAAGCAACAAATAATGTTATTAATTTTAATGTTTTGACAAAAGAGTATAAAAATGATAAGGGTATCTATAGGGTGAACTAGTTTCCAAATCACATAATAAGGGGTGTAGATAGAAGACCAATAAGGTTAATCCCTACAAAGTTGAATCCATTGGACAAGGACATATTTGAAGAATACTTCATCAAAACCTATGATGAAATATGCCAAGTTTTAGTAAAGGATGTCAAGACCTAAACTCAAGTTACCCTAATGATGATGGTTGCTAAAACTCAAAACATATACATCAATAAAGAATTTGATTTTTCCTAATTCATTGCAGAGGAAATGTAAAAACGATTGGTGGCAATAAACATTAATAGTAGAGTGGTTCACTTCAAATGGTACTCACTACTATCTCACATTTTTTTGTTTGGAGGGAGAAATGTTTGGGACAAGGCTCTATAAATAAGGCTACATGATGATAAGAATTTTCCACTTCTAATACAATGTTGGACATACATACAGGACATGCATTTCCAAAAATCCAAATATCAGTTATTCAAAAAATGTTTTTTAAAAGGTAAATACTAATATATTGAGGTGCATAAATATAAATGTTACCAAATGAGATAATTTAGTTTTCAAAACCAAAATATAGGGTACCTAGTCTAGACATTCAACACAACTAGGGAGATTGGTATCTCCATTCAAATACCACTATGATCAAAATCTACAGGTCTCTAGTTAGTCCACATATTCTACCTAGTTATGTACCAAAGAGGTTGGCCTACATGAAAATAGTTTGGAAACTAAACGGGTTAGAAAAAATCATTTGAGAAGTCATAAGAAGGGGTCCTTCCTAGCTTACCTGGTATTTTTAGATTTTGTCCTCACTAGAAAAGAAGTATTGGAGCTTTTATATCTGACATTGCAATCATATAGAATGATCTCAAACTTAAAAAGAGGGTGTGATCTAGAGGGATTCATAAACCATGTCAGACTTAATGCTAGGAGGTCTAATTTTTCACAATATGCTATTTGAGGAAGATGTGATAAAACATGCCTAACTAACCATGAAGTGAAATTAAAGAGGACAAAATTGGTTACAATTTAGAAGGGAGAAGAAAAAAGGAAGAAAGAAAACCCTAATTATTTGGGATCCTTCCATGAAATCAAAGATCCTATTGCTAGGATAAATATCATGATAGATAATATAGAATATTTAACATATAAAAATCCAACGGTGTCAGAAAAGAAACTAGAAGAAATGACACAACAAGAGGACCCACAAAGAAGGCCGAGATGTACCAACTAGGGTTGAGATGCAAAGTACCTATGGAGATACAAAATGCACAAGAGGAACCTACTCAATTAATTGCATCTCTTGTAAAGCAATAACAAAAGAAGAGGAAGGTTATGCAACCACCTCTAGTCGCACATTCCATAGATGTAGGAGAAGCATAAGAGACTGAGGAAATCATAGAGAATGTGATCGGAGAATAGAAAGTGAACCATATTATGCCCTTACCCCAAAGAGTACAAATCCTTGACATTCCTCAATATAGGTTAGCTGTTAGTATAAGTGGTGGAGAGGATGCCAATGATATAAGCACCCTGGATTGTACACAATTAATTTATGATGATAAATTTGTAAAGTAGAGAGAAGTTTCATGAAAAATTGAATAAGGACAAATGAGAGGCAAACCCATCATAGATAGAGGGGATTACCAAGGAAATATTGAAAGAGGTTGAACCCAAAGTAAAAAATACAACCCTTGAAGAGGCAAGAAGAATGGTATAGGAAGTTGGTCTACTTCTATTTCTCAATTGGGATATAGCCTTTTCCATATCCCTAGATACAATTGGAAGGCGGGATGAAGAGGTCTTTGCCACTGATGAATAAGTTGAGCAAGCATGTTTTGGGTTTGGTTTTAATACTAGATATTAGAAATTGGTTGTTTGGGATATGAACCCATCAAGAATAAGCCAAAAGTGACATGGAATACTGTGGAGTCGACAGGGAATTTAAATTTCAAGATATTATCAAATACTTCAGCTACCTAGGCAATTACGTTAGTTATAAATACTACCAAGTGTTTAGGAAGCTTCCACCAAAAAGCTTCAAGCTGTTTTTGACAAGTTACACATATATCACTTAAGGTTGATGGAGTATAACAATGTGAAATCATTGATTCCCTCACGACAAAGTTCTCCTATTCCAATCATCACCACCCCATCAAGATCAATATATGTACCACTGTAAGACAAGGATGCTATGTCCTTTAAAATTAAGGAGCTAGAGGCACAACTAAAAGAAGTAAAATAGGATAAAAATAAAAAAGGTCATTGGTTTGGTTAATGACTTAATGGGATATAGGCTATCTAAAATAGTAAAAAGGATTGAAGACATATGGATAGGATATAATAATTTAAGGAATTTCTATGTGTAATATTTATAAAATTAAGAAATTTTGAAAGACATGGTAGGAAAATGGATCCTAAGGACAAAATTAATGCAACAATTCTACATTTTTTTTAGGTTTGACCTCAACATTCCAGAAGGTATTGTAAACACACATAAAATTATTGGCTTACTAGGAGAAGTTGCATCATATCCAGAAAAACTAGAGCAATAGTTGAGAGGAAAATTCAAATTCTTGGAGAATATTAAAGAGAATACTATGCCTAGTGTGTAAGGGGGAAATCAATAAGCATAAGGAAATCAATGTAAATGAATTAAAAAATATTTAACTCAAAAAAATATTAAGATTCATACCCATTACTCATGAAATGAAGCTTTTAAGCTAATGAAATCAAATAACGAAATCCTAAGATAGCATAATGAATTCAAAACCAAAGAAAACTTTACCATCCCATGTTGAAGTGTATTCACAATGATCTTGAATTGTTGTTGTATCAATGAAAATCCTCCATTTATGCATTTGCAAAAGCTTCAATGTGGTGTGATGTTGATTGAAGATGTGTGTAAAAGATTATGAGAAATCGATTTTCAATTCAACATTAATTCGTTGTGTTAAAAATGTCAATTCTCTGATCATTTTTGAGGATGAAGAAGATTGTTATATAAATTTTACGTTTTGAAGTGAATGTGCAAGATTAAACAATGTTGAATCAAGATCAAAGGTTGAAAGGTGTTGAGAAGAATTACATTGCTCAGTTTTCTTTTGTGATTGAATCAATTAAGGATATTGATTGATTAATTAGAGGAAATAGATTTCCCAATTTGTGGAATTGAGGAAATCATGTTGAGAATTCAGTGGGATTGAAGAATAGATGAATTAGTTAGGAAATAAATGAATTAGTCAGCCAATCAAAGTGAGCAATCAGTGGATCATAATTTTCTCAATCATAAAAGTGGGTGAGGGTAATTAATCAGTGAATTAATTAAGCCTTTTCGAGTTGAACGTGCAAGTCATGTTTGACTTTTGCAAACAAAGTTGTATTTGTTTTGTTGACCTTTTTGAATAATTAATTTAATTATTCAAGTTTAGGGGAAAGTTATTTAATTAAACTATTTATTAATAATTTAATTAATTTAGGGGAATAGGGTAAATTAGTGACATAATTAAATAATTGATGTTATTTAATTAATCAAGAGGAATAAAGATAGATTAGGATTTCATTAAATAAATAAAATTTATTTAATTAGTCAAAAATGATGAAAAAGTGAATTAAGTAAGTAATGTAATATTATTCTTAGGTGATAATGATGTTGATGATGAGAAAATGTCATTTAGGATGTGCGATAAGTGTTAGGTCATTTTTATATGTCTACATTTCCCCCTCTTTGAGATAGAGTACTGGTTGCTTTGTTTCAAAGAAATTGATGTTAATATCAAGATTTGAATTTTTTATATGCCCCACTATGCCCCAATGGTTAGCGGAACGATGGTAGGACACTGGGCTGCCCCCTTGAGAGGTTGGCTGAAAAAGTCATTTTTTAGGTCAAGCTCGTGACAATGTTTTATTTCAATTCAGATGCGTAGAGGATGAAAAAATTAAACTTATAAAACCCTCATTGATAGTTTTTATGTTCCTGAAATCTCCCAATTTCAACCTAGGAGAGTTTCCTAGGTAAAAAAATAGGGTTTTGGGGGTTAAAATAGTAATTAGGGTTTAATTTACCTCATTTGCATTCTGAGCCTTTAGTAATTTCTTACCTCTGGATTCCATGATTTTGTGATTATTGAGGTGCTATGGCAAGGATTCAAGGATCCCCACATTGCATAGATACGATTCGTGAGTTCGAGATGCCTACTGGCATTGGTGCACCAGTATGTACCCTTTCCTTTCCTGTTTTCATCTTTCTACTTTTGAGTAATTAATGCATGAAATCTTTTTAGGTGATAGTGGTAGTTTTAGGATTTTTATGGCTTTGCATTTTTTCTGCTACTTTTGTAGTTTTTACCTATGTCGCTTTTGTATTTTTCAACCACCTTTGATATAAATGTTTTCTATTTCTCTAAATGTTTGCTCCTATTTTCTCCTTTGATTAAAAGTTTCACTATTGACTTTCTTGTTTAGAGATTGCCGCCTTTGTGAAATATGTTCGCTATTGAGATTTTTTTTTTCACTTTTGTTATTTTGATCACTTTTGAGTTTCTTTACCACTTTTAACAAAATAAGGTCCGCTTTTGATTTTTTTGATTGCTTTTGACAAAAAAGTAAGCGCTTTTGATGTTTTTGAAAGTTTGAGCTAGCTTGTTCATTGTCTTAGGTTTGTTTTGTGTTTTCATAGAAAATTATTAGTGTTGTGGGTTGAATGTTTATAGGAAGGTCTCAAACCACTTTACTTGAGGGAGCGACGACCGTGTGCATTGTTTGATTTGATCACTGGTTTCCACGAGCTTGAGCGAGATGCGATAGATGCTGTGGGGTTATAACATATATGCTACATGCTAGTGATTATATTACACAAAGTGATGATGGCCACTCTCATTGAGAAGTGGCACTTTGAGTCATCGTCCTTTCATTTTCCAACAACAAAGCCACCATCACTTTAGAGGATGTATGAAGGATTCTTCGTGTTCTGATTCAGGGAGAGATCATGACCTATTCTGTACTATAGGGTACACATGGTATGTAGTGAGTCCTTGGTGTTAGGCATCTTCTAGTTTGAGAGTTAGAGATAGACTTGTCTCCCTTTGTTGGCAGTGCAGATCCTGTTTCATTGGTTTTATGTGCTTTGGTCTTTGGTCTTGTCATTCTTGATCAATGAGGTAGACAGTTTCTCATTGGTTGGGGTGTGTGCGTTGAGAAGATGTTCAAGCATGGTACTAGGTATGCATGGGGCATGTGTCTCCTTGCACATCTTTATAGAGATATGCACGAGGTTGCCTATCGAGGGGGAAATTCCATTTATTTTAGGGTTACCTCACTACATGTGTGGGCCTAGGAGTACATCCCAGTCACTAGACCTGGTGGTATCTTGGATCAGGATTCTGAGGATCCATACTCATATAGATATGGTGATTTTCTTCATTACACTTGGCCTAGCCAGCTATCCTAGTGGCATCGTGTGATTGATGACATGCCTGGGTTTATTTGGAGGCTGTGGTTAGATTATGATGCATGGCATGATGACTATGAGCAACTTCTATTCTATAGGTAGACACAGTGGTTGATCGACCGTTTACATTCTTTGCTTGAGAGATATCTTCTCGATAGAGTTCTTTTTTAGTTTGGAGAGAGGTAGACCCACTTTAGAGATGATTACCAGGCTTGTTTTGGTAGGACCACTCGAAAGGGTAGGGTGTGGGGACTCCAGGCTGATCAAGATGCAATAGTGGCTGAGTTTGGATCACTTGCCCCAGTTGTATGGGGGTGGCCTATAGGACCAAAAAATGCAAGGACTACCCTAGATTATGATCAATGGTGGGATAGGCATATTCCTTTCTATTTCACAAATCCTACTAGTGTTATGCCAGCTGTTGGGAGAGCAGGAATTACTAGTCATCGAGGTGAGAGACAATGATTCACGGTCATTGTGGTGTAGCTTGATAGAGTGAGATAGGATGGGCATTAGGATCACCAGAATGACCCCATGCATCAAGATCATGCATAGGTTCCTCCTCCTCCACCTGGGGATGCAGTGGCGACAACCCAGATTATACAGTTGACAACTGCCAGAGATGCAAAGGTTTTTCTGGTGATAGGTTGCCGAGGCAAAAGTTTTTGTTTTGACTTGTCATGCTTGATAGGAGAGAGATGGCTTTAGGCATCAATCATTGTGCAAAAGATGTCAATTATCCAATTTCTCACAAGCTTTAACACACATCTTCGATCAAACATCACACCACTTTGAAGATTTTGCAATACACAAATGGAGGCTTCACATTGATACAATGATCCAACATCATTAGCGAATACACTTCGACATGAGATGGGTAACAATATTAATTAATTGAATTCTTTTTATGTTCTTTGATTACATTGCTTTAGTTCATTGAATTTAGTAATCTTATATCATTCATTTCATGAGTAATGGGTATGAATCATAATATTTGTTTGAATTAGATCTTGTTTAGTTCGTTCACATTGATTCTTTATGCTTATTGATTTCCCCTTCACAATTAAAAAAGATCTAATTCAAACAAAGATTAAGATTCATACCCATACTCATTAAATGAACGATATGGGATTACTGAATTCAATGAACTAAATCAATTGTTGATCGAAGATGTGTGTAAAAGCTTGTGAGAAATCGATTGTCAATTTGGCATTACTTTGTTGTGCAAAAGATGTCATTCTCCAATCATTTTTGAGGATGAAGAAGATTGTTATATAGATTTTACGTTTTGAAATGAATGTGCAAGATTAAACAATGTTGAATCAAGATAAATGGTTGAAATTTGTTGAGAAGAATTAGTTTGTTCAGTTAGCTTCTGTGATCAAATCAATTAAGGATATTGATTGATCAATAAGAGGAAATATATTGCCCAATATGTGGAATTGAGGAAATCAGGTTGATCCTTCAATGGGATTGAAGAATAGATGGATCAATTAGGAAATAGATGAATCAGTTAGGAAATAGATGAATCAGTCAGCCAATCAAAGTGAGCAATCGACGAATCATAATTTTCTCAATCATAAAAGTGGGTGAGGGTAATTAATTAAATGAATGAATGAATTAAGCCCTTTTGAGTTGAACGTGCAAGTCATGTTTGACTTTTGCAAAAAAGTTGTATTTGTTTTGTTGACCTTTTTGAATGATTTTTTGAATAATTAATTTAATTATTCAAGTTTAGGGGACAGTGATTTAATTAAACTATTAAGTATTAATAATTTAATTAATTTAGGGGAATAGGGTAAATTAGCGACACAATTAAATAATTGATGTTATTTAATTAATCACAAGGAATAAAGATATATTAGGATTCCATTAAATAAATGCAATTTATTTAATTAGTCAAAAATGATGAAAAAGTGAATTAATTAAATAATGTAATACTATCAATTAATAGAGGAAATTAGGGTTTTTGATGTAATTAATGTGAAATGCAATGATATTAGTTGATAATGATGCCGATGATGAGAAAATGTCATTTATGATGTGCAATAAGTGTTAGGTCATTTTTATATGTCTACATCAAGCATTTTGGATAGCAATGGAATTATCAAGCCACTCAACCAATGAAAGAGTGAATTAAAAAAAAAATCCTTTTTCTCTCCTCATTCATCTATTCTAGTGGAGAACAAAATTAATTGTTATTGAGTAATACCTTAGATGAGTTATTTGAATTAGAATCAAACCTAGACAACTTCAATAAAGATGTAAAATAATTTTTTGATGCAAAATACAAAGCTCACTTAGAAAGGATTGCAAAAGTATCAACATTTCAATGACCTATAGAAAATAATTTTTCATCTTGGATACAAAATTATAATAATTAAGTATTGATTTAAATTTCAATTAGTCATTAGGTTTCAATGATAACATCCTAGTCAAATTGATGACAAGGAAGATAACAAATTGAAGATATTTATCAAAAAAATTGGAGCAATTTATGTTTTTAGCTTCATTCTCATGCTTTAGCTGCATATTTGGCATCAAGTGCAACCTCCAAACGGTCTCAACAATCTTTTGAGTCAAAAAAATGGAATATTATTCTAATAGGTTTTGTCCTTGTTTTGTTCTAACATAATGGTAAAATCTATCAAATGTAAAATGTAAAATGTAACACATGTAACATGTGAATTTTCTCAAGAGAATGCATGCTCATTTATCATATATAAGGGGATTTGAGCCTCATTGTAAAAGGATTATAGAAATTGTAATTGAGAAAACCTTTTTTTAGAGAAGTTTATTCTAGGTTAGAGAGAAGTTATCATATAAATGTAATTTTTTATAACAACAATTACAGATTTTAATATGTTGATATATGAATATATGGTTTCATTGTAATTGTCTTTGATGCATAATTCAATATTTTCTCATGAATAAAATGATCAAGGATCTGTGAATTCATCTTTACAAATATGTGCAACGACTATTTTATTAATGGCTTTTGTTTTAGCTATGGATTGAATTGATGTTAATGGAGTATTGAGGGTGTTGCATTATTTAGGGATTGTTCACTAGAATTCTAATTAATGCCATACGTAGGATTCTTTATTGTAATGAAATAATTATAATCATCCATTGAATATGTTTTAATTTTTTCAATAAACATCTATAAGGTTATATGAATTTGTGGCCCTGTTGTCACATGAAATTTCACCCTCATGAACATAGGCTCAACATTCCAATGACACAATGGAAATATCCATGAGGTGTGGGACCTTGCAGTTGAGATTTGTGATGTTCCATATATATTTATTATGAGATTGGATTATTTATATAGTAAGTGAGGCTAAGAATTGTTGATTAGATGAATTATTCAGATTGGGTAATCATTACATGGGTGATAAACATCGATCTAATTCCTCAAGTTCATGCACTACTATTATGCCCAATCGATGCTCTAGGATCAAATCGTTGCTTTTGTGAGAGACTCTTCATGCGAAATGGTGATGCTACTTTAGGTTGTATCTAATTATGTATTCATCTACAAAGAGGTTGATTGACTTTGTATGAGCTTCCTAGTCAAAATATACTCAAACGTGATTATCTCCTTTTCTTCCTCCTCCCGCTTGCTTGCAATTTTTTTCTCTTAAATACCTGATCAACTAGGAGACATCGCTATTCACCTATACCTCTTCCTTCATGGGCCACATCTTTTAATATGAATCATGCCACACAAGAGGTGGGTCTTTTTATCTTCTTTTGTTTGTATCTTTTAATTAATAAGTGGCGATATACTTTTATTTGTTAGCCTTTATTAACAATTATTATTTCTTAGGGATCGTTCAAATATTATTTTAATACTTTGAGATATTTATACTTATCTTGAGAGGGATGTCTCTTATTTAAAAATATTATAATTATTAATAATAATTGTTTAATATTTATAATTTTATATTCAATAATTTTATATTTGAATATTATAATTATAATTTTATCGGTGATAATTATAATTAAAATAATATTTTAATTGTATTTCTTTATTTTTTATATTTTTGATATTGATTTAGTTGTTCAATACTTCGTATTTTGGGTGTTATGATTTTGGGGACATGATAGTCCCCCCCTCCCAAATTTTCTTGTCCTCAAGCAAATTAAAACTCTTTTCCTTAATGTTCTTAATCTCTTGATATTCTTGTCTGGTATACCTATCTTATCCAAGGAAAGATCGTAACACTGTGTTACATTTAGTCTCTTTCTAGGCCTTCAAGATACCTTATTTTTAAGTGTATCAATCCTTATAATCCAGGGAATAGATTATACATCTCTTCCTAGGCCCTTTGGATACCTTACTCTTAAGTATACGTAACCTTATAATCCTGGAAGTGATTTTCCCCTTCACAGGCCTTATGGATACCCTATATTTTGGTGCATCCATCCTTGAGATCCTTCAGAGAGCCTTGGTTCTACCTAGGCCTCATGGATACCCTATTTGGGTATATCCATCCTAATTCTTATATTCTACGTTGTAATGTAATATTACATATTATCCTCCACGAATGTTCTTGTGCAAGGGAAATGAATATTAGCTTATATTGAAAATATTACATATAGTAGTTAGTCTATTTCTTGTTCTAGTCAAGGGCCATTATGTTTTCCCTTCTTGAATTTTTTAATCTTTAAATACCTTAATAGTTTCTTCATTTTCCCATGTGGAATATTCTTCAGGTAGTCCCTTCCATTTGATTAGAAACTCGGTAATGATCCTATTCCTCAATTTTCTTTCTCTAATATATAGGATAAATTATGGTTCTAAGGTAAGTTGTCCTTCATTGCCTAGAGGAGATAGCTCAGTACAAGGGAGGAATCGTTGCCCAAGGACCTTATTAAGATTGGGTACATGGAAGACATTATGGATCTTGCTATGCTTTGGTAGCTCTATATCATAAGCTACCTTGCACACTCTCCTTGTAACTTTACAAGGACTGTAGAAGCGTGGCTTGAGCTTCTCAACCCCACTCCTTTTGATTTAGGTTTTCTTATATGGTATTAACGAGATAAATAATAGATCTCCAATTTCAAATTTCCTTTCTATTTGATGTCAATTGACATAGATTTTTTGTTGGTTTTTGGCTTGTTTTAGATTTTCCTTGAGAGTTTTCGTGATATTTTGCTATATGAAGTCTTGTGAACTTGGTAATTTTCTTTCTTGGATGACCAATTCTCCAAATGAAGGAGCTTCATATCCATATAGAGCCTTAAAGGGGCTCATTCCAATCGACATGTGGTGGGTAGGTCATAACAATACTTAACCACGTGTAGCCATTTTATCCATGCAGTTTGCTGCCCCGTGACATAGTTCCTTAAGTAACCTTCTATCCATTTGTTAACTATGTCCATTTTACCATCTATCTATGGATGGTAACTTATTCTTGGAGTTAGAATTGTTCCTGCTAGCCGAAAAAGTTCTTCCCAGAATTGACTAAGGAATTTTCTATCCCGATCACTGATGATTGTTTTGGGTAACCCATGGAGTTGAAAGACTTCCTTAAAGAATAATTATACTATCTAAGGCACTTTAAATTCCAAAGAGATTGAAAATAAGTGGGCATACTTAGAAATTCTTTCCACTATCACATAAATTCTATCTTTTCCATGCACTTTGGGCGACCCAGTTATGAAATCCATTGAAATGCTTTCCCATTTTTCATTGGGAATGGGTAGTGGTTGTAGCAAAACTGCAAGATGATTTTGTTTTACTTTGTTTTTCTAAAATCCATGCATTCTTGTACATGTTTAAGCACATATTTCTTTAATCCCTTCCATGAATACTTCTCTCTAATCTATTTATAAGTTTTGAAGAACCCTTGGTGGCCGGCTAATGGATTATCATGGAATTACTTCATAATTTTGTTCTTTATCTTTGAGTGGGGAATAAGAAGTACCTTTCATTTATATAGGATAAGGTCATCCTATAACTTTTATTCTTCATTTGGTATCCTTCCTTCTAATATCTCAGAAGCTTGTGCATCTTTGGCATACTCGGTGATAATATCATTTTTCCAATCTATTGATATACTTGTGATGGTATTGAGATAGGGGCATCTAGATAAGGCATCTGCCACCTCATTATTGGTTCCTTTGACATATTCTATGTCAATATCATAGGCCTGAACTTGACTTACCCACTTTTTTTGATGATCATTGAGATATTTCTGATTTATGAAGTATCATAGACTATTGTGATTTGTTTTGATGATGAATTTTTGACAAACTAGGTATTGTCTAAATTTAGCTAGGGCGTGTATAATCGCTAAAATTTACTTATCATAGATGGTGTAGTGCTTCTCGGTCTCCAACAGTTTCAGCTCTCAAAAGCTATTGGATGTTTCTTTTGAATGAGAACTGCTCCGATTCCTTCTCTTGATGCATCACAATCAACTCAAAAGGTAGTGTGAAGTTAGGAATAGAAAGGATAGGGAAGGTACTCATGGCTTCCTTAAGCTATTCAAAGGTCTGCTGTTCTTAGTCTTTCCACATAAAGGCCCCCTTTTTTGTCAAGTCTGTGAGGGGAGCGGCTATCTTGGAGAAGCCCTTTACAAAACACCTGTAATAACTGCATTATCCCACAAAGTTCTAAGTCGAGTCAAGGTCTCTGGTCTGGGCCATTCTTTGACTACCTTAATTTTCTCCTCATCCATGCTCACCCCTTTTACACTGATTTTATGTTCCAAATAGAGTATTTCTTCCAGCCTAAATTCAAATTTTGACATTTTTTATGTAAAGGGATTATGATTCTAGTATGTTTAAGACTTCTTCAATATGTCAGAGGCTCTTCCCATGTTATACTATAAGATATCATCAAAGAAGATGAGTATGAAATTTCTTAGTTGCTGGTGAAAAATGTGGTTCATGCATGATTGGAAGGTGGCTGAGGCATTGGTGAGGCTGAATGGTAAGGCTAGGAATTTAAAATATCCATAGTGGCATCAAAAAGTTGTTTTTGGTACATCTTCCTTCTTCATTCTAATTTGGTGGTATCCTGACCGTAATTCAATTTTGGAAAAATATCTTGCTGCATGGATTTCATCCATTAATTCATCTATGGTTGGGATTGGGCATCGATTTTTAATAGTTTTTTGGTTTAAAGCCCTGTAATCTATACACATTCGCATAGTGCCATCTTTCTTTTTGACTAGCACTACAGATGATGCAAAGGGAATATTACTCAGTTGAATGTGTCCCATTTCTATCAATTCTTTAATGGAATTTTCAATCTCTTCTTTGAATCTTTGGGGGTGCCTATAAGGGGTGGTTATCATATTTTTTGCTCCTTCAAGTTCTATGGAGTGCTCAAATCCCCTTTTTGGAGGTAGACCGGGGGGAATATCTCCAAAGATCTTTTTGTGTTTCTTTAGGATAGGTTGGATGTCTATGCGAATTTATTGCTCATGGGAAGGTGATTTATCTAATACCATGCATTGTGCTATCCATTCACCTTGGCCATGTATTACAATCCTTTATGTCCTTTTGCAAGGTACCACTTTTGGGGATCCATTTGGCAGTCCTTTTAATGTAACCTCTTGTCCATTGTGCTTGAAACAGATTTACAAGTTTGGTTTATCCATGATAAATAATCCTAAGGAATTTATCCAATTTATCCCTAATATCACATAATGTTGTAGGTTCACAACATAGAAATATCCTCTTATGGTATGTACCTCCATGGTGATCTCTAATTGGGGAATGATCTTTATGCATTGATCCGTACTTCCATTTTCTAGTGCTACCTTGAAAACTGTTGATGCCAAAAGTTGGCAAGGTAACAACCCTTTGTGGGAAACTCAGTTTTAGGGGGGGACCTATTGCAGCAAATTGAGTAACCTCCATATTTTAAAGAAGCCGACTTCTTCTATAACTTGGGATTTGAAATGGGAAAAGGAAGCCAATATAATATAAAGGGATCTAACTAAGGCGATACGCCAAGATTTAGATGTGCGACATGGTAAATCTATCTTGGGGATATGACTTAAGGGCCCGTGGGTAGTTTGCTATGTTCCAGAATGGTAGGATAAAAATAGAATCCCGAGTGTTTCATTATATGACATAAAATAACTTCATACAATTTTACTAGAAAGAAGAGTCCAAGACATGATCTAAACTAGCAAACTTGTATTAACTTATAGAAGTCTGGGAATGAAACATCTAGTACAATAATGGCATAGTAAAACTTATCAAATATCAAAGAAAACAAAAAGGCCGAACAATGGTACAGTCTATGAGTTCTTTACAATAATCTAATAAAGAAATTAAAGGCTTGGTTCTTCTATCAATTCCTCCGCCCAACTTTGAACTAAAATTGGAACCCAAATTATATGGAACCCCTTTTTTCTTCGAAAGAAGAAGCAAAATTTATAATAAAAACCCAGCTTGACAAGCAAGTAACAAGAAAGATTCTTTGATCATGAGTAATGATGCGTTAGCAATGATTTTCCTTTGGCCATTAAAACTAAAAAGATTCGGGCCATGAACAAGGACGTCCAAGGGCTAGATGTATCCCCTATGAATGATGATAGTGGTCCCAATAGACTAGAGCATTGACATGTGCAATCCATCCATGGCGACAGTTATAGAACATGGAAGTTGGTGAAAGGTTGTCACCTGCTTGGCTTTCTCTTGCAACAAAGTCTTTAGAAGATCACCCAGTAAGTAGTCGGGGCCTGACATTTATCCTTCCCTTGAGCGATGAAGAACTTGCACTACGAAGACATGTGGAGGTCTCCAGCATACTGTGTCAAAGGTGGGTCCACCAAAAAAAATGCTCACCCTGATGGTACATGGGATGCGGTTGGGTCCCAAAAGGGAGTGATGCAAAGAGGCACAAAAGATTGCAAACGACTGACACGTGGAATCCTAGCACAAGCCTTTTGAAAAGTGATAGAAGGAAACCTTGTGAGGAGTGCCCGACTGACAAGTGGTTACATTCGCTAGAGATTTTATGCAAATGGGCTTGATATTTCCTATTCCTCGTAGAGGCGTGGCCAATACTTAGGAAAAAAATCACCCAAAGGGAGCTTGGGAATTTTATGTTCAAAACTTCTGGCGACTTATCAGGGGCATTTCGCTTGTGGAACAAGGAACCCAAAAATTTTTGGCTTGTAGACCAAAGACTTATCCATCGAGCGGCATGGTTAGAGCTCAGAGAGGGTGGCCTGAAGGGGCAACCATTCATCCTCAGATGGAGGCAATAAGTCACACAAAGTTTCCTGTGCTCCATGCAGCTCGATCACTTCTTTGTAAGGTAGCGCCAATGATATATCGACCCATCACTCAAATTGAAAAAGAAGACATGCAATCAACTGAATGATACTCTCAAAATCTTCTACAGTAAGGGGTTGGCTGAAATCCTGAATGGTAGATAGATCCCGTTGCTTTTCCTTGATCTTTGCTGAAATATGCTCCACTGTGGCCACTAAATCATCCTCAAGGAATGGAGGTAAGCCCATCTGAGCTAGGTGGGAGAAGTTGGCCTATATGCCATTCATAGTTTGATCCAACCTAGTGACACATTCACCGACATGAAGAATAACTACATGATAGTAGATGATCTTGTTGGATGGTTTAGAAGAGGCCCTTCGGTCCTCAATCCTTGCGTTTTCCAAGACATCATTTGGGACCTGATATAACCTGTTTAATAATTTATCGACCTCTGGAACCTTTTGCTCAACGAACTAAGGAAATTGTATGATCACCTCATGAACTCTCCTACCTAGATCTATTGCCTCTGCCATAAGTTGGAGTGTCGGCTGTAGAGCTAGGCAGAAGGCTTTCACTCTCTCCCAATATAAAATACGCAATTGCTGGGCTATCTTAAGAAGGTTTGTTTGATCGGCCAAGGGTAAGGCTAAGTCCTTCAATAGGGTGATCTCCTCATTCCTTTGTTCTATATCATGTGTGAGCTCTGCAACCCTTTGGTTTTCTATGGTGATTTTCCCCTATAAGATCCATGATTCTGTGAGCCAGCTAGCTTCGGCTTGCTCCTTGTTTGTTGCTTCTTGCTCCACTATGGACCTAAGTTACGCAATTT
The DNA here is from genome assembly GCA_007115665.2 of Sequoiadendron giganteum. Lineage (NCBI taxonomy): Eukaryota > Viridiplantae > Streptophyta > Pinopsida > Cupressales > Cupressaceae > Sequoiadendron > Sequoiadendron giganteum. The sequence goes on along the minus strand of CM021105.1, from coordinate 327,497,235 downwards.
AATTTTCTAATTGAACATAGCAGGTCTAAAAATCTGCATCCTTTTGCTGCACCTATAGTTATAGACAACGAAACTCTTCATCTTTCCGCTATAAGTCTAACCCCAATTTAGCCAATTGTTTTTGGTATTCCTAGTTCTTTTGCTGCAACTCGACGACTAGATTAAGATCTAGTGACCGAAGCTTCACAAGTTCTTCTCATTGCTTTGCTTCTTCCATCTCCCTCTGCTATGATAGGTGCTTAAATTCAGCCTCCATAGTTTTTTCCTTGGAAAGCAAGACATCAACTCTATCCTTCAGGTTTTTCAGTTCTTCTTCATTTTTCTTGAGCTGGTGACCAAACTTGAGAAAGCCAATGGTCACTACCCATTGCGCTTCCTCCATGATTTCCACCTTGTCCCACGACTGGGCTATGCTTAGGTCGAGCCCCATAGCGTACATGTTGTAATCATCCGGCTACATCTCTCCTTGCGGTTTGCTGATAGTCGGGAACATAGTATCAAAGTGTAGCAACTGCTGAGCCTCATGGAAAATAGTATGTATCTTTGGCTCTGCAGGTTTCTTAGCATCCTTAGCTCTTCTCTTCTGGGTTCTGACCACTCGTGCTTGTTTAGATTTATCACCTTCCAATAAGAATTTTGCAGGCAATCTGATGAGTCCGCCTATGAAAGGTGCACCGGGACGAAGGGAGAAAGGTAATGAAAGGACATCAATCTTGGGTGACTTGTTCTTTGGAATTTTGACCATTTGAGGTGAGAAATGTGAGAAAGGTCTGATCCAAATTTAAAACACAACTATTGGATTATCTCCTTTTAAACATGCACTACAAATCTTCATTGCATTGTATATAGCCATTGCTTTAGTTAAGTCTATTGAATTTTCACTTAAGACATTAATATTCATTTCTATGATGTGAAGAGGTATCACGATCATTGTTTGATCACCAATGCTTGATCCTCACCATTGAACTCCCATCACCATCTTGCATGACACTATTTTATTCACAACAATGATGTAAATAAATGTAGTGATGCAATGGAATGCCACCACCTGTCCCTTGGGACACATGTCCTTAGCCTGCATTCTTAGAAGGTTATCTAGGGACCCACTGTATCATCAATGGGGTAGTGGGATGCTGCCATCTATCCAAGTTGATGTCATAATCCACTTACTTTGTATATCATAGATAGCTTAACTCCAATTTTCTTCACAAGAACAATGTGAAGCAATGATGCGATATAATCATAACTTGCCACATGCTCATGATGATATAATCTTCCACTACCAAAACTTGTTACTTTTTTTGGTCCCACTAGACACTTGTCATTAGCCCACAATCCCACAAGGAAAGTTGAGGACCCACCACACACACTACAGGCTAACGGGGAGCCATTCAATCTAACAAGTTTGATCATAGCTATTGATCAAACTTTATCACATATCACCCATAGCACAAACTGAGATAGACTTTAAAACACGATGTGAAGGACTTATGTGATAGTTGTTCAATATTCCATCCTTAAACCTTCACTATTGATCTTCTTTAAGGGAATATTGCACATGAAATTTTTGATATGGTCGCGATGAACACAAAGAATAATGTGAAGAATCACTATGATGCACACACCCTACCAATTGACAAAACTAGGAAAAAGGGGCCAGTCATCCTGATGACAACAATGGCTTAAGAGATCACTTAAAAACATGCTACCTATTGTACATAGTCAACGAGTAAATAGAAACCCTACCCATTGCCATGACAACAACACTTAGGGTTTATCTACAAAACCCTAGTTTGACTAGAAAGAATAATAAAATCATTTTTGAGCACATTTCACATTCTCTAGATCTGTAATTCACACCTCTGAGAAGCTCTCAAAAAACCTAGATTGAATATGTAGCTTGTTTTCTCTTTTGACATCTGGAAGTAACCTATACAAAATTTTGACAACATTTCATGACAACTTTGCAACTTTTGAGCAACTTTGCAACAATTTTCAAAACATGCTCTTCTCTCCATCATACTTCACCAATTCTTCTATAAACTTATCCACTGAGCACAATAAAATCCAATAATCTAGTGATCTTCCCTTTGTCATAAATGACACCTTTTGACACCAATGACAAAAATATTCCAGCAAAAATGATTGTGTGCATTGAGTAGTTAATACATTATCGCTATTTCTCAAGAGTGACACTCTTGCAAAATTAATAGAGACACTATTACAAAAGGTTGCCGTACTTGCAAAAATAAGACTTTCTATTGAAGAAACTCAATGTGGTTGCTTCCTAAGATGCTCGTGTTTGCAACAAGCCACTGGTTTACTAAGTTTGACTACTAATTTAAGTTGCTTGACTAGAATTTAACAAATTAACACTATGGGTTAAATGCTTGTAAGCTACACTACATCCTCTATATTCCAAAGAGTGAAAACCTCAAATCCTTGACAGGATAGCTCACTTTTAGGAAGTTGAGAGAGATTTTATACAAGCCATGAGATAAGATCATATTGTGTATATTCTTGAGATCTAATCTCATCGAGCCATGATGAAAACTTTGGTAGAGTGATGGTGATCAGAGACAAATACCTTCCACTTGCCTACAAGCGAGTGTATGATTACTCTTGAAAATGTATGGAGGATATTGAAAATCCCCATTCATGGTGTGATTATTACTTATGATGTTGTGAGAGGTACACAAGTGATGCAAAAGTTACTAGGCATTTGAAAAATCACTATTGTGGAATCTACGATGGATATGAATCAATTTTTGGATGACACTAATGATATGGTGATTGTTCTAGCTAGTTTGATTATGGGACCTCTAATACTAGATAGGATATCTCATAGATATCCAGTTGGTTTGGGAGTTATAATCAAGATGATAATAGAGGAGGGGACCCAATATGTATGGGGACCCTACTTGTTAGCTCACTTATATCATGACATGCACTAGGCAGTGTGTTGGTTATTTTTAAGAACCACTCAGATCTCGCCAAATACCTATGAGCTTGACATACTCAATTCTTGAATACTTGAGAGGTAGTTGGCCAAAAAATGAGATGAAGCTTTGATGTTTCTCCTCCTGCATTTCAGGCTCTGCAAAACCCAGGAGGGTGATCCCACAACGTATATCTTATGTCCCTAATTATCAAATCATATCATACGTTGCATAGAAAAGCAAATATATTCCCATCAGAGGCTAAAATGATGAAATCCTTCAAGAAATTGGTAGTTATTTAGAAGAATCAAATAGAAAAAGCCGAGAATACCATACTATACTAAATCATAACAAAAGTAAGTCAATTAAGAATTTATTTATGAATGGTGTTCTCAAATCAAAGACTAGAACTGCAAGAAATACACTCAATACCTTCAGACTAGTGCTTATCTCAGGGCAAGGAGTCAAGACAACCAAACTATAAGGTGAATTTAATCCCATAGATACATGATCTTGGTGAAATTACATTACAATTCACGTATTAATACTTATGACCCGCAACTACTTATAAGATTCACTTAGCATTCACGTAAATCCATGTTCTAATTAAGGTATTCTAACTGGTTCGTTAAACTAGAGTCATAATCAAAACATATTTGACTCCAAGAGACAATGAAAATCAATGAAATGATCTTTGATCATATTCTCATTAATAATTCACATAGAATGCAAAAGTGGAGAAATAATGGAATCAGACGATTAGCATATTTGCTTTAGACATGCCTGTAAACCATACAATTAATAAATTAAACTATCTTAACTCATAACCTAAGATCTCGACTCAAAACATAATATCTCCATGCTTCCCATTTGCATAACTTAGATCTAGAATTCAACAAAAGACCTACACATATGGCCTTGAATTCCTTTTTATAGAAACAAGGGAACAAATCAAGCTTCGGGCCAACATGTACACATGTCTCATTTCTATTGGATCGCTATAGCACATATTCCCTTTGCAGTTTTATTTACATTTTCAATTGGAGGGAATACACGTGAGACAAAATATCCATTCACAATAGCAAATATAATTGCTTACCAAAAGACATCTTGTAGTAGAATGATAACCTTCTGTGAGAGAGGGGGACCACCCACTGCAAGACCCTAGGTCATGAAAGGCGAAGAGTGGAGAGGCTGCCCTAACTCACCTCAGCTTAGAGGTTAGTTAGGATGAAGAGGATGAGAATGATGAGGACTATGTATCCTTAAATCACTCTACAATCCCAAATGTTGGAAGGAGGCTAAGCGAGTCGGCCTTTGGAGTCAGACTCATGTCCCAAGCAGCTCTCTGTTTGAGGATGAAAGTGCAGTTCTAGGATGGCAGCGTGATGTGCTAGCATGTCAAGGGTGCGCTGGCGTATGCATGGCCAAAGAACCAAAAAGAAAAGATTCTAATTCGAAAAGGAGGACTAACAACCTAGTCTAGAGATGTGTAAAGTGACAAAATGAGATTAAGATGAGAGAAAATTAAATACAAATGCGATGAAGGAAATGTATTACCACCAAAGTGACAAAGATGATCTCGCAAAATACTCTCCTCACCAGCTTGCTCCAAGCTCTATCCACCTGCACACAAGGAAGGGAGAAGTTGTTGGGGCTGTATAGGGGCCTACCTCAGTCAGACCCCCATCTTGGTGTTTCCACCTCCATGGACAACCAAGTTTGGAATAGTAGAAATAGATGATAAAGGAAATGAACTACAACCTACGTAAACAAAAAACACTACAAGCAGTACGTTCTTACCCAATAAAAAGAAAAAGAAGAGGTTATAGGAGCTTTACCACCTCCGTCCAAAGCACTCAAGGCTAATGGAGGAGTGAATGAGAGGGTCTCAAGCCTCTATTTCCATAGTGTCTATCCTGTGTTCGCCCTATTGGAGTGATGGAGTATGGATTTGCTAAAATGGAGTGAAGAATGCTGCTACAAAGCTTAGAAATGGATATAAATGGTGGAGAAAATGCTCAAATGATCTTGCAAACTTCTCTCAAACTTCTACTTCAAAAAAAGCTAAGGATGGAAGAGTGAAGATCATAAAGAGATGGATGAAAAATGGCCATATTCGAGTCGGCCATCCCTGCAGTCTCCAACCATAGGAATTTGCTTGGGATGTAAGCATGCTGTGCGGATGTCTGCATGCCATGGGGTGTCCCAAACAAAAATTCCCCCACCAACACGCAAAACAAGAACCAAGTGGATGCAAGCAGTGGGCTTAAGTGGAATTAAGCCTCTGCCTTTGATTTTCTAAAGTGTTAAGGGCCAAAATGAGATTTGCGTTAGGGGTGCAAATTCATGTTGATACATTTTTCCACCACTTTAGCGAGCACAAGTACTGATGAGGGATTTGGTAAAGTAGAGTAGTAAGAAAGTAGCTAAGTAAGAAGTGTATACTTGAATCGACGAGGAAGAAGAGCACGGTTTGGCAAACCTGGAAGTGTAGGAAAGGGCTTCATAGTTCTGCGGAACTACAAAGCTGAAGCATGAAAATACCTTACAGGCTCACGGTTATGCAAGGGAAGTATCCTTCAAGAAATATCACATGAAGGAGACTAGGAAAGCACCTTACAGACCCACAAATCTACAAGGAAGGTATCCCCCAAGAACTCTGACATGAGGGAGACCGAGTAAAAGGGGACTCCTTAGAGTCAGAGGTGGCGATGTGTTTACCCGTAGATAGAACACATCAGGGGGTGGCATTGCAGGCTAGTGGTCAGATAGTCACATAGACCATGACTAAGTTGTAAGTATTTCAAAGGGGTCCCTCGGGAACCCTTCAAAAGGAAGGAGGATCCACTCAAGGGATGCGTTGTTTGAAATGTAAGGTCTAGTCGGGCTGCCCCCAAGCTAGACACAAGGATGTAAAGTAGGTCTAGTTGGGCTGCCCCTAGATTAGGTGCGAAGATGTGAGACTGGTCTAGTTGGGATACCCCCAAGCTAGGTGTGAAGATGCAAAAATGACCAAGGGCCAAGGCAGAGGGACCTATAAAGTCTTTGTCGCTCAACTCTTGTGGGTCCAGGGTCAATGACCTAGCAAAGATTGTTGACAGGGCCAAAACTTCATCTACTGAGTTAAACATGCACTTAACAGGAGTGCCATGTTTCACTTCAATAGACGGTGGAGTTCGCATCCGAGGTTCACCGCTAGGCTCACTAAGTGACTCGAAAGTGATGAAAAACTCAGGGGAAGTTGGAGCTGGCTCTGTCACTAGGACATAACAAGTCCACTTGAGGTCACCTTTCAGAGGAGGTGAGCTCCTCTTACATCCTCCATTGTTGGAGGGGCCACTCTCTACCTTCTTCTTCAGCGGAGGAGGTGAACTCCCCATAGATGAAGTGAAGTGGGTTCAAGGAGAAGAGGAGAGAATGTAGTGGATACAACCGAAGTGTTCACCATGTCCACGAGCTTCGAGAAGGGTGAGACACCTGAAACAAAAGTCAACAAGGGTGGCTCCATCGAAGGAGCGATGAACACTTGCACCCTTCTAGGATCAGGCACACTCGTAGCGAGAGCTGGAAGAGATTTAGAACTATGTTGAATAGGGACAAAAGGGGGAAGAGAGGAAGACATAGTAGGAGATTCTATCTTCTATTCCTCCTTTTGTAAGGAGGCTTGCTCAGCTAGGAGAGCCTTTCATCGGTGCTTACACTCACACACAAGGTAGTTCCTATGACTCTTCAAAGAAAAAGCCAAAACTTGTGAAGGGATGGAAGGATCCTGCTCAGCCATAGGAATGCCCTCCATGATTGTCTCCAGCAAAAGGGTTGACTCCTAGATGGGAGAAGAAGGGGTAGGTTCAGAAATGATGGGAGGAGTCAACTCTAATGCCTCGGCAGTGGGCCTCTTCCCATTCAGTATTTTAGTAATAGGAATAGTAGGAGGCCACAAAGGTCAAGACAAGGAGGACTCTCCACGGGAGGCTTTCTATCTTCCATACGGAGTAGCTCTAGGCTTGGTTGGTAAGATAGGAAACTTGAATGCAGGACGCTTGTCCTTTTGCTAGGTGGGAACCATGAAAATTTCGTGAAGTAGAAGTGGATGATACCATAGCAGAGTGAGAGGAAGTATCGGGATGAACAACAGAGGAAGAAGAAAGAGGGTCTCGGGACCACTTCTCTTCTTCCCTCCTACGTGCCTTGGTGGCATCACTGTCAACCTTTAAGCAAGCTCTATGTGAGATAGCATAAGGTGAAGGAGGGTATCTCACTTTCGTTCTAGCATGCCCCTTCTTATAGTTTTGATATGTGCGATATAAGAGGTCCTTCGTAGGCAGGAGATGACCAAGAGAGGTGGGCCAAAATTAATCCAAGGTATAGCTACCACGTGCAACCGGTGGTCTATAATTGGTGTCATGGACAATGTGTACCGAACCTCCATGAACAAAATTCAGACACTTGTGTATAATTGAGGGAAATGCATTCATAGCTACTAGTTAGGGGATGCCTAGCTTCACTCTGAAGAGTTCAGACCCCGAGATGACATCGAACCTAAGACTCATAGACTTAGGTCCTACGAGGATCGATAGGAAAATACTCCCTATAGGAGGTATGAAAAGACCGTCATGTGTGTGGATGGTACTTTCAGGTGTGTCATACCCATCCTTATGCAGGAATTTTATCAACATGATCTCCTCAGTTATGATATTCACTTGGGATGTCAGATCAACGAGAACACCTGTCATAGTGTTCCAATTTATCCTTGCAAGAATGTAGAGAGGAGATGGATCTCTGTTAAAACCCATCGACAGATCTTGTGAAGTGAAGATTATGCTAGTACCATTATTCATAGTCTGCATAGAGGGAATAGGATAGTTTAAGAAAAAGGCCATCACACACACTAACAATACTTCTATGGATCCTCCTAAGATTCATGGGATAGGATAGTGACCCACTTAAGGTTTCATTACACAACACCGTTGGAACCTTCCAACTATGCCTACTAGGGGTCATAGGTTGGGTTGTGAGGTGAAAGCCACACAACACCTACAACACTCCTAGGATACGAGGAAAGGAACTTTCAGTGTCGCAGAATGAGACCAAAATGGTTCATGTCGGGTTCACCAAAAATTTGAGAGAGGGGGACCACCCACTGCAAGACCCCAGGTTACGAAAGGCCAAGAGGGGAGAGGCTTCCCTAACTCACCTCAGCTTAGAGGATAGTTAGGATGAAGAGGATGAGAATGATGAGGACTATGTATCCTTTGATCACTCTACATTCCTGAATGTTGGAAGGAGGCTAAGCGAGTTGGACTTTGGAGTTAGACTTGTGTCCTAGGTAGCTCTCTATTTGAGGAGGAAAGTGTAGTTCCAAGATGACAGCATGACGCGCTGTTGTCTCAAGGGTGCGTTGGAATCCGTATGGCCAGAGAACCAAAAAGATATGAGTCTAACTCAAAAAGGAGGACTAACAACCTAGTCTAGAGATGTTTAAAGAGACAGAATGAGATTAAGATGAGAGAAAAGTAAATATGAATGTGATGAAAGAAATGTATTACCACCAAGGTGATGAACATGATCTCGTAGAATGCTCTCCTCGCCAGCTTGCTTCGAGCGCTATCCACCTGCACACAAGGAAGGGAGAAGTTGTTGGGGCTGTATAGGGGCATGCCTTATTCAAACCCCCATCTTGGTGTTTCCACCTCCATGGACAACCAGGTTTGGAATAGTAGAAATAGATGGTAAAGGAAATGAACTATAAGTAGTACATGCTTACCCAATGAAAAGAAAAAGGAGAGGTTGTAGGAGATTTACCGCCTCCATAAAAAAAACTCAAGGCTCATGGAGGAGTGAATGAGAGGGACTCAAGCCTCTGTTGCCACAGTGTCTATCCTATGCTCATCCTATTGGACTGATGGAGTATGGAGTTTCTACAATGGAGTGAAGAATTCTGCTACAAAGCTTGGAAATAGATGTAAACAGTGGAGAAAATGCTCAAATGATCTTACAAACTTCTCTCAATCTTCTACCTGGAAAAAGCTAATGATGGAAGAGTGAAGATCATGAAGATATGGATGAAAAACAACCATATTCGGGTCAGCCAACCGAAGAGGGGCATTACATTTCGACTTCCAATCGAATGTGTAACATCCCTGTAGTCTCCAACTGCAAGAATTTTCCAGGAATGTAAGCACGCCGTACATACGTCTGCACACCACACGGGCGTCTCAAATAGAAACGCCCCCACCGACATGCAAAATAGGTGCCAAGTGGATGTAAGTAGTGGGATTAAGTGGAATTAAGCCTCCGCCTTTGATTTTCTAAAGTGTTAAGGGTCAAAATGAGATTTGTGTTATGGGTGAAAATTCATGTTGATACACCTTCGTACTGTTGTAACCTCTTTTGTATTTCAAAGCATCCGAAGGAGGGAAAGTGAGTCATCATCTCGACCAGCACCAACACTAATCCAGGTTAGAACTAGTCAACACTTGTTTGTTGCATCCTGAGTTGAGGAGAAACATATCTTTATGCATTGTAACATCTAAGGTTAGACCTGTACTATACTTGAACAAGTATATGTATTCTCCTTATTTGTATGCACAACTCCAAATCATCAATGAAAACCTTCTTCCACAATTTATATTCCGTGTCTAGAGGCCAATTGAATCCAATGATTTGGTCCATCCTTTTCCTGTATGGGGCATATTTTATCATCATGGAAGGAGCCTCTTTATCAAAATATTGGAAAAAGCTAATGATGAAGGATAACGTCTCAAGAGTATTCTTCAACATATCAATATCAAGTCTCTCACAAATGAAATATTCTTGAGAATAAATTGTTGTTTCAATATGATCCCTCCATTCTTGTAAAGGTTTGACCCCATCATGTGTATCTAGGATATAAGGAAGTAATGTAGTATCTACCTCATGAAACTTGGCCTTTAGCTCTTTTATTTTTATGTCCATAGGGGCAACATAACCTTGAAAATTCTTCTCCTTGATTTCACCAACAAATCTATAAGTTGGGACAACATTTGGGTATCTATCCTCTTTTTCTCTAGCTCCAATTGCCATAAGCTTCAGATTTTCAGCCCTGGGAATCCATTTATCCAACAATGGAGTAGCCAATTCTTTGTCTCTTTCAGAAAACCTTATTGCTTGTATCATTGAAGCATAATTTGAATGAATATTATTTAATGTATTTTGGATCTTCTTATTCATATGGTTCAAAATCATGTGAACAATTTTAGAATTAATTTCATACACGGTACTTTGGGTTTGTTGAAGCAATCCATTGTATTCTTCAATTTGGAGTAGTAATTCCTCCTTAGTAGGCTTAGTTAATGGGGTTGCACCTGATATGCTTGGATCCTCAACTTCCAATGGTTCTTGGCCCATATTGTAAGGTATAATTCACAATGTTTGCTCATGTGGAGGAGATGGGAGATGAGTTATAAGAGAGGTAGGCACTACATTACCTTAACCATCTGGTCCTTGGGACTTAAGAGTCTTCACTTGTTGTTTTAATAGTGCTAATTCTGCTTCAAGCTCAACAACCCTTTGCTGACTCATGTTGTATTCATTAATCAACTCATTATGCTTACTCCGGTATGTGTCCCTTTCTTCGGTAAGCCTCTCCACTGTTTCCTTTGTAAACTTAACAATATTGACTGTCATGTCAACTACCTCTAATGCATGAGTATCAATAACTCTCTTTATAATTAATTGTCCCTTGAAGTTGGTTGGTTCTGCTACTATGTGCTTCTTAGAACCAAGAGACAATGACCATATAGCTAGAGCATCCCATTCTTCACTAGAGTCTTATTTAGTTTGGAATACGAGCTTCTCATCTCTCCTTATTGTATCAAGGACAACAACATTAGTTATATCCTATTCAAGAAATAATAAGATACCACTCTTTTGTACAAATTCCTTGGACTCATAAGCTATGATATTCTGAAATTGCTTCTTCATTTTGCTTCTTACATTAGCTTTTATAACCTCCTCTGAAAGATCAAGATGTAGACTTCTCTTCTTGGCCACCTTCTCAGTGTATTCCTAAATACTTTCCCTCCACATAAAACCTTTAAATTCCCCAATCTCAATAAACGAGTCATCTTCCATGAATTCCTTGCAAGCATGTTGTCGCAAATCATCAACATTATTCAAGCCACTCAAGTCTGCCTTATTTAGCATAAGGCTACTTATTCTAGAAATTTATGCAACTTCTCTTAGAGGAGAAGGAATCCCTTGATTCATGTCTTCAGGGGTTACTAGAATGCCATCCTCATTCGAATCAGAGTAATCAACAACCTTACACACCTTAACTTTCTACTTCTTGGCTGGTGGCTGACCTGATGGAAGAGATTCCCTAGGAGGTGAATCAATATCAAGAATGACAAGGGAAGTCCTCCAAGGAGGTGATGGCACTGAGCTCTGAGGGGAATCTGTACTTGATCCCTCTGATGCAGTAGGGGTTGATAATGTTTGCTTCTTCCTTAACCTCCCTTTCTTTCTAGAATAAATTCTTATCTTTGATGTTGGTTGATAAGAGGGTCTCTCCTCAACTACTACTGTGGGATCTTGGTCTACTTCCATTGATTTCCCTTTGTCTGTAACTACACATTTTTCCCTTAAGATACCCACTATGTTCTTAAAGTTCCGAATAACATACATAGCCCTATTGAATTCACCATTAACATTGGGCATAGGATCATACTTAGGGTCTGTCCTTGTAGCTTGCTCCATCATCTTTTTGAAATCCAAATACTTTTCCTTTCTCTCTTCTTGTTCAAATAAGTCCATGATGTTTCTAATAACATCCTTAAGATAATAGAAAATATGCACAAAAGTACCACTCTTGCGCAATACCTTCAAAGTAGCAATAAAACCCTCAGGATCATGATTCCTTGGGCGCACTGTTTTCAACTGGTAAGGTACCAGGAGCTGACCCAAATCCTTCCAACATCCCTTTACCATCAAAAAGTCTGCAAATGTTATCCATTCAGGGAAGAATGAAACTTTATTTTGTGTCTCTGGTAGATGTGCCATCTGTGATGCTCCCAACTACCTCATGATTTCAATAAATCCTATTATTAATGGTACATCTCTTGGGAATACATAAGGGTTCACAGGAGTGCCATAAATCCTGAAGACAGTGGTATGAGAGTAAACTATTATATCACGCCAGTTAGGACTCAACTTCAAATCAGGCCTTTTCTCCATGGGCCTTAAAAAATCATGGATCTCCTTAGGAATCCTAGGCAGGTTTTGGACCAAAACTCTTCTCAACTTTGAGGCAAAAACATTGTTGAAGATCACATAATCAGATTTGGGGTCATCTTTATCCAAGATTTGGGTCCAACATTGGATGGAAAAATAAATGTCACCCTCCTTTTTGTTAATGCCATGTCTTTTCCAAAAACCTTCTTGCCCCTATACAATAAAATGTGCATTAGTAAAGATTACCACCCAAAGCTCATTGATTCCTTGCCTGCATTGAGTATACTCAAAGCCTTGTGCATCCTATCTGATAGATATGTAGCATAGTCATAAACTACATTATATGTTGAATGTTAGAGATGTGCTACCATATACATGAGGTCTATATGCATGGTGGATGGTTCATCAATGCCAAGGATTTGGCAGAGAGAGAAAATTGTCTTCTTGAAATAATTAGTAAAGTATCTCATGGGGAAAGGCTCTTGTTCATCTTTGCCAATCTTGATTTGCTTCCTATTTCTTCCCATCCCATCCCAGTAGTAGAAGTATGAAAAGGTAACATTGTTGTTTTGAAAAGAACCTTTGTTTTCCTATATTCCTCCCTAAAGACTTTGAGGTCAATAGGGATCATGCCCTCATTCCATTCATGTAGATTGAAGATATCTGCAATTTCCTCTCTAGTTATTTTGACCATCTCTTTACCATCATATGACCTGATTACTCTCAAAATAGGGTTATACATTGAAGTAATTCCCTTCAATAGATCAAAATCCATGTACACATTCAACACCACCAGTTTCCCCAAGTCTAACCACTAAGGGTTGCAAATAGGGACACCCAAATTTCTATTTCCAAACCAATTTGGAAATAATCACCACCTAGAAAGTGAAAACTTGGAATCCTTGATACCACACATCTTATTTGTTAATCAATATTGAATATGATAGCCATAGAATAGAGCTACTCCCTTGGATTTTATGCTCATGGAGGGTTTCAATTAGTCGATTATATCTTGGGAGAGGTACCTAGTTGGGGTTTTGAAACTCGACGCTTGAGTTTCGGGTGCCATAGATGAAAAATAGAAACTAAAGAAATCTAAGGTTTTTTCAAAAAGATATGTAAAACCTAGCACCTCTATTCATATAATAGGGCACCACCTATGAGGTAAAATTTTAGAGAATTCAACAAGGTCTTCAATATTTTAATGTATATCTAGACCCTAATAAAGCAATTAAAGCATATAGACAAATTATAACAATAGATGTTTGCCCTAACTCAAGATTTTCTCTTTTTTAAAAGAAATGAATCACAGAGCGTGTTTTTTCTACTTATGGATTTTTGCTAGTAGGAAACCCTAATTATAGTCATGATGAATTCTAAAATGTGCTTTCTCAATCTCCAGGGTACTTTTGAATCATTAGCAATCTTCAAGTGTGTGGAAAGAACCAACTTTAATGCATTTATGTCGGTGTTGGATGGCTCTGGGTGTCTTTGCTATAATTAATATTCACTCACACAAAAGGAAACGACTCTCACATTTGCATTGTTTTATATTTTGAATCATGTCCATAGATCTGATCCTGAAGTGGCACATTAGACAACTTAAATCAAGTCAAAAGTGTTTGAAATCATGTCACCATCAATCACCAATCTATTGACCGATGAAAAGATTTCCACTCGGATGACAAGTCATTCATTGGAGGACCCCACATTCCTTTTCCTCATTGGTAGAAGGAAATATTTGTCAGAAATGTGCAGAGCACACAACAAGATTTAAAATAATATTTTAAGGCTTGCACAATGTGCGCACAACAACTTAGATTTGATCTTGTCAATACATCACCATCGTCGATTCTTTAGCTTAAGTATATCAGGTGCTATAGTGGAAGTCGGGTCCCAAATCCTATAGAGGGACACATGTCATGAGCACTTGGGCCAAACAACTCATCGAGAATGAGTCCTTTCGATTGTGCGTGGTGTGCGTGCATTGCTAGTATTTAATATTTCAATTTGACAGGGCTAATTTTTTGCAGATGGAATTTAAGTTAGTCATAAAGAGGGGCCATGACTAGGTTGACAAATTCTGACCCTTAGGGAACATATTAAAGAATTAGGACTTAAGTCTTTTAAATCATGAAATATTTTGGCCTAACTTTTAGAAGGTTTAAAATAATGAAGAGTATGTAATGACTAACGGGCTTAGGCGAAGGGGCTAGTAAAGACAACAGGCTAGATGACTCAAGTTATAACTAAGAAAACCGACAACCTAGTATAGTGGTTCAATGCAAAAATATAACATAAGGTTTTAAGAATTTTAGGAAACTAGAACTAGAGTATTACAACTTAAAACCCTTAAAAAAACCATCAAACAAAGGAGTGAAAGATCATCAAAATGCATGGAACAAGCTTAAAACAATCCATATTTTAAAAGCTCTACCAATGGCTCTAGATCAAGGATGCATATGCTTGGTGGGTATAGTGAGAATTTAGATCTTTGGCCGAAGTAGACCAGCATAGAAAGAGAAAAACTAGGGACTTGTCTAGACAAGAGAAGCAGACACAACAAGAATGAAACACACCAAACCTATATACAAAATTTATAGGGCTATACAATGTACATGGAAAGAAAACAAATTTTAAGAGAAATATGGTTTCAAGAACTGTCCATGTACTGACAGTTCAAGAATTTCATCCGTCAAGGACTACAAGTAATAAGAGTCATCCATGTGTATCACCAATTAGATAAGGGCCTAACCATAATGGATCAAATTTCCCTTGTTTACCCTTATCCTCAATCCTTGCATTCCACATTAAAACCATGATTCCCAACTCAAAGTTCCTGTCAATGGCCTTTTTTTCATACATATGCTTAACTTGCAAATGTAACCTCTCATTCATTTTATGAGCTTCTCACCTGGTTTCATCAAGCTCAATCAATTCATCGATCTTGTGCTGTATTTCATCACATATGTCATTATCATATTCTTGGAAGAACTTGTACATATTTAATAGATTATTATGTGGTATTCTGGCCTCAACCCCATACACCAAATTGAAAGGATACTATCCAATGACCTTCTTCGTGGTAGTCCTATCAACCAATAATGCAAGCTGCAATTTTGAATCATAAGCCTTCTTGTTCTTTTCAATCACCTGCTTGGTAATCTTCATCAAGATTTTATTGCTCGATTCAGCTTTTCCATTCCCTTGGGGGTGATATCGAGATGAATAAGAAATTCTTATGCCATGCTAGTTACAAAAAACAATAAACTCTTCAGAATTTAAGCACATGGCATTGCTAGAGAATTCTTTCAGGAATGCCAAACCTACTCAAGATATTATTCATCAAAAAATTAGTGACAACTTTACTAGTGGCTTTCCTAGTAGGAATAGCTTCAACCCACTTTGTGAAATAATTAGTTGCAACTAGTATCCAGGCATGTCCTCCATTGGACTTATTAGAAATTTATCCAATAAAATCAATGCCCCATTATTGAAAGGGGGCTTGTACTGACACCGGCCTAAGTGGTAAGTTTCCTGAGAACTTTAACTTTCCAGTGAATCTCTGATAAGCATCACATTTCTGCACAAACCTATGTGCATCTTTGAACATAGTGGGCCACCAAAAACCTACTCTCAATCTAATAGGAAGTGGTCTTGGCCATGTAGCAACCTCCACATGCCTCTTTATGCATTTCAATCAAGAGATCGTCTACTTGATCCCCATATACATACCTAAGCAACACACCTATTGGATGTTGTGGTTGTCATTGATGTCAACACTATTAGCATTGGTGTCCTAAAGGTTGTATATGTCGAGGATATTGAGAAAATTATAATAAATATGTTGAAGGATGTCTATGAAGCTATGAAGTTCAGTGTGGTGGAAAGTTAAGTATGTTGGTATTCAAAAGTTGCACATTAAAGGGTTTGTTGCTGAGCCTATCTAGTTCATCCTCCGAAAGTTTTAGAGGTGCGCATCAATATTGGAGCAAGTTGTGAGTTTCTATGTTCTTGCAGTTGTTCTGTTATTGTAGTTGGTGTTTCTAGAAGAAGAGAATGTAATTATGGTAATTTGAGTTGTTGCGTATACTCCTGAAATGTTCATTGATGTTTCTAGATCATGCTCTATCTTTGTTGCACATCCGCATTGATCAGTGTGCTCGTGATCAAATTTTTTTCCTTTGTGTGTTCGGGTATTCATGTTCTTGGCCGACATGATGGTTGTAGCATATTGTGGATTAATTTTTGAATGCTTGGCATGCTCGAGGATGTTGTTTTAGGTCTTCATTATGTTGTGATCGACTTTGGTTGGTGCACATTGAAATTTGTTCATGAATTGGGCTGACAATTTGTATTCATTTATTCTTTTACTTCTGGTCGACAAAGTTGTTGATGTAATTCCATGAAGCGGATATATAAGAGTGATTATTTCTTCATTTTGATGTATGTGTGAAGGGTGCAATGCGAAGTGTGTGAGTGCTATGTGCGAATAGATATCAAATCATTCAATTGCAGAGAAGATTGTGAAGAAATTTCATTGATGTGTGAAGAAGTGTTTCTTTTCCTCATCAGAACTGTCATTAGGCTTTTGAAGAAGCTAATTTCTCAGTTCAACCTCTTTAGATGGATTTAATCTAAAATTTTTATGTAAGATAGTGTGTCTTCTCTGAGTAGTGAGCTCTAGGCAATGTGTCTGAATGAATGTGCATTGTCTATTAATTTTCTTTATAATTTTAACAGGGTATAACTTGTGGATTAACCTCCATCATGGTTTTTCCCCTAACAGGGTATCCACACAAAAAATATTGGTGTTATGTGTATTGTTGATTCATGCTTTCATTGTTATTTATCAGATCCAAGATTAAAGGTTAATAAGATTAAATAAGTTTTAAATTCTCTGACAACTGATTCACCCCCCCCCTCTCAGTTTTCTATCCTTGTGTTTCCAACAACACCCTCAAGGCTTCTCCACCAAATTTCACCATCAATAATAACATACTTGATGGATTGAAACTTTAAAGTCCTTTTATCATTGTTAGGCAAACCTTCAAGGCACTACATGGTTTGTAAATATTCAATAACTCTTCTATACCACCCGCAGGTCTACATATCACATATAGGTACAACAATTTTGTGCTCAACTTGGTTTATCTAGTTAGATTCCAAGTTTGTCTCAACCATAAATTTAGCGAGACCTTGACCTCTCACCACCTTTGTAATCTGAATGTTAATGTTGAAATATTGAATTCTATTGATCCACCTGCATTAATGACCTATGGTCTCTTGTTGGGTAAATATATCTTTGACTGCTACTATTGGAACATATGCTACAACAGTAGCTCCAATCAAATATGGTCTAAAATTTTTAATGGCCTTAACCAAGGCATATGCTTTATTTTCTATAGCGTCATACTTTAACTAGGCTGATTGTAATGATTTGCTAAAGAAAGCAATAGGTTGTTCAAAACCTTCATCATTCTTCTAGAGTAAAACCCCTACTACATTATGGAATGAAGCAAATGTGAATAACTGAAAAGGTTTTGAGTAGTTAGGGGGATTGAGGATAGGTGCATCCTTGATAGCATCCTTAATAGCCTAGAAAGATTTTGTAGGTTCTTCTATCCATGCTACTTTCTCTCCTTTCTTCAACATCTTGGAAATGGGCCTTATAGTTTTAGTAAAATTGGTAACAAATATTCATACAAAATTAATTTGTCTGAAGAATGACTGAATTCCCTTCACATTCTTAGGTTGCAAAATCTTATCAATTGCTACCACACATTCAGGATCAATCCTGACCCCATATTTTGAGACAATGTGGCCCAATGGTTTCCATTCTTTTACCCCAAACTAACATTCCTTAGGGTTCAAAGAAATCCCATATTCTAAGGCTCTGATAAATATCTTTTCTAGGTGTGAGAAATGATCTCCCTCCTTACTTTGAGTAGTAATATCATCTTGATAAATAGAAATAAATAAATTAATGAAGTCAACAAAAGCCACATCCATGGCTCTCTGAAATGTGGCACCAACATTAATCAAGTCAAATGGCATCCTTATATATACATATGCCCCCCATGGCATTGTAAATGCAGTTTTATATTGTTCTAACTCCTTCACCATGACTTGGTTGTAACCTAAAAATCCATCCATCATTGAGAGTAGCTCACATCCAGTCACCTTTTGTAGCATAGCCTCCATATTAGGTAGAGGATATTTATCTTTTAGAGATGCCACATTCAAGTTTCTAAAGTCTACACATAACCTCAGGTATCCATTTTTCTTTCTTACTGGAACAAGATTTGAGACCCAAGATGAATGTCTTATGGGCTTTATAATCCCTGCATCTCTTATCTTTGTAAGCTCTTCTTGCATTTTTGGTTGCAAGGTAGGACTGATCAACCTCTGTTTTTGCCTAAAAGGCTTTGCATCTGGATTCAATGGTATGTAATGTTGGAATAGATCCTCCCTATAGGCCTTTAAGTCATCATAAAACCATGCAGATACATGTCTATAATTTCTCAAAAAAGCAATCAACATAGTTCTAACATGTGGTTTTATCCTCTTTCCTATGTATACCAATTTCAAAGAATTCTAAGTTCCTAGATTGATCTCTTCCAAGTCTTCTTTATGGGAAGAAGTCTGTTTTACATTTGCCTTGTTAGGGCCATCAAAAAACATTTCTAATGCAACCAGTCCTTTGGGGATTTTATTGGTTTTCAGCTAGATCACCTCATTCCCAAAAAATGTCTCCTTTCCATCAAATTATACTACCAATGAACTAAGATCAATTTCCTGGCTCTCATATTCATCAATACAATGTAAAAATCTAAGGATGTCATTATCATTGTCAAACACTTGCCAGTTGCAAATGTTATCTGGCACTATAGGTTGGTTTTGCACCTTTATCCTTGAAACACCATCAAAGGTAACATCATCTAATTTGACAGTAATGTTTGCTAATAGACCCGCCTTTACATTCTTAGCTCTTTCTATCCAATCTATATTAAAAGAATCAAAGGCTTTGATTATGCCACATACAACATTCCTGTATTGTTTGAGCCTTTTATCTTTGGCAAAAAACTTAGCTCTCACTTGAAAACTACTAATTCAGAATCTCTAGACACTTTTAACATCTTAATGCCATGTTTTGAGGCTATTTTTAGGCCCAACAATAGAGCTTCATACTCAGCTACATTATTGGTACAAGAAAATTTTAACAAGAAAGAATACTTGAAGGTATTACCTTGTGGTGAAATCAAGATAACCCTTGCACTAGAGCCTTCCTTGGAGCAGGTCCATCAAAGTACATGGTCCAAAAAGAATCTCCTTGTAGGTTATGAGAAACCTCTTGAAAAATTGGTGTAGGCTCTACCTTCTCTTCTAGCATCCCTTCCTCAACCTGAAAGGTGTCCAAACCAGTATCTACAAAATTGACCCTTGCTTGCTCTTCTGGTTCTTCCACATATTCAATCATGTGACAAATTCTTGGCTCCCTTGCAATCTTGACATCCTTTTTATCAATAGAAAAAGTGGAAAATGATAGGTCACATTGTATACTCCCACCCATGGAAGCACTCCATTGTCATGATAATAACATTCCATATGTTGGTGGGATATCTACCACTGTGATGCTCATAAACAATTCCTTTACAGGGAAGGCTTCCAATCTATAAGTAACTTTGTTAATTACTCCTATAATAGGGACCTCCCTTGAATCCATAGCATAACACTTCCCATAAGTTCTATCAACCTTCAGTCCCATCTCTTCCATGATTTTTAATAGCATCACATTATTTGAGGCCCCTGAGTTGATCATACAGTTCCTAAGGAATTCACCATCAATGAATGATCAAGCTTATAAAGAAAGGATTGAATTGATTTGGGTTTGTAGTGATAGCAGTTCCCAAATATATTTTAGAGTTTTCATTTATTACTGCTTGCACCTCTGCATTCTTTTCTTGTCCCTTAGTTGATTCAGGTTTGTCAATGACCATCTTATCCTTACCCCCCAAGGAAACACTATTGATACAAGCTACTGTCTTTTCCTTATGTTCTTCAATTCTCATCATTTTTAACAATGGAACTATAACTCTAACTTGAGAAAACACTTGAAACATGTCTAGAAGAGAATACAAAGGTAATTCAGGGAGTACCAAGTCTGTAGGAGTTACCTTATCACCTTGCTTTTCACTCTTTTCAACACTCGGTTGGAGATCCTTGGACTTCATAGCCCAGGGAACAAAATCACCATCAAACTTAGCCTTACTATTCTTCTTAGCCCAAATCCTTATTTCTTTACCTTCTTTGGGCTTTGTATCTTTTTATTTTCTATGCTAGTCCCCTTATTCACTACATTATTTTCCTTGACAAACAAACTACCAAGGTTACCTTGGTTACCACTTATAGTTTTGTTTCTCAACTGAAGGTTAATTCTTGCTTGAGAAGCTAAGGGACCTATATAATTTTAAATTTATTCATTGTAAGGTCTCCTCAAAGAAACATTATCTAACTCCAGATTATATATAGTGCAATCATTTTATCCCTCTTCATCTGAGAAGACTTGCTGATGATGCACACTAGATTCTTGCCTTTGCACATCCACATCATTCATATCAACATCATCACTGGAAGAATATTCATGAAAATCAAGGTCTGATTTAATCATAAGTACATTTTCCATCTGATCATGGCTATGAGGAGAATTTGATCCTCCTTGGTCATCTTGAGTTTCTTCTAAGGACCTTGCAACATCACATTGCTGTGATGAGTGTGGCATATGACACATTTGACACCATGGAAAATCATCAACAACATTGGTGGAATTTATTTGTAGAGGGTCAGGTGTGCCTTGGAAATTTTTCTAATTGTTGTTAACTAGCTTTCCATTATGCCAATTGGTATGATACAGATAGTCTTGCAGCCTTGGTGGCCTTTGATTCCTTTGAAATTGAGGCTTTTCATTCTTTGTTGCCTTTTGTAAAAAACTAAGGACCTGATCTAACTTCTCATCAAGAGCTGAAATTTTACGAGCCTTTTCACTCTGAACCCTATGGTTCTTTAAAGCCTTAGGGTCATCCATTCTTCCCACTTTACCTGATGCTCTTCTATTTTTTTCAATGTTGACTGCCATTTTGTAGGCTTCTCTTAGGTGCTCAAGGTTCTTGTCTCTAAGTAGATAACACATCTTAGAGTCATATGAATTATAATACACTACTGGACAATAATTTTTGTTGGGCCTCAAGTAAGCAGGGACTCTAAGCATAGCTTTCTAGAACCTTGCATTGAACTCGGTTGCCATTTAACTATTCCCTTTAGTAATATTCTTGAAATCATTCAACTTGAACCTAAGATCAGTTTGATCCCCATACCGCTCTTTGAAAAGTATGTAGAAGGCCTCTTTAGAATCAATACTCACATCAAGAAACCTCCTATACCAATCCCTAGAATCTTCGATCAAGGATTGCATAAAATACTTCATGGAAACATCACTATCCCATAGTTCAAAATATTCCATAAAGCTCTAGAAAGATTTCAAATGATCTTCACCACTGAAAGCACTATTACTGATAAATTTAGGGAGATGCTCCCTGGCATTATCAAGGAAAAGGTTTTGATACCATGGGATGTTTTTGAAGCACAATTGCCTATACCTATCCATTTGGGGTGGCCTCTTAACATTTCGATCTCTATGAGCATCATTTTTCTCATCATTTCCTTTGTTATCAGATTTACCCCCAGTCCTACCTCTTCCACTTTTGCCATTACCACCACCCTTTTTCTTTCTTCCTTTGTCATCTTCAGAGTAAGAGTTATTATTATTGTCAATAGATGCTTTTGGATTTGATTGAAAAAATTTGAACACAATCTAATCCAGAAGCATCTATTGACAATAATTTTCATGGATTGTGGAAATCTCTTCTCATTAAGAGTTGTTATTCTTATTGCTTCCTCCACCTCCACCACCCTGATCTCCACCACCACCTTTGCTAGGGATATGTCCTTTAGACTTATTCTTTTGAAGCTCATTATTATTTTATCTAAAGCTTGAAGGTTTAGGAGTTGGTATAGAAATTTTAAGGAAAGTATTCTTCCTGGCCATTTTTGCATTAGTAGCTTCCATTTCGGCCCTCTTTAGGTCTTCCTCCAATTTCTCATTGACCAACTACAGTTTGAATAGCTCAAGATTTGGGGGTGTAGCAGATGGAGTGGGGTCAATTTTGGGGTTATTGATAAGAGTTTTGGTAGATGAAGTGTGGGTATTTGTACTAGTGTTGGGAGTGAAAGTATTGAAGGTGTTTTTCTTTTTCTAGTAAATGGGATTCTTCCCATGATCTACAAAGGATGTCTTCTTAGAAATGGCCAAGGGCTCAGAGGTTTTGATAGTTTCAACACTCATTACATATGTACTAGCAGCAGAGGTTCCCATTTGAACCATTGCCTTGGGAATCTCATGGGTGATTTGGGCTATTGATTTAAAAAAATTCTCTTCAACAACTTTATGCCTAGTAGCATCCTCTCTCATTTTCTTAAATTTCTATCTCCTAGCATCCCTCTCAAGCTGCTTGGCTCTAACCCTATCTGCCTTTTCCTTCAATGCTTTTAGTCTATTCTTTTCTTCTTCCTCAACAAGCCAATTTTCTTCATCTTCTAAGGCTTGCATATCCTTATCTATATCTTCCTCATTTTCTAAGAAATCCCCATACTTTCTTGGTGCAGGTGTATGAAAGGTTTGATCAAATGGATCTTCCTCAGGGGAAAACTATGTTTCCATATTAGGAGGTTCTCCTCTAGGGTTAAAATTTCCTCTATGAAAAACAAACCCAACCCCAGGAGTTGGAGGTTTTGGAAGTTCCTTAATTTTATTCCAAAATTCCCACTTAACTTCTTCTCTTGATATTCCCAACTCATTATCAAATACTTGTTCAATAGGAAACTTCCCTAATCCCCCCAGGCATTGCAACCCCATGTGATTCTTCACAAGTGTTTGTGCTATTTACTTCATTATTGATAGTAGGAGATGATGTAACAAGGGATTGAACAAACTTACTAGATTCGGTAGTTTTCTTCACCCATAGTGGTTGCTTTTCCTTTGCATGCTCTGTTAGAAACAAGCTACATTGAGAGGGGGGGTGAATCAGTGTTGTGCAAAAATTAACTTTATTAATATTTATCTTCAAATCACTAGTAACATTCAACCAAAATGCATGAACATGAAGAAAACAATCACAACACCATAACACAAGAATTTTTATGTGGAAAACTTGTTAGGGGAAAAACCACAGTGGGTGGAAAATATGATTTGAGTATACTCAAATGAAGTTTACAATATAGGGAATGCACTTGCATTCAAGCACACTGCCTAGAGCTCATTGCTCTCAAACTAAGAAGGCTCACTACCTTACAAAATATTTAGATTAAGAAAATCTGAAGGATTGAACTGAAGTAATAGCATCTACGTATGCTTGATTACAGTTCTGGTTAGGCTCAACAATTAATCTTATGTCCTTCTGACTGATTCTACACTTCTGCTCTGCTATGTTCAAACTCGCAACACAAATCATTAATGCACAAGTGAAACTATGCATAATATCTCTTCTGCTCTTTTGATATTCACAATTCACATTGACACACCTTCTTCACATCTGAAAATGATATGGTCAATCACTTATATATATATCTATGACTAAGAATTTAATCGCAATATGTCGACATCAATAGAACACAAAAATATTTACAACCGTTAGCTCAAATCATTAGTAATGTATAATACACATCCACAATGATCAACCACTACTTAGCTAGGACCCAAACAAAGATGATCGAACACAAAAACACTTGAATAATTACTTCCCAAAAATACGCGACATGTTATATCCACGAAGTCGAGCTCCATGCACTAATAAACAAGAAATTATACAATTGAATCTTCTAACTCACGCATGGATCAATACAAGCCACTAAGATTCAATAGAAACAAAGATAATATACCAAAAAATATTCCTTGAGATACACAACACAATATAATAATAGGAAATCTTCATAAGAATTGATGAACACAAAATTGCCAAATGCACTGGTCTTCCTTGACTGACTTCAATCTATCTGCCGGTATGATCAAATGATGAAGTGCGTATCCAATCATAAATTAGGGTTTCCATAAATGACAACACAAAATGATATTAGTAGTGTCTCTTGCCAAAAATATCCTGCTTTGGCATTGATGGAAACACTTAGTGAAAAATTGACTCAGTGTCAGATCAATACCAACATGAATTACACTAGCATCTTCAAAATTCCAAAAAAGAGAACTCTCCCCTTGAGATGATTATACATTTTTCACTCTACTATTCTCCACCTTTGACATCAATGGAAAAGGTAGGGATCCACATACCAAAAAAAGATCAAACAAAACTGTTATAAACCGACTGCATATATATAAAGATGTTTCTTAAACTTATATAAACTGGAAAATATCTACAAAATATTTCTTCAACAAGATCAAATTTGTGTCCCAAACCCTTTTGAGTATCTGCAAAAAAATTATATGACCACAAACTAGGTAGGATTGTGTCTCTATAGATTCCAAGTTCGCTGGATCACCATCCACCTTAGCATCTTCAGCTTCTTTTAGTGCACTTGACATTATTTCTATCTTTGGGCCAATTAGGCCTCTAAGTTCACATGCTCTTGCAATTTTTTCATTTTCATGCTTTAAGCTCTTTATTTTTTCAAGAAAATATATCACTTCACCTTCTATCTTTCCAATACCACCAGTTAAAGGATCAAAAGTTTCAGAAGTAGTAGTTAATTGTTTTTCCAGATCCTTAACCTTCTTTACATTTTCCTCAGTAAATTTTGACAAAGACAAACATGATTTATAAATCTTTCCACCTTCAGACAAAGCATTTTGAAATTTTTTCACACATGTGGCTAACAAATTTTTATCCTTAGAAATCATTTCTTTCAACCCATTGAACCTTTTGGCATCAAATTATTTTTGCACTTTAACCATAGCTGATTTCTCAAGTGACTCAAAGTGAGTAATTACAAAGTTGATGAGATTTTTCAGTTCACTAGAGGAGGAACTGGTCAGATATTTGAAATGAGTGGGCATTATCTTCTCCAGAACTCCACATGTAAGGTTTAAAAGTTCACTATCCTCAATGTGGGACTTCAACAGTTCTTCTCTAGCTTTTGCTTGGGTGAATGATGCTACCTTGATTTTATGAATTGGAGACAAAGTGGATAAGTCAATAGGACCTTCAATCAGTTCAGGATAAAATTCTCGCTGTTGTTGTACCTGGAATTTCTTCACTACCTCTACAATGTCTCTTGCTTCCTTTACCTGAAATTTCTTTTCCTCAACCATTATTTTTCAGCTGCAGGTTCTTGCTTAACTTCTAGAATTTCAATTCTTTCATCCTTCTCAATGGATGCAATTTTAGGAGTCTCAATCTCCATAGGTATTTCTATATTTTCCATATTAAGAGGAATCTAAGTATCCTCAACTATATCAAGTTTTTCTTCTTCTTCTCCTTCCGAATCAGATGGGACATCTTTATCATGAGTTTCTTTTGTGACAACGTCAATTCTGTCATTCAACAAAATATTTCTCAAGATTTTCTCAGTTTCTTTTGTAACCTCATCAGTCACACCAATCATGAGATTATTCACCCTTGTCTTGCTCTTGAATTCCTTTTTTGGCTTTATTCAAGAGTGCCTGCATATCTTCCATAAGCATTACCAGACATAATTATGCAAGAATTCTTTCTCTCATTTGTTCTTCTTCTGTTCTAGCATTGAATCTCCTCATTTCTAAAATATCATACAAGATTTTAGGTAAGCGAGGCATTATTTCAATAAGAACTTTATTGTTGCTTCCTCAAGAGGCCTGTGGCTTGTTTTATCAAAAATTTCATACCATTTACAAAGTGGATTAAGATTTCCATCTTTGATCAAAGCTTTTTCAACTTCTTCCACTGACATACTTGGATTGTCAATATTTTCCTTCATCTGTGCTTTGAATTCTTCATTGAAGGATTTTACTTTGGAAACTATTACTGCCTTAACACCTTGATGCTTGATTTCTCTAACTCCTTCATCTGACTCTATCTCTTCATCTTTAAAGACTACCACATAGACTCTTTTTCTTTTATCCTTCTTTCCTTTTCCATCCTTATCGGATGTCTTCACAAAAATTGGCTTGGCTGCAGGAGTGGATAGGGGTGAAAAGATCCTTGTTGACCTAGTTTTGGCAGAGGGTGCTACTGGTCTAGTTGATTCAATTTTTGCTGCCTCTTTTACTGCTTCAACTTCTTCTCTTTTCCTTCCAGCTTCTCTTACCTTTTCTACTGATATGCCCATTTTTTCTGCAAATATTTCTACTTCTTTTCTAACTCTTCTGACTAACACAAGCTTCTTGAGTTCATTGTGTAGTTGTATATTATTTTCTGCATAAGTACCAAATCTCTCTTTTGATGGATCCAAAGGATTTCTTAATAAATGTTCTACATACATTTCTAGAATGCACTCTTCAACTTCATAGCCCATCGACATGATCTAGAATATTCTAGGATCAATTAATTCCATCATGCATTGATCAATATCTACCATGAAACAAATTGTATGCTTATATTTTTCTACAATAGAAGTGTTGGTAGAACAAGGATAGACAACTGAGAGGGGGGTGAATCAGTTCTCATAGAATTCAAAACTTATTTAACCTTATTAACCTTTAATCTTAGATTAGATAAATAATAGTGAAAGAATGAATCAACAACACATCAACAACACATGAAACCAATATTTTTTTGTGTGGAAACCCTATTAGGGGAAAAACCATGGTGGAGGTTAATCCACAAGTTATACCCTATCAAAAGTATAAGGAAAATGAATAAGGAATGCACATGAATTCAGGTACACTGCCTAGAGCTCACTGCTCAGAGAAGACACATTGTCTTACATAAAATTTTTAAATTAAATCCATCTGAAGAGGTTGAACTGAGAAATTAGCTTCTTCAAAAGCCTGATGACAATTCTGATTAGGCACATAAACACTTCTTGACACTCTGCTCTACAATCGAAATATCTAATCTTTATTCACACACAACATTGTACACTTTGCATACTACATCACATATTTTTCAAAATGAAGAAACAATTACTCTTATATATCCGCTACATGGAATTACATGAACAACTTTGTCAGCCAAAAATAAAAGAATAAATGAATACAAACTATCAGCCCAATTCATGAACAAATCTCAATGCGCACTAATGAAATTTAGTCATAACATAATGAAGACTTAAAAAAACATCCTCAAACATGCCAAACATTCAAAAATTTATCCATAAGGATCCATAACACATTACAACCACCATGTTGATCAAGAATATGAAAACCCAAACACACAAAGGGAAAATATTCAATCACGAGCATACCAGTCAATGTATATGTGCAATAAGGATAGAGCATGATCTAGAAACATAAATGAACATCACATAAGCATACGCAACAACTCAAATTACTAGAATTATATTCTCTTCTTCCAGAAACACAAACTAAAGTAACAAAATAACTGTAGGAACATAGAAACTCACAACTTGCTCCAATCTTGATGCACACCTCTGAAAATTTCAAAGTATAAACTAGATAGGATTAGAAACAAACCCTTTAAATCAAAACTTATGAATACCAACATACTAAAATTTCCACCACACTGAACTTCAAAGCTTCACAGGTAGCCTTCAACATATTTATTATAATTTTCTCAATATCCTCGACATATACAACCTTCAAGACATCAATGAAAACCACATATTAACAACATAACCACAAAATCCAACAATCTCCCCCTTTGGCATTGATGGAAACACATGATGTCAAAAATACCATCAACACAACTAACTCTTCTCCAATAGTCCCCCCCTTAGATATTACACTGTTCTTCTCCCTTTTTCCAATATTACTCTTCTCAAATTTTTTCACATTTCTCTTCTTCCCCTTTGAAATCAATGGAAAAGGTACATAAGCTCTGAACCACATATCTAAATCATCCGACTACTCCCCCTGAGTACTAGCCACTACAAAATCAATTTGAAACAAGATATAACTGTAAATGCACAGACTGATGCAAAGACTTGCATCTTAGTTTTGATTAGAGGGAAAATCACCCCTAACTTCTCTCTGAGATAATAAAAAGTATCCTTAGGCAATGACTTAGTAAAGATGTCTGCAATCTATTCCTTAGTAGGCACATAGTCCAGTTTGACTTCTTTATCACTCACTTTGTCTATCAAAAAGTGATATTTGATAGATATATGTTTTGTCTTTGAATGCAACACCCGATTCTTGGAAATGTTTATGGTACTTGAGTTATCATAAAATATAATAATAGGATCATCATACTCAATTCTAATATCTCTCAGCATTTGCTTCATCCATATTACTTGAGTACAATTATTTTCAGCATTAATATATTCTACCTCAACAGTAGATAAGGAAATGGAATTATTCTTTTTACTTAACCAAGACACCAACTTCTTCCCCAAGAAGAAGGCACCACCACTAATAATTTTCCTCTTATCCACATCTCCTTCCCAATCTACACCAGTAAAGGCACTCAAAGTAAGACCATCATCTTTAGGATACCAAAGACCAAAATCAACTGTCCCTTTCAAGTATCTGAAAATTCTCTTTACAATAGTCACATGGGATTCCTTTGGATTAGCTTGATATTTAGCAACCATACATACAACATTCATGATGTCTAGTTTGGTTTGAGTCAAATAAAGTAATCCACCGATCATTGACCTATATATTGTTTGATTTGCCTTAGGGGAATCATCATTTTGTGTTAACTTGCATCTAATTACCATGGGTGTACCAACTAGCTTTGAGTCTTCCATCCCAAACCTTTTCAATAAATCTCTTACATATTTGGACTAAGATATAAAGATTCCATTGTCTAACTGAGTAATTTGCAATCCCAAGAAGAATTTCAGCTCTCTAATCATTGACATCTCAAACTCACTTTTCATTTTATCAGCAAACTTCATACATAAGTCATCATTACCTTCAAAAAAGATGTCATTAACAAAGAATTTGATAATCAACTCTTTATCCTAATCCATCTTAAAATATAGATTACTATCCATAGTACCTTTATTGAATCCAAGCTTCGACAAGTATTTATCCAATCTAGCATACCAGGCTCTAGGGGCTTGCTTGAGTCCAAACAGTTATTTCCTCAATCAGTAAACCATATCTCCTTTATCGGTCAGTTGAAATCCATCTGGTTGCTCAACATATACTTCTTCTAGCTCACCATTTATAAATGCTGACTTTACATCCATTTGATAGACTTTATAGTTCTTAAAAGCAGCATAAGCAAGAAACAATCTTACAACTTTAATTCTAGCAACAGGGGAAAAGGTTTCTTCAAAACAAATACCTTCCATCTGTGAGTACCCTTTACATACCAGTCTTTCTTTATTCTTGACCACTTCACCTTGTTCATTCAACTTATTCCAAAAGGCCCATTTGGTTCCAATCACATTTTTATTTTGAGGTCTAGGAACAAGAATCCATGTATCATTTTTCTCTATCTACATTAGTTCTTCCTTCATTGCTTCTATCCAATATTCATCTTTACATGCTTCATTGACATTGTTGGGCTCAATTTTTGAAATTAGACAATACTCTTCTGTAATTCTTCTTCTAGTCTACACACCTTTGTTTTTATCTCCTATAATCTGATCTTTAGAATGATTTATATTTACATACCTCAAAACTTTGGGATTCTCTCGAACTTCTGGTTCTTCTGTTCTATCTTCTACACTTCCACTAGCTTCTTCTTCTAGACTCTCTTGATTCACCAGAACAATTTGAACTTGATTATGTGTCTGAGAATTCTTTCCATTATTAGTACTATCATGTTGGTCATCTAAATCATATCCATAGTATCTGGATGATCTAGTAGTGTCTTGATCAACTCTGACATTTGCACTTTCAACCATTTTCCTTAATCTTCTACGATAGCATCGGTAGGCCTT